>CAFUXE010001586.1:358821-501663 GCA_903364295.1 Serranus cabrilla | reverse complement strand
ATTACTATTAAATTAAGTTCAAGTAATAAAATGACATTTTAAAAAAATTTTTTATCCGATTACTCGATTAATCGCCAGAATAATCGATAGAATACTCGACTATTAAAATAATCGTTAGCTGCAGCCCTAGAACTGATGAAGGATAGCAATAATCTATGGGTCTGACTATAGCACATAGCAGAGTTATACTGTAGTCAAAAGTGTGTCTTAGTGACCTCTGTAGTCAAAGTCATGCTGCCCTAGCAGAAATACAAAACACAGATAAAAGCCAGCTCACTTCCATTTAATTTAAGAGCGGCCTTAGTGAGACAGTGAGGGAGGGAAACACGTTGCAGGCAGATAGCGGAGGCTGTGACGCCAACAGAGAGATAGGGAACACCTCTCATCTGACCCTGATCTCTCACTCATCTCACTCAGTCGCCATGTCTATGGGTGCACACATACCTACATTACATATATGTACCCAATGTGACACACACATCCACGCACAAGTTACATACAGGTGCTATCTTTCTTTTAGGACAGAGGAATTAATGATAGTGGATCATTTTTATTTTATTTTAAGACTTTATTATGGTTATAATCTAATTAAATCCAATGAAATAACACGGAAATTGTGGTCAAATCTTATTTTATAAGAACGTTAGAGCGTACGGACATTGTTGTCACCATTGATAGTAGTGGTGTTGTATTAGACTACATTATACCGGAAGGTGTTTTTAATGTTTGTAAATAAGCAAAGATTAATTAAATAATAACTTTGGGAAAGTCTATTTTTTTTCTTGCTATTTTAAAACTGAATGTTCTGAATTTCCTGGTTCCTTTCTGCCACCTGTATGCCAGTAAAATGCACACACATCTCTTAATCTCCTAGTCATAATCCTCTTATCTGGGTATCATACCTTGGTGGAGACCTGCAGAGATATGGCCTGGTTCATCTCCGGAGCAAACTGAGTGGGTGTGGATTTTCATTTGGTTGCAATGCAAATGACGCTCTATTTTAAATATATTTTAACTGACAAACTGACAGTCAGCAGTTGCAGCTTGCTGGCTTGACAAGACTCCTGGTGTGCATGTGTGTGTGTGTGTGTGTGTTTATATAAGGTGAGTTTATCAGAAGGAGGGGGAATTTTTTGGCTGTATGTGTGTGAGAATGAGGGAAAATTACAAAATAATGTATTGTAAGCAAATGCATCATTGTAATTTTAGTATACAAAGGACGGACCCATCATTTAAAACGTTGATACAATACAATTGTAAAAAATAAAAGAATATAAACTTTTTTTCTTTTTATAAAATGTATAGTTTCATCTGTGTAGTCTTGGGTTGAAAATCTGATTGTAGATTTTTGGTACTTTTGACACTATTAAAAGGGTCCAAATATAGATACTATAGACAACCAATTTAAGTAATACCAATTAATGACAAATTGATAGTCAATGGGGGATGTAAGTTTATATTTAATTAATTGTACAATCACTGGTACTTCTCATCATACAGTGAGTAAAGCAGGTTTTTTTCTGTGTTTAATGGCAAAAGGTGGATAACGTAACTCACAATGAAGGGTGAACTGAGCTTTGTAAGCCATGTCCACACAGGCTGCTTTTGCTTCTGTTTTTGGGTGATATTTTAGGGTGTTCATGGTGGGCTCAAATGTTTCAACATAAAATACAGCGTTTGACATTCATTCTGCTGTAAATGAACTGCTTTGGGTATAATCTGGTCCATTTTGTAGCATAAAGAGACCTTTTTGTTATCCATACCAGCCATTAACAGGTTTTCTCTGTGTCCTCATCAGATTTCACAATATGGAGAGTTGTCTCTCAATAATCAATATTTTGCTGCCCTGGCAGAGAGTTAATGGCCAGATTCTCCATTAAAGACCAAACACTCTGCGGTTACAGCAGGAACATGGACTTTTTAAGGGATCATTTTCAATACATATGGTCTAATGGGAACCATGAAGTGCTGAGCCAGATAGCAGCATATTTTATGACCTCAGACCTGCCAGTGCTGATGGCCTGTGTTGTTTCCCCATTTTTGGATGGACAGAGTCGGCACTAATGGCCACAAACCAAGGATCACTCCGCTGTGGCAAAGCTGTTTGCAAAGCTTCTGAATAAAACAAATACACCAAATTTACCTCAAACTGGATTCTGCGGCTGTACAATGAATAAAAACAAATCCATAGTGCTAGAAGCTGCATGCAGGGCTGTTACGTGTCTGCACAATCCTTCACAAATTACAAGCTCCTGTGTCACAGTCAACCTCTATGCTTTACAACTACATTAAAACAGTTTTCACAACAAGACATGAAAACACTCCAGAGACCCTCACATCATCTGTCAAGCAGCTGTGAGCAAAGCTCTGCACCTGGCCAAGACATGCTCAAAAAGAGAGCCAGGCCAGGAAGGCCTGCGAGGGGACCCAAAAGGAGGCGGAGGAGTGGGTCGGCTCACACAGCCCGGCCAAAATGTGCTGCTCGCTGGGCCTGACACTCAGAGCAGGAATGCTTTCAAATAGTCAAAAGGGACAGAAAGAAAGAAGGGGGGAAAGAAGAAAAGGAGGGAGGGAGGAGAAGAGGAGGAATGAGAGCAGAGGGGATATGTGCCTCACTCTGAGAAACTCTTCTGGTTCTAATTTACACATCTATGACCACAGCCCAGAATGAGCTCACTGTGAGAGGAGAACAACAACAACCAAAAGCAAGAAATAAAAAGAAAACTATGGAGAAAGTGATTAAAGAGAGAAAAACAGGGCAGATGACAGTTATTTATCGCCGTGCTTTACAGTCATGTTGGTACACATCTGTTAATCAATACAACGTCAAACTGAAAACTGGGCTAAAATGCATGGCCAGGGGGCTAGGAAATTGACAAATGGGGGTGAGGGCAGTAATACTGGGGTGAGAGAAAACTGGAGAGATGGAGCCAAGAGAGATGCGGCAAGAGTTTCTCTACAGAGAAGAGCAGACGGAGGCGATTAGTGGTGGTTCTGGAATGTGAGGGTCAGAGATCTGGGCTCTGCTGGGACCCGCTCTGTAAACACGACCCCACGTCAACCAGAAGACTATCCCCAACACACAAACAGTCTCAACACACTCACACACATTATAACCACACTGGGATGCAAACAGACCAAACCCAAAGCCACATAGACTAACAGACAACCAAACAAACCACCAAGAAACCGCCAGAACCTAGAAGAAAATTAACCAACCAAATAAACAGGGGCGGCGCAATTTAAATTCTGAATTGAAAATCAATTGAAATGAGCTTTCAGTTTCAATTATCAAACATTTTAACATATGGCCTTTGTGCCTGCTGTTCTCATGAACGTGTGTAGGTACTCATACGAAAAGTAACTTACTGAATTTCATAGTGTTCATGAGAATACATTGGTTAGTTTGGTACATTCCAGAAAAAGACACAATGGCAACTATATTCTATGTCACTTATCTTAAAGAAGAATTTACAACAGTAAATTACAGCTGTCAGGGCATAAAACCAGTGATTTGATTATATTTACTAAACAAGACTTAGTGGCATTGCCTTTAGTGCTGAAAAAAAGGCTTAAATTGAACATTTAAGTGAATTGTGACCTCAAAATCAAAAGCCTAATTAAATTAAGGATTTGGAAAATCACTACAGCCCTAAAAATAAACAATGCCAAACAATCCTAAAGACATCCACTGAGGCAAACAGCCTCACTGTAACAGACCAGATGAGGTGCTGTGGATGTTGCTGCTGCTGTCGAACAAACAGCCTGCGCATCCTCATAGATTAGCATGAAACTTAGCCTTAAGCTATATCAAAGTCACAGTAATGACCATCTGCTTCATCACACCCAATACTGTTTGACTGTGCAGGGCAGGCCTCGCTCCACATTTGCCCTTTAATAGAACTGGAGGACAGACAATTACTGACCTGTCAACACAAGTCCATTTGGCCTGCAGTTTAGTCCGAGGCTGAGCCTGGGCTGCGGCCCAGCCTGCTGCAGCACCCTTCAGGGGTGGTCCACCCTCGCTGGGCCCCTCACCAGCTTGCATATGCCAATTTTTCCCAGCTACATTTTAAGCTGCTTGTTTACCTACAAGTCAACCTTGCAAAAAAATAGTAAGCTGGTGAACTGAACCCTGAAGTGTCGTAATTTGAATCTCTGTGAGCATGATAATCCCTGGTAAAGACATTACAAGAACCAGCGTGACCGCCTGCCTAACATGCTCATAAATAATAAGCTGGGTGGGCCTGGACAATTATTTGTGCAATAATGACTTTAACTGCACAAAGCTGTCTCCATGAGCTAGCCTTGATCTGTTCTTTCATCTAAACACGATTCAATTTGAGTCAGGTACTTTAAGGCCAAAGCTTTTATGCTTTACCTGATATAAAAAAGTCTTTGTTGGAAGAAGCAGACGGGGAAGAGACTGTATGCACCATCACACAAGCACACACACACACACAGAAGAAGGCAGAGAGACACACACACTGTGAGACTGTTGTACTGTAGGGCAGGTAACACCTCAACAGGAGGTGAAGTCATCCACACAAAGGCTGTGATTATATCTGGCAACTATAAACTGCCACCAACCCAATTAAAGCAACGTGTATGTAAGTCTCCTGAAGGTGGATCTTCCTGTTCATCCTTGGTGGTCCAATCCAGGTAGTGGAGAGTGGAATAGTGGTGAGCGGTGCCCCCTTGCACTGACACACACCCGTTTCTTTTTCCATAATTGTTGCTGGATTGTTCTGAGAGACTCATCTGTTTTGTCTGCCCTGATCACAGCACAAAGAGGCTAATCAGTGAAGAACAAAGAGAGACTGAGGAGCCACAACAGTCTTGGATCTTTGTTAACCATCTGGTACCATCAGCATCTGCTGCTGCCGGACAACCTCTTTAAGTAGATTCCCACCTCTTCACTTATCATGGCTCATTACCGTCTCCCCCCCAAACTTAGTAATAGCAGCCATTTTACTTCCCTTTACTTCTAAAATTCTGGTAAAATCAAGCCAATCAAAGCCAATACCGAAGTGCCAAAAACATCAGTTCTTCAAAATGCCACTTGAGGCTCCAAAGTAAGTAATTCCCATAGCACCTCACATTTATATTACAGTGAAAACATACACATTGAACAAAATAAAGTTTTTGGACACTACAATTTCCCCATTCATGACAATAATTTCTATATTTCTCACCTGTTTAAGTTCTACAACAGTTTTAAGTAGGTGGCTAGCTGCTGCATTTAGCACCACCCACAGACTAAAAATATATTAAAACAAGAAACACCACCCTGACGTCACACAGGAGGATTCCAGCATTGCAAAAAGGATGACGGCCGAAGTCCTCTCAATTTGGCACTACAGAAACCTATGGATGATACACTGAGAATATGTCTATATTTGATATCGTCTGTCGGTAAAATTAGCTGCTTATATCAATTTAAAGTACTCCTGGCGTTGTTCTATTTTAAGACATATGGTGCATGTATCCCCCTCATGTTCAGGGGGAATAACAGGGTATCCAAAAAGGCCCAGACAGAAACAGCGAGACAGCTGAGAGCACCTTGCTAGCTGACAATGCTAATATTTATTGAAGCTTTTGATGTGCAAAACCAAAAAAAGAATGAATGTATACTAAATACAATGTTTCTTGTGAGCGAGGTATTTCCAACTGCCTTCATGTGGCTTTACCTTCCACCAGGAGAGCGCTGCTTACTCCTTTCACTGTTACTGTTACAGCTGGCCAGTGGAGACATGCTTCCCACAGCTGCTTCTGTTCTCTCCACACTTCACTGACCTGCTTCCTGGAGCCCAGCTCTGGAGTTCAGGGCAACAGTGGAGAGGTCTAAAGTGGGCTGTCTGTCTGCCTGTCGGATTCAGCGAGAACATATAGGATCTGCCGCTCTGGTATGTACCTTGAAAACTTTAAAGGAGCTCTCTGGTGGTTTTTGTGGCGTGAAGGTGAGGGTGTGCAGCAGAGATGGGGGCTCACAGTCTGCGATGTGAGAATGACTCAGGGTTGTGGTTGGGACTGCAAGGGAGGTATTTGGCATGGAGCAGCCTGATTGTGGTGGTACTTTATGTATGGTAAAAGTTGAGGGCTGTTTTGTTTTGTTTTGCAGGGGAACATGCAGTTGGAACAACTTCAAAGCGAAACTGGAGGGGATGAAGGCTCCGGCAGGTGAGATGTGACAAAATGATAAAATAGTCCAATGATGGGTAACCATGCCTGGGCGCCAAGGGGGGCTCCTTATGGGGGGACAGACATAAGAAGACGAGTCATTAGCTCCAACAGACGCAAAGGCGGGGCAACAGGCTACATTCAGATTCAGGTAGGTACTTCCATAGTATGCCTCTCCAAATCCATTCTAGCTAATGAGCGCTGAGGATTGGAAGACTATACACATCTTTGTTCGCTCATTACACTAATACCTATGGACCACCCTGGGCACTTATGGAACCGTCATCGAGGAGAAGATTGCAGCTGCCTCATTAAAAGTACATTTGAAGCTATTTGCTGTCTGAACCGTCTTTGATTCTCAGTGCTACTTCCTCACCAGGACATAAACAGACAGCTGTGGATAAGATCCCTCAGGCGCCCCTGGGTCTGACCTCTGACCCCTACTGTAGATCCTCAACCTACTCTCCCACCCCGGGGCCAATCACTCATTCAGGCTCTTACTTGCCCCTCAGCCTTCAGGCAACCAAGACATTTCTAAGGCCTGAGCTGACTCTGGTGTGCTAATGGGAGCAGGAAGACATATTGACAGCAGAGTACATGCACCCATAAAGTCTGTCGGAGGGAAAGGTGCAGCTAATGGATTCCTGAACCTCTGCAGTGCTGTCAAATGGGAAGGAGATGCATTAGTACACTAACGAGAGAGAGAGACCGAAGCGAAATCACTTCTTCCACTGACTAATGATTTGACTGAGCCATTTTTAATGGCTCTCCATCTGTCAGCCGCAGAGTGACGCCAGTGTGTTCCATAACTTCTGAGAGTGTTTGATCAGGGCCTAAAACGCGCAGCAAAACAGGACCGGCAAATTTGTCAACAAACAGCACGCACATGGCAGTTGTAGTAGTGTGTCCGCATTAGCAGGCACGATGACGCATACACACAAATGCCCACACCCACACTTTTACTCATAAGCACGCACACACACATAAATACAGACACACAGGAGACAATTTAATATTCCTGGCCCCATACACACCGACATGCTGTGACGTGTTGGGCTCACTCACTTGGCAGCTTTCTCTGCCAAAAGAATAGAACCAGGAATCCTCGAACATAAACCCGCCGCCCGCCCAAAACACACATGCAGACGTAAATTACACACACTCGCACACCTTGCTGGAACACCTTCAGTCTTAAAATAGAGCTTGCCTAAAGAAAAGAAGACGGGAAAGAGACGGGGGTGAAAGCAAAGATAAGCTGGAAAGAGGGAGCCTTTTAGAATTCAGATCACTAAGGTAGATACCGGCCCTCTCGTCCTGGCATGCTGCTTCACGTCTAGAACAAAAACACACACTCGCACACTCCAGTGATCAACTGATTCCTGCTTTCCCTTTCTATAGTATCCAAGAACTCCTTCTTTTTTTCACTCTGGAAAGAACCTCACTGTCTCGTATTGAATAGACAAATCTATGCAGTCTACCGACCATGTGACTAATTTTTCTCTTGCGGTATTTTAACCCAGCCGAACATCTTGTGCATATCAAGTATGAAACAAGTTCTCAATTAACCTCTACAAGAAGGTCAAGCCTTGTGGCAAGCATAATGCTCCTCTAAGCTGTAAAAGCTAATAGTGGGTCTTCAAGTGCCACTTCCAATCATGTCCCAATTACTCTTAAGAGAGGCAATAACTGGCTTTATTGGGGTGATGACAGAGCGAGGACCACCTGTGCAGGAGGAAAACCGCATTGCAGGCTGGGCGGCCTGTCCCTGCATGCTCTGCAGAAATGACAAACACCCGACACCTCCTGACCTCTGGGCGGCTGGACTCTAGATCTAAGATGCTGCCACAGGGCGCAGATTGTGTCAGTTCGGTCCCAGTCAAACCCCTACAGTCCCACCAGGAGTGCATGCACACACTCACACACACACATACAAGCAAACACTTGCATTTTTTTGCAGCTTCCAAGGAACTTACTGACACTGAGCTGAACCAGAAAAATCCATGTCTGTGCAGCATCCATCATGTGCATGTCAGAACAGCATCATACACACTGCTTCATTACTGGAACATAACAGTGTGAGGCAAGCCCGGTATTGAGTAAGAGAATGATAAGTTTACCTCAGACACAGCCTCATTAAATGTCCTCGACAGACAGATTAAAGCTAATTCATAATGCCGCACTATACCATCTTAAAGCTGCCACTTTAAATGTAAAGTAATTGCTGAAAAACATGTGGAAACTGTGAAAACCTCGGATCACTGAGGAATCCCTCTTCAGCTGATAACATAATGAGGATGAGACGCTTCAGGGTAAAATTCCACAGTTACAGTCATGAATGAGCCCCTTTAACAGGATGAATAATGCCGGCGGGTCAACCGTCTGAGGGAATCTGATGAAGGCATTTTTAAAGGAAAATTGGGTTAGTCAGAGATAAGAGGGTTTTGCTAAATGAAGGGCCCAATTCATCTCCAGTAAGTGATGGCATTCACTACCGAATGCCCACAGATGAGTCAAGGTCAGGCCTCTGCTGATAAATGACAGGATGGTTAACAGAGCAGAGACATGCAGGATGCCGGGAATCTTTAAATCATATATTAAGATCCAACTCGCAAGAATGGGTGTCACAAGACATAACTATATCATTAAAGCCATTGCCTACACTGCAAAGAGAGATGGACGGATCAAAAAAGGGTCTGTGAATAAATGCATTACAACATGTGTCGATTATCGACAAAGCATGTCAGAGATGGAGAGTTAAAAGTGTAGCCTTGTAGTAACCTTAGCCTAGGGCTCATGGCTAATTCAAGTTCATGTTTGTGTAGGAAGCTAGAGCCTCAAGTCACAGTAAGTCATCTCGAAGGGCTTTACAGGCCGAAAGTTTGCTAAGAAAACAGGACGGTTATTCTCGTAGAACTGCCCTTATGTAACAGCATTGGGACCAGAGTCACGATCTGGATGGTTGACATAAATGACTGGTAGTTGCACAGGTTCTGTATGAAGAGTGACATGTGACTGTGGTCATCACCAGAGGGGAATAAATACAATTAGAATTACAATTCTACCAAAGGGGACATTTACAACAGAAGCAAAGACAGCACTAGTAAGGATAATGGGTTCAGTTTGAGTCCAATAGGACGTTGGTGCTGTCAGGCAGTGCACAAGGACGGTGCAAGAAGTGTTTTTATTCCCATCCTACAGGAGGACGGCTGTATTTTCAACTTCTGGCTTCTTTGTTTTGCCTTTTCCAGAAAACTCCCTACCCAGTTTCAATAGATATAGTGCAGTGAACAATTTAACATGTGTGATGTTTAACAGGTTTGACAGCGATTATCCTTAAAGTTCACTTCACATATTGAATTAAAATTTTACTAAATAGTTCACAGTGGTGTTGGTGCTAAAATATACTCATGAGTCATTCATGATAGCATAAAACTAAAAACCCTTTCAATCTATTTACAATTACAAAATATGAACTTGAAACACACTTCCCAACATTCTATTTTTAGTGACATTTGATTTTATCTTTTTTTTTCTTGTGAATCTATCCAGTGAATCAAGAACTTTTAACAGCATCCATAGCAGAAAAGTGAACTTCTTTAACTTTCCAAAAGAATATTTCAGTCACAAGACTGACTCTCTAAACCCTCTCAGCTGTGACCAGCTTGAGTCTCAGTGACTCAGCGTTGTAATCTAGTCAGAGGGGGGATAAGAGGGGTCAGCGCACGCAATTTTGTGAGAAAGCAAGTGGCGTGCTCAGCGTGCGTGTTAGGAGGAGAACTGAGAGAGACCATTTCCTCCCTAGTGCTGACTGATGCCGGGTGGCTAGCCACTTCCTAAACACTAAACAAAGCTGCTGAGAAGTGTGCAGAGTGAACAGTTAATAGCATACCTGCAGGGGTTAAGAATAACACGGCAATGAAACTAACTGCCTTACGCTGTTGTTTTGTCTGCCGGCTCACTTCCTTTACTTTAACTGCCAACAGGGCTGAGACCTGTCAGTCTGCCTGGACGGGTTCTGCCTCTCGTGTTTGCTGCAGGTCCGAATAACCACTCACACGACAACACTTCCCTATCACAGTCATGTGAGATGACGACATGAAACTATACAATCTCACACATCACTGAATATCACAGTGCAGTGCAGCAGGTACCTCGGGTAGGCTTTCAGAGGATTTCAAGATATTTACCCTCTGGACTGAACAGAGGAGGTGTTTTTTTACTTTTACTTTTCAAGTCCAATAAGAGTCTGATATGATTCTGAGGGACTGCAATTTCACTGGAGTATTCCCATATTTTTCAGCCACTAGAAAAATATTGTTCCTTTTACTCCGCTATATTTCTCTGACAGCTTCAGTCTCTAGATTGTAGCCAGACTGCCGTTACACATGATCATCTCCTGTGACATGATGCAATGCTATAGTCTACGCCACTAAACACATGAAGTATTTCTGCAAAGCACAGCATAATCAAACGACAGTACATCTCTGAAATACTGCTGACATGATAATGCAAATATAACTTCTACTTTGGGCACTTATGGACATGTTTCTGCTAACAATCCTTAATTTATAGTCTTGGCACATTTATATAATTAAAGCATTTGGAGACTTTCTGCCAATAAAAAATTTAATCTCACTTTTACAGTGATTTATTAACTATAAAGAGGGAAACCGTGATCATATTAAGTCTCAACACCGGGCATAAAGGCACAGATTGAATCTCTGATATTATGTGTCCATATGATGGATATAGGGCTGTCACAGTGTTAGATTTATCCTTGTGGCCAGAATAATTTACAATAATAATATTATATTGAAATATCTATAGAAAATTGGAAAAAAACAAAAGATAATAATGCTATGAGACAACTTCATCTCTAACTTTCACTTTAACAGTCTCTTTTTTGACAAATTAATAACACTAAATAACAAAATAAATGAGTGTAGCATACAAAAACAACTATTACACTTAATGGATAGTGAAAAGGCAAATAGGTTATCATCATTATAAGTTAAAAATCTTTGGGGTTGTGACTTCTGTAAACACAAAATTAGCAAAAATAATCCCAAAATCTCACCATAAATAGACCGGACCAATCATCCACTGCTTGTATATATTGGTTATTTCATCACTATTTGTATATATGTTGCCTAAATTCTTGTTTATTGGTTATTTGTGGACTTTTTCTAACTTATTGCTCAGTGTATTCTGTGCTTAACTCTTTTTCTATTTAAGTACCCCTGAGAGCATTGTAAAACCAGAGTCAAATTCCTTGTATGTTGCACACATACTTGGCCAATAAAGGAAAAAAAAAAATCGTATTCTGAAAAGTCGTCATGGTCTTAAGCTCCAACATTTCAAACAATAAAATGGAAAAACAAAATGATTATGTCATGACAAACAGAATAACAACATGTCACAATTAGCCATTAAACCCAGTGTCAAGTGGAATCTATTAGTAATTTCAGTGCTGTTAGAGGAACTTATTCTGACCACTCCTTTATTATGGTTATGTCAGCGGCCTGTGAGTTGTTGTCCACATGTTGTTACTGATGTTTCTAATTCTCCTTGTGAAAACTGGTGGTTAAGTTATTGAATTATAAGCATGTGCAGCCTTCCAGCTGAGCACTGTAAGTTTAGTGTGGCTGACATCCAGTAATGCTGCAGTGAGAGGGGCTAAAGAGCTCAGTGAAAAGAGGTAATTTTCGGCACGAGAACACAAGCATGTTTTCATCTCAATTCCCACGTTCTTCTCCCGGGAACTTTGGGAGTTACCATGGGAACAGATGAATTCCCGGGACAACTCTGCTCCTGCCAGCTGAACCCCCACCTCCCCTCTCCTCCCCTCTTTCCTCCCCCTCTCCCTCTCCCTCTCCCTCTGCCCCCACGTGCACCGAGGGGAACGAGCTGAAAGTTTTCAGCCCGTTTGAACAGTTTCCATTTGACTTCTGGAAAAAAGCTTTGCAGCTTCGTTAACCTTAACAAATCCCCACTGCAGTGTATTTTTCCTCCCGAAAGCCAACTCCGTTTAACCTCCTTATAACCTCTCAAGAGTTATCTACAAAGCTAGTGTTGACACATGCAATGCACGGGCAAGCTGACAGGAGTGGGTGGCCCCTTTAAAAGTTAATTATTGGAAATTAAAAGCTTGAAAACCACAATTAAAACAGTCATGTGTGGATTTATATTGGAATTACAATGCAATAGCACACAAAACAGCTCTAAACCATTAATTTAAAACACATATTCTTACCGACACAAAGGCATATTACATCCAAACCGACAAGCATCCTCCTCTTGGTGCAAACCGAGCTTTCCTCCTCAGGTTGGGAGAGGAAATGCTTCCCACCGCCGTTCTCCCTCCCGTCCCCGGCTGCTCCGCTGTCAGCTAACCGCAGCTGGAGCTCCGCGTCCCGGGGCAGCGTGTTGCCGTGAGTGCCGGTGGAAGTAAACTTCTGCATGTCTTTAAAAAAAAAAAGTTAATGACAACTTGTTTAAAAAAAGTAGTTGCAACGGGGTCTCGTAGCTCGCTGGTGAATTGTGGTAATTCCCAAACTTTTCAGTCCGTCCGTTGTTGGTGCAACAAATCCATGTCAACGAAAGTTTGACAGCAGCAGACCCTGGTTAACCACCGCGACCGCTAGTTGAGGTACACGTTTGTCATCCAAAAAAGCAAAAGTGCAGCGAGAAAAGAAAGCTGGAGGCTAGTTGGGAGTAAGAGTGACGACAACCATGAGTAAACTTGTACTCAGTTACACCTCTCTACAAACTTCTCCTCGGCGGCAGCGTGTTGTACTCTGTGCTCTCAAAACGTCCCGAACAAGATCAGCGTTCACGTTTGTGTCAAATACACACGAACGAGAAGTAAAAATCTTCGCTTCAAACTTTCAAAATAAAGTCCTCGCTTGGGTGAATGTTGGCCTCGCGGTAGGTGGAGTAGCTGTGAAACGGTGATTTTGGTTGGAAAGTAGTGTCGTTTCCGGTGTTGCCTGGTTTGACTTGACACAGCTGCAGTCCGCGGTAAAAAAACAAAAAAACAACCGAGAAATCAATGATGAAGCTGCAGCTCACAACATGTTCGATCCAGCTGACCTGACAGCTGATCCTCCTCACTGAGATGTCTCCTGTCCTGTGAAACTGTCCCACCCATTTGAGGACACGTAGGCTGCAGCCCCTGACTAGATTATTAACTCAGATTTAAGGAGGTTTTGTTCTCTGTTCTGCAGTAAACAAACATGCAAAAGTTTTTCGCAGCTAATATCCAGTGGTGGAAGAAGTATTCAGATCCCTTTCTTAAGTAAAAGTACTCATACCACACTGCAGAATTACTCCACTACAAGTAAAAGTCCTGCATTAGAAACTTACTTTACTAAAAGTACAAAAGTATCAGCATAAAAAAAACCTAAAATTTATAAAGTAAGAGTACTTTTTATTGTAGATATATTCTAAATATACCATTAGATTATTAGCATTGATGCATTTATTTAAGCAGCATTCTACTTATGTCCAGGTAGGGCTTATTTTAACTACTTCACATACTTTTATGTGGTTCAATTTATTAACATGCATAATTTTCATATTTTTTTTTACATCAAATCAAATAAAAAGAACTTTATTTATCCCCGAGCTGACATCCAAATGTAGTGGAGTAAAAAGCACAATATTTGCTGCTAGAAAAAAAAGTTACATTATGTGTAAAAACCTAAAAAGTAAAGTACAAGTACCTGAAAATTGTAGGGTACTAAAGTACAGTACTTGAGAAATGTACTTAGTTACATTCCACCACTGCTAATATCCCCATAATTAATCGTATTTCTATTGTAACAATGAATGTAGCATATCCAGCTGTTGCTGGACAGAAAAATTTATCACCTAGCCTCTATTTGAATTCGTTTTTAAAAACATATAATCATATTCATTGCACCATCTGTGCCCTTATACATGCAAGACTGCATTACAATTCGATTTTTCCACAATATCGACTGCTGCTGTTTGACTGTCTGCCAATGCACTGGACTAATATAGGCCACAGGCAAGCAAAACACAACCTGGTAGGCTGAAGGCTAGTCCTTCCCTCTCAGGAAGCTTATTATACGTTTCTGGGAACTTACAAAGTGCATGTTACTACACATTTCATTAATTAAATCAGCCAATTAGCTGCATGAACTGCTGGTTGATGTGTTTGTTGCTCACTGGGTGAAGTAGACTGTGAGTAGGAGGTTTCCTGCCACCTGGTGTAAAGACAGAAGCACAGCTCATTCAGTTTTTCAAGTATTTCATAGTATTTTTAAACTGCTAAGACTTTGGCTGTTGCTGTCACACAATGAATGTCTTCAGGGTTGAGGTTCACAATTATTTTATTGTTGATTCATCTATAAAATAGCAGAAAAATAGAAAAATATATTTAATTTTAAGTTATAATGTAACATATTAATCATAAAACACTCTCAATAAAAAGCAAATATTTAATTTGAGGAGCTGGAGCGAGTAAATTATTAGCCTTTTTGTAGAAAAAGTGACCTAAATGATTATTGGAATAGCTGCTGATACATTTTCTGTTATTCAACCCATAAATTAAGTGGCTAATAATTCCAGCCCTAAATAGTCCCATTTTTTGTTTTGAGTTATATTTTATGCTGCTGTTTGTTCTTGTTTTTTCTCAAAATGAAAAGTGAAAACAGAGTAGACATTTCTCTGCAACTACGAGGTTAACTGGTTCATTATAAAAGTCTAGAAAATTGAAAAAGACATTTATTAGAGGCAATCTAAAAAATTTAAAGTGAATCAAACAGTCGATTTTCTATTAGAAACTGGTAATGTTTAAACTTAAAATTGCAAAGGGAAATGAAAACTCTATGTTTGAGAAATTTAAAATGAAACCGGAACCTGAGATTTGCCTCAAAAACATTCAATTAAATTTGTTTTCTATATCAATTTTCTGTTTTCTCGTCAGCTCCATTAATTTTTTGTGTGTCAAACGTGAAGGTGCTGCCTGCTCATGAGGCAAATCCTTGAAGTCACTAATGATCAGAGTTTGTCCGCTTTATATTTTTGTATTTACAGTTCATTTAACAAATCTAAGCCTCGCTATCTCCAAAAACATGTCTATTATTTGCATTAAAAAGTTATGCAAGACTTCCTGCAGCTATAATAATGTGCAAAAACAGAAAAACGGAAAGCCTGTTCTGACAGATGGAAAAGGAAAGGAAGTCGTTTTTTTAAAGGCAACTCTTATTTATTGAAGGTAATTCCCCATTTAAAATGCGAATGTAATTTCTTTTCTTATTCTCTATCGCTGCTTTTTTGCACACTAAAGGTATAAAAAAGTGACCGACAGGATGACATAGTAATCCACATATTAATGCATTTTTATGTGCGTTCTATAATTTTTCATGCATGTATAAGCACTTGTGTGAAACTGCCTTCACCACACTTCCACCTGTGTCCGGTCTTTGGGGAATCCCTCACTGACTTAATAAAAACAGACAGTGAAACACCGGTTTCACATGTGTTTTAGGATTATACAGTGTTACACTTTACAAATATGCCAAAAGGTCATCATAGGTCAAGCATAAAGCTTCTTATTTAGTTTTACAAATGGACTTTTCTATTCTTTTTTTAATATCAGGTTGGTTTGTTTTGTGCATTATTGGTTAACATCCACTAGGTGGCTGTGCATTATCATTTAGTGCTGAGAACACCAGAGGAAGCAGATACACTCACTGAGGAGCGGATTACAACCGCTGAAGACATAATGATTCCTCCTCTATTGATTTGATGTCATTTTTTCAAGTGTATTAATAGATTTTAAGGTTTTATTTGAATATCTGAGTTACTCACACGTATTACAGTCACTGTCAGTCTATGACAATCATGTTTGTTATCATGTACATGAGTGGGTTTTCCATCCTACTTTGACATTTCAAGTCACTGTTTCCGCTATTAATTTCACCATTATCACAGGTATCCATCCACGCCTACTCCGAGAATTAGGGATAATGTTTCATTCGAATGAATGGATGATTTATTTCCTCCGTGTCTCTCAAATGAAACCGTGATTCATGCTGCCAGTCATGTTATTTGTTCTGGCTTTTGATTTTAAAGTGTTGCGTCACATGAGAAATGCAGAGTTAAGCTACAATCGTTACTGAAACAACGTTATTTCCTTCTCAATTTCCATCCATGTTTGTCATCACAGGCCAGGAGGCTTCATGTGCATATGACATAATACCGCTGACTCTTAAAAATTCAATTCCTCTTCTGCTTTTTCTTTCCAACTCAAACAATGCTGCATGTCATTTCACTAAAATACAAGCGCACATAAAGGCCTTCAACCAGCGTGAATTAAAGTCAGAAACAAGTCAGGGCATGTTGTATGTCAGTGACCACTGCCAGTCAAAAAAAAAATACCCCGCGGCAGGTCCCACTTTGTCTTCAAGTCCTCTGTTCTGTGTGATGACACATACCTTAACCAAAGCCCATCCTGTTTTGCTGCCATGAAACTGCTCCCACACACAGTACAAACGGAGAAAGTGAAACCACTGACCTCAACAAGAATTCAGATGCAGGTGGGAATTTTCAAGAAGTGCAAATATTAAACAACGTTGTGACATTTCCACTACATGAAGTAAACAACATTGTGACATTTCCACTATATGAATTTGACATTTTGTTTCAGTGTGGAATGTGGAAGTGCATAATAGTATTTTAAAGGTTTTAGCTTTTAGGTGTTAATTTTCTTGTTTAATGCAAAAGACCCTAAAAAGGGTAATTCCTACACATTTTACCCTAGATTTTTTTTATTTTTAGGTATACTTAATATTCTCTACCCAGATTTCAATGAAAGAAAATGTACAGAGAGAAATGCTGACAAAATGTAGTATTACCATTACCAAGTTTTCCATACAGTACATTTTAAATCCTGTTTAATAGCTTTAATCAGCTTTAAGTCCCGTTCAATATACTAACCTGCCCCAGAGTAGTTTTATGTATGGTAAGTACTGTTATTCTACCATGTTTAATACTAAAAAAACAGGGGGAACACAGGGGAAAAATGCAACAAAGACTTAACAGAAGTTAGGAACTGAGTGATTCATTTTAATGTGGATTTATGTCAAAGTTCTCGACTCCTTCCTTCTCCTTCTGGTAGTGAGTTGTGTTCCTCCTTTTTGTTTGAATTGTGGTGAGTAAGAGTAAAGGGCCAGCCCCAAGATGCAGATGCAATGTAGGCCTTCTGTGTTTGTCTTTAGAAACATACAGGGGAAAGTACCATCTGGATTCCTCTTGTTCTATAGATACTTGGGGCACAGCCGAGCACAGTCAGTCATCAAAACGTCCTCATCACATGCACACACTGAGCTCAGGAAGCAAACACACTCACAGTGCTGAACAGCAGAGGAAACTCAGGACCTGCACAGGCGTCAGCTCTAACCATCAGCCTTCCTGCGCTCCCCAGGCTCTCAAGCCGCTCTGAGCTTTGCCGTCGGACTGACGATGCCACAGCACGTCCAGCATTCCCTAGTCCACATCCTCCTGTTGTGGATAACCCTCCTCTCCATTGTCCAGGTCGTGTTCATCGCCTTCTTCTTCACAGCGGGACACCACGGCCCGGTGAGACCTCTTAAAATATCCTCAGATTGAATTTACAGACGGTTTCTTATGGGCCTTGATGATGAGATATAAAACTTTAACCACAGCTGCATCACATTTGAATGAAAGTAGCAGATGCTGAGCGTTAGTGCTGGTAGGTTAAAGCACCTGTCGCAGTGCAGCTGCTCTTTCTTGTGGTTTTGACAGAAGCAAAGCTGGTGAGAAAGACACTCCTGCCTGTGGTCTGCAGCTGGTTACAGAGACCCCCATCATGACTCCCAAACAGAAGAGCTTTTACAGAAAGTTTAGATATAAATATATGTTTTAGATCAATCCATATAAAACAAATCAACACAGGTTGAGTAGTTTAGTTTTTGGACTACTAAGCAGATGTGTTCACTGTTGGTGTTTGGAGTTGATATTTTACAGGAGAATGCTTTTGATTGACAATGCTTTGCGCTTAATTTTTTTTTATTTGGCATTGTCAATATTTATGAATTTATTATGAGCATATTTGTGCTTTTGTTTCTCCTCCAGTCTCAGAACAGTAGCGCTGTAGCACCACAGCGCACAAGGCAAATCCAGGCTTACAGTACACCTTCGGTAAGATAACTGCAGCTTCTCCTGTTGACCTCACTGTGTTGTGTTATATATTTATTCTCACAATCTGAATAAACATGTTGTTGGTGATTAAGATGTCATTGTTTGCTGTCATAATATCCCAAACACATCATTCTTACATATCGTGCAGTTCTGTCTCAAATGAGATTTCTTTTCAGCCTCGTAGGTCAGACAGTCTAACCACTTTCCTCACTTCTTGGAGGAAGCACAGTGACGTCATTACCACATTCGGGGAAATGCCACTAAACTCTCATCATTTTCCTTCTGAAGATCGTGTGTGATCTATTCTGCTCTCACTTTTTTTTTTTGTAACTTCTGTGCAGCTGGTCCGTGTGTCACTGTAGGAGCCATGCAAGTACCAGACATGTAAATAATTTGAGAATAATTTATCTCTTCCTTTTTTTCAACAGCCCTTCCCCGAACTCTTGGGCAAAGGCAAAATGCTCACCTTTAAGTGTACTGCAGGTAAAACTATTCACAGTATTCATACTCAGCTGTAAGACAAAGGCTGTAAAAATCTTTTTGCTGTGACTCACAAGCTGTTGAGATGTACAAATAATATCCTGGTCAGAATAATAACAAAGTTCAATCACAGGTAATTTCATCACTAATTACAGTTGATACTATAATAGCACTTTTTCTGTCACCCACAGCTAAAGAGAAAATTACATGGCAGTCAAGGAATTCAGAACTGGAAATTGTCTCAGAAGAAGACGAAGGAAAAATCCTGAGAGTAAAGGAGGACGGATATTTCTTTGTAAGTCTTCAGGTGACAATGACGTCATGTCCGTCGCGGCACATAGTCAGTCTGAAGGGGGACAACAAAGTGATCCTGCAGGGTTGGATTCACAACGACACATGCAGCACAGGACTCCTCGGGAAGGTGGAGGACCTGTCTGCTGGATGCCCCCTGGAGGTCACCATCGATGGCAAAACCGGTGATGGATTCATTAATGAGACTCAATCCGTGACCCACCTGGATATCATCTACCTGTTCAAGCCTTCTCGCTGACACATATCTATATTTCAAATCCTTGGCATGTTCCAGGACACCCGGTCAGCTCTGCTCAGGTGCAACGATGGCAGAAAATCACTTAACTGTCTCCCTGCAGTTAGAGAAAAAACATAGAAGGGCTGGATTCAACATTTTTACCCGCGGGCTGGGTAAATACCTCACCCCTTTTTAGTTTTGGTCAACTAAAAAGAAAACAGAATTGACAGTGATTAAATGTCCAATTACTTGGACCACTAAAGTAAATATATGCTAATGTAAAGCAGCTCCCGGCTTGGTCTAAGGTTGATAGCATCACTACTCAAATCCATGCTTTAAAACTCAGCTGTAAATCAAAAGACCACGAATGATAATGTTTGTTTGGAGGGAGCACAGTTGTAGTCACTGAAGCAGGTTTTCAAAGTGTACCCAATCTTATTGGATTGCTTAAAAAACATTTTAAATATAGTAGATAACAGCAAGAATGTATTATTTTAAAATGCCACATCTACTGTTTTTTTGCACCCCAGATTCTATTTTCTACTTCCTGATTTATTTCTTGGCATGTTTGTATGAATTATATATTTATGTTTATTTATTGTTTGGACCTTAAATATATAACAAATTATTTGGGCATTGTCACTGTGTGATAATGTGTGTCATTGTGTCGCATAGATATATTGTTAGTCATTCACTGGAATGTATGAAGAGTGTTTGCTTTACTAATTATTGTAATAATACAGGTTAACATATATAAACTAGATTCAAAATGTAGACATTTGTTTGGACGTGACTGGGATTTTATGGTCTTTTCACCATCACCAACGTTTTTTCAGAAATTGGATTCATGTGTGTAAAAACAACCACATTCACACACATCATTGTTCTATTTTCATAATCTAAATTTAAAGTGAAAAGTGAAAACACTTGACAGAACTAACCGAATCTCCTTCGCTACCTCTGAAATCACATTATGACACGTTAAAACACGACTGCGGTGGTTAATGTGAAAAGTTTCATGTGTTAAGAAAGGAAAATTAGCTTGTGTCATTGTTTTTTTTGTTTGTGTATTTAAAAAAAAATTGGAGCATTTTATCAATTGTATCTTAACATCTGACTACATCAACATACTGTAACTGCTGGCATGAAAACTATTTCTAATTAAAAAGCTATATTTTCATCGTACAGTTTTTTTATGCTTCATGCGTTTATTATTAAGGAACTCGGAGTGAATGAGATGACACAGATGATAGTATTTTCAGCTGTGAGTCATTCTGGAGACCCTGGATATAAAGTGAAAGTGAGAGGTGATAAGTTAACAGTGGGACCCCGCAGATATTGAGTCACTAATAGAAAGATAACGTGGGACCCCCCCACCCTGCCGTATGCTGTCGAGGAATATTCATGCTAGACTTTCTTAAAACAAGCTAAAATATCTGCACCATGCACAAACATCCGACACCTAATCTGACCTACATCACAACAACAGATATCATGCATAAAAGGTCACTGGAACACTGCAATGTTAGTCATCACTGCCAAGACGTGTATTTTCCAACCCTCAGCCGCAGAGTCCCATATCTGTATTAGCTGTTGCCTCCACAGCTTTCGATTCCTGAGCAGGAGAGGTCCGAGATGTTCAATGCAAATGTACATAACAAACAAAAGCCACCACCCACTATGTTTCATCGACATGGCTTGGTTTGTTCCAACCTTTGCTTTCCACTGCCCAAGAGCTGAGTATCCGTGTAAAGACGAGTGGCAGCTTCTGTGAAAACCCTCATTTCCATCATTTCCAACCAAACGACACTGAGAGAGCTCGTGTTCGATGTCAGACATGTTTTCTATGAGCAATCTCTTAAATAAAGATTTGTCAGAATAAACGGAGCCACTGGACCGGATGTTTTCACTGCTTACGGATAATTCAAATGTCAGCACTCAATGGTTCCCAAACAGAGGTAAAGGAAAGGAAAGACTGTATAGCAGCTCAACTATTAGCAATTATGATATGATTGAAAGAATAAATCAACTGCATAAGCTCTTATACAGGTAAAAGTTACGACTAAACAGTTTGAATATTTAAATAAAAGTAGGCCTACTTGTTAAACATTTGAAATACTTAGATAAAGTTACTAAACAGTTCTAATAATTAGGCTTCACAAAAAGTAATTGAAAGGTTGTTAAACAGTTGTAATTGTTACCTAAAAGTGGGATAGATGGTTGAAACTTTGACTCGTAGTTTGCTGATCAAATACACGTAAATATTAACAGCTCTGTATGAAAAACGGGAATGGACTGATGAAGGGACATGTGAGTTCATCTAACAGAACTGGGAGTAGCCTAGCGTAGCATCGGCAGACTTAGAGCCACAGATTCGTCTGGTTTCCAGGCCAGAGGTGGCCTACCTCAGACCAAAACGTTTGGTGCTCTACCTGATCTAGAGACAAACACAAGGGGACAGTGTTTAGCTGTGGATTACTGCGTGCCGTGTACGGTGGCCACCTTTCAGTTTTGCTATGAGAAGAACGAGCTCTGATCGTTACATGTAGTTCACTGTAGAAGAAGAGCTTCTAAGTGCAATGAGATATAGTTTAGGTAACATGTCAGGACAACACACCCCTGCTTTGTCAGTGGAAAATGCAGATTGATTATGTGGAAGTGTGAATAAATAGTTTGAGATCATAAGCCAATTTGGAGTCCTGCCAACCCACACGAGTTCTCTGTAAAAGTCACGTCTAGACCGGAGTTTAATCATGAGTGAAAACCAACTGCATGAATCCCAACCACAGCTGATACAGCTCCCCCTCCTCTGCCGCTGCAGTCTCTCACGCCTCACAGGTCAGCCAGCGCTGGAAGATAATGACTCACACATGCATCGAGATGCAATCATGAAAAGATACAGTGTTAAATGTCTGAGCCGAGGCCACACATGATCTGATGATACGATGTGTATTTATGAATTCAGACTATGTACCGAAGCCTCAAGAGGAATTCATTCTTAGTCAGTGTTTATCAATTTGATCAAAACTTGTGGAGGGAAAATACATTTGAGGTTGACTACACACCCACTTGTATATACACACACACACACGCACACAGTCCTGCTAGTACATGTTCACCAGCTGCTGCTCTGGGCTCCAGGTCTGGGGTTGGAAAGTGAGTCAGGCAATCTGCTACTCACACCCCGTCACCCCCCCGCCACAACCAGCGGCCCCCACTACCACTTCCTCTACAGTTTACAAATACACAAAGTCCGTGGGTGTTTTTTTCAAGAGCGGCTTCTTCGAACAGACACAGCTGAAGGGAAAACGTAACAGTAGATCCGAGGTTAAAACATTTTTTTTTAAAAAAGCTCCAAAGAGTGATGAAGCTCTTTATTTGTACAAGGCGTGTTTGGCTCCATGATAGCAGATAAATGAGTCGATCTGAATGTGTGGATACACATCTACGGCCCCTCTGAAGCTCAAGTACATTCATCATATAAATGATGCTGCTGCACTGCAAACTAACAGCAGCATCCCATTCTGTGTTTAACGTACTGACACTTTATGTGTCACCGTGCTATTTAAAACAATACTTTCTCTGCAGACTGAGCCGTGTGGTTGACACTGAGTGGGTGAAACGTTCAGTGCTACTGAGACCACTGAGCAACATCTGCAAGGCCTCATCTGACGCAGCAGGAAATGAGTTCAATTCAGCGACAGGATCATGGTAGCCTCATAAAAAAGGCTTGAATAAAACAGCAAACAGGCTTTTTAAATCTAAATCTGTTTATTTTAATATTTTTCATACATTATTTACATACATACAGTATGTCAGAATTGAAGCATTTCTACCAGTAGAGGAATAAATAAATAGTGTGCATTACAGCAAGCATGAAAAGAAATGTAAGGAGACCGTTTATAATTGTACATGACACATACATTAATATCATCAATATCATCATTTTTTTTATGATGAGTCATTTTTTAACATTCAGATGATTAAAGATACCCGTAAGTTTATATAAAAAAAATCCATGAGAAGAAAAGTTACACTGTAAAATATACTTTAAATCTGTCAATAAGAAAGCCACCTGCATGATCCTGAAGGTAATGGACCTACTTTTTCTTTACAAGAACTCTTCTTTACTCTTCCAAACTTTGGAATCATAGAGAAGCATCAGCTTGATATTTATATCATATATGCACCAAAGACATTCTCAAAGGATTCGTGTTGCAAAACCTTTGAGGTATTGCTCACTTTCACAAAAATAGCATCATCTTTGACGAGGTGAAACACGCCACCCAGGAAGCTGTTGGACCTCATTATGCAGTGCCGGTGGTTTCTGTGGCCGAATCGTGTTTTGCTGCACCCATCTGAGTATTTCCTGGCCATGAGAAGGGGAATACTTTCCCCAACGTACAGTTGGGTATTCCGATGAACAGAGTGGTGGAATACATCGACGTCTAAGAAGAAAACCTTGGAATAGATGAAGTAATATCCCTCCTTCTGAATGATAAGACTTCCGTTTTCGTAGGACATTTCATGGAGGAGAGGATCTGCGACCATGCTCCACGCCATGATGTTATGTCCGTGTTCTACATTTTGTACACCTGGGGAAAAAACATCAGATTCACCATTTTATTAATTTAAAAGTACTCATATAATCCTCATTGTAAACTGGAGGTTTGAATGAGATGAAGATGAATAACAACAATAGAAATATAGAAAATAATACATTAACATCGGCTCTGGTCTCACCTGTCAGATGTGCAACCGGTTTGGAAGGAAGAAGAAAACGACGTGGACTCTCAGTGACATCTGGACCTGTTGAACCAGACACACAGTAATGTCACTAATGTGGATTAAGCAGCTGAAGTGATATTTATCTAAACAGCACAGAGACGTACCTGCGATTTGCTTCGAGAACGACGGTGAAGAGGCCTGCGATGGAAGGAAAAAATGGTTTACCTCACGGTTATATGTGCATATTTCATTTCCGTGTTTAAGAGCACATGCATATGCTGTCACTGTGGTTGGATGTCACCGAGTTAGGATTTAAAAAAGTACAATCTTTTTGGACCCTCTTTGTTTTTCCATTATGGTATCTTTCTGCAGAACAAAGTAGTGCAGGTTTGTCTTTCTGGTAAAGAGCAGTAGGTAGATCACAAGAAATAGACCACTTCCTTTCTCCACCGGAAGTATATAACATGATCAGACCAAGAACCCCCCCCCACCCACCCCCACCCCGACCCTGTGATTTCTGCCCTCACTCAGAACATCAGACGAGGACAGGAAACTGAGTCACAGCGACTCGGTAAAAACAATGACCGTCCACCATGATGAAACATCAAGTCTGCATGCCCCTGCCAACCGGGGACGTCAGCGTGACCATATGTGGACCATATGTGGGCCGAACAGTAATCCACTTCTCCATCTCCACTCTTCCCCATAATAGTGATATAATTTCACAATCGGGTTTTTCCTGAGAAAAACTTTTCAATTGGAGCATGTTTGGTTCCTATCACGAGGGTCATTTGCTTTACTAAACCTGCGAGATCAGCAAGAAAAAGAGAAGTGTAGTATAAAATGCGGGCCTGCTTTTTTCTCTGAATATTTTAATGCCATTGTTTTAAAAAAATCACAAAAATGACACAACGGAAACATCTGTAACCACAAATGTGATTTGGGACAGTGGAAATTCCACTTTGGTTACAGCTGGTTTATGTTTAAGGGGCAGTTACCCACGCGCAGCATGTGACTGTGATAGGCATCTATCAAAAACGGTGACCAATGGTTTTTGTCCTTGCATTTATATTTGTGTTGTATATTAAATAATTTAATAAATGCCAAAATGTTCAAAAATGTTACTTTAAGTAACTTTGCTGCTAAATCTGCTGCTTTCATAATATTTCATGGTGCCATTTTATATTCTGAGGTCACAAATTCTTGTATTTTGCTATCTTTGTCGAAAGATTTTTCCTAAACAGTAATCAATTCACTTGAAGTAATTAAGGAAATTCCTGATGTTGTTGAGAAAAAGTAGAGGAATTCCCCTTATAAATACTTAAGAAAAAAAATATAAAAAGGGTTTTGGGTGACGGGTTAAAACAAGTAAAAGAAAACTGAAAAAAAGGAAAAGAAAAATGAAAGTGAGAATAAGTTGTTAAAGCTAAATGAGATCTTATGAGGAAAGTGAGGCTCAAAGGGATTCAGTAGAAAGTGAAATTAATCAAAAAATAGAACTGTGACACTTCATTGATAAGAAATCACAATACAATATTGCAGATATTAATTTAAGCTGGTGCAGACTCACATCTGGAGTTGATACTCACGTGTTTGTCATAGTAGAGGCGATAGATGAAGCAGGCTTCTATGGCCATGCCGCACAACGCCACGCTCACCAGCAGGATCAGCAGGGTCTGCACCGGGCCGAAGATCTGTCGCCGCTGGCTCAGCCTGGGTGGCAGTGGAGGCCGGGTGGCCTGGGTGTCCACCACAAACACGGAGGGATATCCATTGTTGGACATTCCTACAGTGCTCTCTTTGAAACTTAAAGAAAAAGATTCTGTGCGAAAAATATCCTCCAGAAGTTGTAAGACGGTTGTTGCTTCAAAGGGGCCGGCAGCGAGAAATAGACTTGAGAGACAGACAGGGGTGAAACAACCAGCAAAAGGGGTGGGCTCACTTGTGGTTGGTTCAAGTGGAAAGATGGCTCACGAGTAGTCACATACAGAACAGATAGAGAAATCCAGAGATGCATCACCATAGCACCTTTCGGGGCTGAGATGCACCTGTCTGCAAACATCAAAATGATTCTGTATTTGATGCAGCAGAACCTGACAATCGATCAGTTAGGAAGCCTCACGTAGTGAGAAACAACAACATTTAACCTCCCCTTCACACCCTCCCACTTCACTGTAATAGCAATGTTGAAATACTTCATTCACACTTCCTCTCTCACATACACACTCTTTCTGTGTCTTATAGTCTGATAGTAACTCATTAATCTGAATGGAAGTTGGATCCAAATCTCAGCCATTTTTTTTACTGCAACGTTAAACTGCTGTGGCTCTTTGCAGAGGCTGGAGCAGATCTGTGACGATTAACTCAAAATGCTGAAGCGACCACACACAGCTGGGGCCGAGTGGGTTAAAGTGCCAGGTTGTCAGAACATGTCGAACATGAAAGCAAAAGCTGCATGTGGTTTGGCACCAGCATACGGAAAGTTTTCTAGCATACAAGTCAACATGTATCATGTTTTCTAAATTTAAATCATGTGCATCATGTTTCTTAGAGGTCACTTTTGCAGTGATTTAAATAAAAACCAAGAAGCAGTTGCCCCCCATTGGTGAACCTACAGGTGGCTCTTTTCAGCTCTGCCATTTCGTTTAGGCTTACCATAGTATCACAGCCTGAAACTCTGGGCTGCTAGCTTGTTGTGCTAACGTCAGCACATGTTGCTAATAGGGTAAGGCTAGGAGTTTCCGATGCTATAAATCCTTGTTATTTCTTAATGTTTCAATACCTTGACAGAGAGGGCGTTTTTTTTCTTTCGATTTAATGTCTTTTTCATTTATAATACTCTGATAAATTAGGTGAATGTAGCTCACACATGCGTACTGTAGTCCTTTCCTCCTCTCTCTGGTATATCACAACTATTATTACAGAAGTTTGCTATTATTTCCTTTGAAATAAGGACTTATAGTGTCAATTTTCTCTGTGGGACAGGAGTGTTAGAAGTTTTTTTGCTGTCCAAAGAGGACAGCACTAAACCAAAACACTTTAGTAATGGATTGATGAGTGTTCGTTAACAGTCTGACATGGACCAGTGAGGGATCAGGAGGGCACAAGGCTGAATAAAACCGAATTAAAAACCTGACGTGTGTTGTTATAAAAGGGGATTGAAGGACACGCAGCAGCTGAGTGGTGCGCTGAGGAGGACAGCTGCTCCCTTTTTGACCTCTGACCCTGTAATAGTTTCTTCCTGTAAATATAAACAAAGCATCATGTTATCAATTAACCCTGTCAATTATACTGCTCCAAAAAGTCCAACAAATATGGAGTGAATATAAAATCAGACTTCCCTAGCGACAGTAAAACTGGAGATTTGGACACTCCGAGGGAATAAACATAACACTTTAGGCAGAATATTCATATCTACATATAATTTATATGCATATATCTAGATATAAAATATGTAAAGTCAGCAATCAATGCTGATTTCATCACATAATGCAGAATTATAACTGCTTGATTCATGATGACAATGCACAGGATGACACAGGGTGTATAGGAATTCTACCCTCCCTCCAATTGTCACTATGACTTTGCATCTTTTGTTTTTGCTTGACATAATTGCATAGGAAGAAGTATTTGATGCCCCTGCATTTGTTCAACAGCACAGAAATATGAAGCTGTTTTTATCAAACAGCTCACATGCAAAAAAATACATGTTGCTGCATACAGTTTGCAGTAATGTTAACAAGAAACAGTTGTTTTTGATGAATGTAAAATGTCTTAAACACGTCCGTCCACCATCACACTTTTGGTTTCGATGCTACACTCTACTTCCTTCAACATCAACAACAAATGCAATGATAAAATACAATAAACCTCATAACCTGAAAAAATAATAATAAGGACCATACAGCAAGATGTAGATATATGAATATGTTCAATTTGGTGTCATATACATTTTAATTTTGAAGCAATTATGAGGTAAAAAACCATTAACTAGCGATCCATTAACTAACCACTCAAAGTGGCTTGATAATTTTTAGTGAGAAACTGAAACTGGTGACATGAAAGCGTCATGAGCCGTGCATTAGTTATGCATCAGTCCACCATGTGTTGTGTACCTTACCGAGTTTTCTGTGAGTTGTTCATACATCCATGATGGCTGTGTGGTCTGCTTTTACCGAGAGCTCCCCCTACAGAATGAAAGCGGACATGACAAGTATAACATACAGATTAATGAATTAGGGGATAAATTAATATTTTGCATAAGTAACAATTAGTGCAAAATGTATAAAAAGTGATAAAAAAAAAAATTATACTTACTGTACAAGCCTTCATATACCAGGTATCGTCATTCCTCATGGGGAAAATAATTGTATTATTATTATTATTATTATTATCTTTATAATTATTATTACCACTGTTATTTAATGTTGTTTTTTTTATTTTTTATTTATTTGACTTTTTACTCTTTTACTTCATTTTTTGTAAAAATACGTTTGTGCACTTTTATGTGACTTTTTTTCACTGTGTAAATCACCTTTAGTTGCCTCTGTGTATGAAATGCACTATACAAATAAACTCTCTTGCCGTCACTGCAGTGTGTATTGCACTTTGTCACCCCACCTCAGTTTTGCATGTGATTGCAGTCCGGCCTGCAGAGCGCTATTGGTCGACACAGATAGTGGCTCCACTCATTCAGCTTTGATCACTGTGAGGCTGTTTTCCCAACTGTCGGAGTATGAGAGTCAGCAGCTACAGATATACAGTAAACTGGCTTTATTGTGCATGTGTGACATAGGAAGACTTGGCTCAGAGTTCGGGGAAGTGGATTACATGGACTATGCTCTGTGAGCGGAGGATGATGAGAGTGTCTGCAGCGCTCTGTTTGCTGACATGTTTCTCTCTGACTTTGGGTTCGGGGCCAAAGAAAGACATGCAGTTTACATTTCTATTATCTGCTGGGAGCACAGAGTGTTTCTACCAAACAGTAGCGAGGAATGACAGCATGGAAGTTGAATACCAGGTAAAATATATTTTCCTCCCCTCTTTCTATCTATGACTCATACAATGACAATGCGATGTTGTGTTTAAAGTTCTGAAGAGCTTTACTGAAGCTGGTGAAAAGTGTCTAACTGAAAAATAAGAAAACAAGCCTTGGACTTTAGTCTTGCCTGCATAGAGATAAGAAAACTACTGCTGCTGTTGTTGAAGACATTTGTCCTGAGATGACAGGGTGAAGAGGTAGAAAACCTAAAACCATGACCCTGCTGCAGCACATACTGCAAAAACACATACATACAACACAGCACTGTAGATTAAAAAGCACAATTGCTGTCAAATGTCTTAAACTGTCTTATCGCCCTCAGTCATTTTATGGCCGTGACCTTTGCATAGCTTCACAACACAGTCATCACACTACTTACTGCACCCTGTGGCAGCTGCAGGATGTGTTGGTGTGCAGTCACAGGCCTGGCTGCCCCGCAGACAGTGTGGTTTCAGAGCGTGGAGGCAGAGAAGAGCCTGCCAGGATTAACTGGGACTTCATCACTGGAACAGTTCACGCATGAAGCTGCTCGGGCTGCAGCTCTGATGTGGAAGTTGAACCGTGTCTGAAGTGTGTCTTTTCCTAGAGGGTGGGCAGGAAAGAGGAGAATTTCCAGGATACCAAACTGTCCAGTTATTATCTCTGTGTATTGTTATTTGAATATCATGTAGCAGTTACTCACCAAGTCTGATTAAAGCTTGAGTTGCATGTCTGAAGGGAAAGTGTTCAACGTGGGTCTGGATGTCCTGTATCACTGACCTCTGGTTCCTTTACAGGTGATAGCTGGGTCGGGTCTGGATGTCGGCTTCGCCCTCCTCTCACCCAGCGGATACCTGCTGGTCTCTGACTTCAGGAGATCTGATGCCATTCACATGTGGGTCAACTAAATGCTCTTTAACAGCAACTGCTGCTGATGTGAAGCTCAATGCCTGTAATACTCACTGAAGTCAAGAGTTAATTACACCAAATTAATAAAAACAAATACATTAAAAAGGGTAACTTGATTTCCTTTAATTGTACTGTAAATGCATTTTGTACAGAGGCCCTGAGAAACAAGTGAGAAAAATAGGTTTAATAAGTCAGATCAAATTAACTTTTTTTCCCGTATAAGAAGTTCTTTAAAAAAAAAACATTTTCGAGGTGAACACGGATCTTTTTTTTTGGCGCTATCAAGTGTTTGTAATACTTATTTCAGCCACAAGAGATAAATGTGCACTGCTACCTCCAAGGCATTCTCATCCAAATGTGTCAAATAGTGATGCTTAGTCACAACTATTATACTCATTTATTCCACTTTTAGACGTCAGGGACGGAGTGTCCCTTTCTGCAAGAAGCATGTCTGGTCGTTTTTCAATTTTTTTTTGTCTGTGTTCAAAGGAAACAATTAACTTTAAGCAATAAACCCACTTTAGAAAAAACAGGGCTGACGTTAAATCCAACCTTTAATGAACTTAACTTCTGGATGCATTGACGCAGGTTGACTCCAAATCAAAAAAATCTGAGTCAAAGGAAATCTAACGAAATATTCTGCTGGTGTTGGAAAAAAATGGTCCTGTAAATATTTTCCCCCACCTCCTCACAGATAATAATACAAATAATAGGGTGATATGTTTCCAAATAAACGCCTTGTGTCACCCTGCAGGGTGGATTCCACAGAGGACGGAGACTATCGGTTATGTTTCGACAACAGCTTCAGTAAACTGTCAGTGAAGATGGTGTTCTTTGAGGTGATCATTAACAGTCAGAGCAGCGCAGGCGGAGGCCGAGACGAGTGGGCAGACGTGGCTACAACAGACAGCTTGGTGGAGTATAAACTGGAGGACTTCAGGGTGAGAGAGAACAAACCGCCTCTGATTCAGCTTTGACTTCCCTACAGACAACACCTGGTGTCATGTTTGATGTCTCCATATCTGACTTTCATCTCCTCCTGTCTGCTGCTCTTCCTCTTCCAGGCCACAATGGACTCTGTGTACGAGAACCTGGAGAGGAGCCGTCAGGTCCTGACTGTGCTGCGGGCTGTTGAGGCGAGGGACCGCTACCTTCTAGAGGACAACCTGTGGCGGGTGTCCTTCTGGTCCTGCCTCAACCTGCTTGTGATGCTCAGCGTCGCTGCCACCCAGATCTACACCCTGCGGCGGCTCTTTGACAATAACAAGCGAGTCCACACATAGTCACAACAAAACTGTGTGATTAACCTCCAGCCAAGAGTACAGAGTCTGCACTCAAAACTCTGAACTGACATGTGCCTGCTGAGCTGAATTTAAAGGGACTGTTCACATTTTTATCACATTAATAATACTGTAATATATACAGTACATGTCTACCAGTGAAAAACAGCAAGAATAAAGTAAAAGCTCTGTTAAAATAATGATGAAGTATCTCAAAATATAAAGTTAGCACCTCAAATATAATTTATTAATAGTATGACAAATAGTTAAAGCTTCAAAATAATAAGACACCGTCTCAAAAGACACCAACTCTGCTTTTATTTTGAGACATTTTTCCTTTCAAGTTCCAACTTTGACACGCCAACTCATTAATTTAAGTTAATCAACTTATGAGAACATACTGGCAGGAAACGAGTTCCCACATTAACAAAGCACACGCAGAAACACATACTGTGCCCATATAAAATACGCATTAATGCTCACAGCACTGCGGTTTGTTAATAATGCCATTGGGGACCCTAGAAAACCACAGCTGTTCTCACCGGAATGTTGTTTTATTGAATTTCAGAGTACATTTCACAGGGATATTAATGACTCTAGGCTATGATTTATCAAACCACCAGCCAGAACAAACCAACATAGTATCAGAAACCTTATCTACTGACTTTTATTTCACCAGGCCTCGGGCTATTTCAAAAGATCACATCTAAAAATGCTCTGTGATAAAAATACAAATATAAGTGTCTATTCACACAGTCAAAGAACAAGTAAATCTCCCTGATCAGTTTCTCCATCTGGAGGTTGAATATACAGAAATCAGTAAAGTCATGCACACGGCAGGTTGGTTTTGGCTGCAACATTCATTTCTTTTCCATTATCGGGATGCTTTGCAGTCATTTGGTTCATGCAGTTGCACTTAGTGGTAAAATATACACAAGACATGTTTAAATCACTACCAACATATTCTCCTCTTTGAGTTTAAACATGAACATTTTCTGCCATAAAACATTCAGCGGTCACGCTGCACCACTTAAAATGCATTTTTCTTGACACGATATAATAATAAGAAAACATTCTCGTGCAGTTGAACGGCCTTTATAACTTGGCAGCAGGTCTGGTAATTTAAGAGTTCAATTATACTGCAACTCAAATTGCAGTTTTTGTTAGAATACATATTTGACAGTCCTCTGGGAGATTGTGTGGTAGGAAACAAAATATCTGCACATGATTTATGTTTTAAGTCATATTTCATCTATGGACATATTTTAGACGACATTCACTAAAGAAAAAATAACTTACTTAGCTTGCTGCCTCTATAACTGATTTGATTTTGCATAAATAATGGCAGCATGTGGGCCTGCAACAGCCTCGGTGGAGCTTTTCTTTGTGTCGTCATGCTGCTGTCACGGATTGAAGTCATTCATGTCGCTCCAGGCTGGTCAAGGTCACCACTGGTTTCGACGGGGAGCCGGACGCCTGTTCAGGAACAATCAACCAACATTAACCGTTAACCTCGAGACATGCACTTAGACAAGAAATACTGCAGGATCCAGACTACAGCGAGGGCATTTGTAATGAGTTGGAGGATATTACCAAACATAAAAAACCTGGATTTATTCTGCAGCTCTGAGAAAAAATTACATAAAAAGAAAGGTTACTTCTGACACATTTTTTAAAAAAAAGAGCTTACAAAGTACTTTCTAGGCATTTGGGGTAAACTTGACTAACTGTGCCTATAAAAAATATTCACACTTTAAACGGTGAATTAAAGGAGAAGTGTATACAGGGATACTATACAAAAGTATAAATTTGAACATTAAATATACAGAAAATACAAGTTTTCAATTCAATATATGGATTAGAAACTATTGCATTGGATTTTATATTAGTTTAAGACAACGTCCTAGCTTTTTTTTTGGAGTTGTAGGTTTTCTGAAGATCCAAAATGAAGCTCAACATGAGAAAAAACAGCAAAAAGGTGAAGTGTGAGTGGGTCGAGTTGAGCTGCTGTTTTTATCGGTTTTGCATTAACTTCATTTTTGCACCTTCGAGGTTGCAACTGTAAAAACACAGAAGTCCCTCTCTAGAGCAAGTGTTTAATCTGTTCATTCTGAGCTACTTCAGAAATATTTCTCAGTACATCCTTGTTTCCTTTCCTTGCCCCCTCGGGTCTTAGTACCTCCTGCCTGAGATGTGAGCAGAGGAGGAAAGGAAGAGACATGAGAAAGGACGACAGGCATTCAGCAAAATGTACATCATGGCCATCATTTTAACATGACATCAGTTTAATATAACATGTGGCAGAGCTGCATCCCCCGTTCATGAATGCACATCTTTTCTACATCGCGGCTGCTGAAAAGATTTCTGCTAAGCATAGACTGTGCATTCTGCTTATATTTTAGGAATTAAGACTTCCTTTAAAAACGTGTGCTTACATCAGTTTCTGGCTCAAAGGCAGGAGGACGGACACAACGAGAGAGAGCTGCCTATGTAGCTCAATCTAAGCTGAAAACACAAATCTTATCTCCTGAAAACACATTTTTCTCAGCTAAAACCTACACATCAGTCCTTTAAATAGATGGTCTTTGCATGTTGGTCAGTGCTAAAAAAAAAAGTCACATTAAATCTACTTTGATTCATTATTATAAGACATTAAAACGTACAGTACATACTGTGTCACGGTCGCTTTACATTTGTTAAAAATGCCTGTGCTGAGAGTAAAGAACGGTGACCCTTTCTGAGCCTCTCTGAAGCAGGCAGCCTGCCAGGAGAGGGTTGCCATAGGAACATCTGCAGGCTTATGTCAGTCTGCATTGGTTTGGATGTCGAGAGGGAGGCAAGTGAGGAGAGGAAAACCAGAGAGATGCTACGTTATCAAAAAGAGTGAGAGAGAGAGAAGAGAAAGTGGATCACACAGGACACAAGGAGACACCAACCACCAGAGCCAGTCCCTTTATTGTACACAACACCTCTTTATTTACTCTCCATCCTAAATCAGTTCATGTTGTTTATTCAAATCAATTAATTGCTACAGAGGCACTTGACAAGGGTTTGCAAAACAAAAAGAAAAGAGATTTTTTACAGGTTGGTTTCCGACCCCTTCCACCAGATGCAAACACGGGAGGAGGGGAAGGAAAGAAGGAGGATGCAGGGCACATCCACGAGGAAGAAAGGCAGCATCACCTCATGTGTTACAGGGCATTACAGTCTGGGCTTCTCAACGGCAGGCTGCAGTGACAGGCACACTGGGATTTCAGCAAAGTTTGGCCAATAAGAAGTTTTATCGCAGTTTTGCGTACTGGGAGTTTGTGGAGCTTTTCATGTGAAGGGTCTTCAATCTAAAGATTCGGGGCTCTTTTATGATAAGCGTATTTTAATTCCTTCTAGCGCTGTCACTGAAAGCCAGACCAGTAGAGAAATACAGGGGAAGAGAAAGCACACTCTGTCTCGAGAGCCTGTGATGTGGGACAGTTTTGAATTCATTACAGTTTCTTTGTCTTGTCAGGTCGACTAATTAAATTTCTATCCTCTGCAGTGAGAGCAAAGAAAAGTCTAGACAGCTTCTATAGACAGAGTGTGCCTTCATACACCACAACTCCCACCACCACCTGCTGCTCACCACCACTACTGATCAAACCTAAAACATCCTAGTAGCCCAACGTCACTCCCCGCTTCACCAGATTCTTTCCCTAAATGGTCAAATACCCTCAAAAAGCAATCAAAACATATTCATTGATCATCAGACGATGTCCAGCCCCAGGTGCCCTCCCAACATACAACTAATTTAGACAGCTAATCACTGTAGCAGAACCCCGAATAAAAGTCCTGGAGAAGCTGGGGAGCTGGGTTGTGCAGAGCTGATACAAATGAAACCAAAAATATCAAAAGAAATGACAAAATGCCCAGGTTATAAATAATGCGCCAGGAGATGATGAGTCTCTTTTTCCCTACATCCACTATGAAATGCAGTGTTAGTGCTTCCTTTAATATCAATTTTAACACATTGGGCGTCGATTAGAATCATGTTTTTGCCATCAACCCTGCGATTAAATGAAATACAAGTGCTCACTCCCCAGTGTAGGCAAGCTATATACAATAGTTTAATGTATGGAAGCAGAACTGATAGCAGTAATAAATGTCCTTGACAACTTAGCCCTGAAAGAGATGTACCAACTCCTAAAAGCTTAATACCATCATTATACTCTAAATCACGTCTACACACCCCGCTGCTTCACTGAGTTTTATCCTCTCTGTGCTCTGCTCTACATTAATCAGTTAATCCAGGAATGAACAAAGTCGAAGGCTGAAGGTCTCATTGGGGTTCAGCCGAGACTAAAAGGGATTATAATTCAAGACTTTAAAAACTCAGAATAACTGGAGAGAAAGCATCTCACAAAGTGCAGACAGCCTTCAGCCTGTCCCTCTCCCTCTCACAGGTTTTTGTGCATAGTGTTCTGTTAACGGACTACAACATCCTCATATATACGAGGCTTGTTGTAAGGCTACATGGCAAGAAGTGCTTGGATTTCAATGGCCAATCTGGCTGACATCTTTTCATTAAGGAAGGGTAATTTACAGAGTGACGGGCTGAAGCTACTCTCTCGGTCTCATGCAACCAGACCCTGTGTCTTTTTCTGCGATTAGGATTCATTTTTAAAGCTACATTTATGACGGTCATTAAAAAGGACGCTCACGTAAAATAACAAGGGGGGAAAAAAAAGTCATCGACACCAGCAAAATGACAACAGTGATAATAGGCTATTGTTTTTCATTATGAATCAGTAAAGGAAATGAAAACCCAGTGAAACATTAACAACAGGTTAGGGGTGTATATCACACAGAGATCTAGACTCGGGCGTCTTGGCCAATCTAAAAAAATGTGGAGGGAGGGGAGAGGAAAGCCAGCCTGTAACAGTTAATAAGTTATTTAATGAGCTTCTGCTGGGAGCCTTGTCAGAAGAAATAAACCAGTTATTATAATAAAAAAAAGCTCTCAAACTGAATTTGATACATCATCTTCTACCGATAGAAGCTACATGCACCGCACAGATCAGCTGGATTTTACTCTGTATTACACAATTTCCACAAATGTAATATTCAAGTGGTTAAGGGCTTTCTGTCGCTCACGTGCACTGATAAAGATGGTATTAGCAGCTTATTACATTGCTTGAAGAGACATATTAATACGGCTGGACGATGCACGTTATGCACCACTGTCAGTCGGCCCCTCCCCTCGAGCCCCCGCCCCTGGCCTTTCAGTGTGCAGATACACACACCCACACACAAACACACACACTTAGGTGGGCTTGGCCACAGGTCTAGTCTAGCAGGGAGGGCTCAGCAGGGCGGATAATGGTGGGCCGATGAGAAGGAGCACCGGGGGGTCTTCGGCTGCAGCGGGGAGAGAAGATACAGAACAAGGAGTGAGACGCGCTCACAAAGAGACAGCGGAGAAACCAAAACAACCCGACAGAGAGGAAAGAGGAGGACAGAGGGAGAGAGAGTGAGAGGAGAAATATTAAATATCAAGATGGGATAACTTGAGAAATGACAAACCATGCCTGTATCTCTTGAAAGACAGTGGATGATGACCTGCTAGTGACATAACACAGGGAACACAGCGCAACAAAAAACACATTTAGTAATCGAATCAACAGGAAGTCGTACCTGGGCACGCCGGGTGGGACGCGGGCTGGCCGAGAGGGGATCTGTGGGGGAGCGCTGAAGGGATCCTGGTGGCTGTTGAAAGCGTTCATGGGTGGGCCCGGGCGAGAGGGGATGGGTGGTGCACCGAAGGCGGGAGAGGGGTTGAGCGGCACTCCGAAGGCAGGGGAAGGGTTCATGGGTGGTCCTGGTGTTGGGCCCCGAACAGCAGGCGGACGGCTGGGGGCCGGAGCAGCTGCAGGAGGCGGCCTGCGCTGAGGAGTCGGGCTGAGAGGGAGATAGGATTAAATTGAACTGACATCATAAAGGGTGGTTACAGCTTTTAAGAGTAATATAAAAGCACTTTTAAAGTACCAAACCCCAGAATTCCCAGTGTTTCATCTTTAAATAGCAGCACATTCTGACATCTCAGTTATTCAATATAGTCAGAGAGTAACCTTTTCTGTTGTCACCAGCAAAGCAGACATAACACTGAAAGCTGCAGGGTTTTTTTCTCACAGTTTCCAAATGTTTAAAAATCATTATTAGTACTTTATTTTCCAGCTTTTCTACCTGCAGCTCAGCTGAGTGCTGATCGACCTGTCTCACCTTGCTTCTTGGATCCAGTTGTTATTTATGGGTGGGGGTACCGGGGTGGAGATGGTGCTGGTGCTGATGTCACCAATAATGAGCAGCGACTCCTTGAGTGCATGATACATGCGCAGCATCTCATCTCTACGCTGGGCCTGGTCAGCCGATTCCTCCATGAGGCTGTTCTGGTCCCCAGACGAGTAGAGGTAAGCCAGCAGCTCCGAGTGGATGAAATCCTTCGCCTGATGGGAGTTAATAGAATTAATAGAGTGAAAAGAATTAAAACAAAGAGGCAGGTTCAAAGGTTCATAAATTGGAAAATGCGGTTGGAAGAAGTGAAAGAGTGCAGCTAAAAAATTAGACTATTTAACCACAAGATCCTCAAACATAATACTAGAAAACCACGGGAAAGGAGCTGCCCAGTGCACAATGGTGCACGTATGTGTGTGTAGCTGCTGGAAGCTATCAGGTGAGCTCACCACAATAATAAAACCTGATAAATGGACGGTGGACAAGTCACTGTGAGCATGCTCCATAAATCCTGTTAATTAGTGTCTTCAACTTTATGACCTTGTGTGAACAGGAAATATATGACCACTGATGCTACTAAAACGCACAAGGAAAGGAAACACAACTCTGCAGAGCTCAATGGTGCAAAGTCATTTAGACCTTATAACAGCAGGTTTATCAGGTGCCTTGAGTATAGTGATGTAGGATGCTACATTTGCTAGATAATGGTAACATACATGCCAGCATATATACATAGAGCTCTACATGTTCTTTACACTGTTTTAGGTAGGGATTCATCTATTACAAGCATCTATTGGGTTTTAATTTGCCCACTGAATGTGTTGGGCTCTCTTTTCTGTAATATAAAGTGTTCAGATCATAGCCTCAGATGACGTCCTTCATTCTGTTTCCGGATCTGTCTGTCTGTCTGCTGCTGAGGACCGAAGGACTCACACTGTTGATCATGAGATGCATGATGGTCTTGGGCACGAGGTCTCTGGTGGATTTGTTGATGATGCCGATGTACGAATCCACCAGGTTGCGGATGGTTTCCACCTGCCGCTCCAACTGAGGGTCCATGGAGAACGTGTCTGCAGGGGCAGCCTCTTCGTTCTCCGTCTGACAACAACCAAACACAACAAAGATGGAGTATACATTTGGCAAATATACACTTTGTAGTTATTCTCTGTAATCTCCAATAGCACACACAAAAAAATACAAAGGTGTATGTGTTAATGAACAATGTGATATTGACTGAAAGCATGAATTACTTTTTTAAAATTTTTTTATAGAACTGATAGAAGTATTAGATTTGATCAAGTAGAATCAGGCTCCTAAGACTGAATTGTCAAATAGTCGACTATTTCCGATCACTCCTACTAATCTTTTGTCTTTTCTAGAGACAGAAAGCCCCAGCAAACTGCCACCATACCTGGTCCTTCTCTGGATAAACTCCTGCCCTGAGGAATGACGCCTTCCAGCTGTCCACGTCCTCCTGAGAATCACAGGCCAGCTCTACTTGGCGAAGATCCTTGTACACGTTCCTGCAGATGAATAAACGACGAACACAAGTGGTTGTGAGTGTGTAGGCACAGCTAGTACACAAGGACATTATGCACACAAAACATAAAGTAGCTGTGCACTCATATGTTTTTACTTAACAAAAACCTGACCTCTGCTCCGTGTTGAAGATTGCAAATATGTGCTTTGTGGACATAAAGCCTTTTTCCACATCTCTGAGCTTCAGGTTATCCAGAGGCAGCATATACTTCTTTTCTTTCTCCTAGCATGAGGCAGAGAGAAGAAATGTGTTTTGGAGAAGAACTGAAACCTGGAATATACAACACAAATAAGTTATATCTCCAAAAAGTGAGTAATTGTAGATCTTTGGTAATGGAGATGAAAACAGTTTTCCACCAATGAGTAGACATGATGGAATGCATTTCCTCTGTGTGGACCACCACCGGGCTGGTGAGATGGAGAAATGCATGATGGGGGAGAGGAGGAGGAGAGGAAGAAAAGGAGGAGCATGAGGGCGTTCTGGGGGGATGGGGTGCCAGCTTTCAGAGCTTGAGCAGAGACATCTGGAAGCATTTACGTCTGCACTAACAGAGAGCGGCGCAGGCCCAACAGTTACATCACTCGCAGTTCTACACAATCCCCCGCCCCCACCAGATACACACACACGCACAAACACACACACACACAAAGGGCCAAATCCTTAACTGCACGTGCAAACACAAACAAACATACGCGAACCTGAACGAATAGAACAAACACATATTGTGCGATTTGGGTGTGTGCAGAATCATGCACTCGTACAGATACGACCAACTAAAATATGGACCCGTGTGGACAAGCGCCTACACACATGCACACTTGTACACACACAATCACACCCCCCCTCCGGCCCCCGTAACCCAGTACGATTTCCTGCAAATTCCAAAGTCAGATCCCGGCTGGAACATTTCAGCCCGCCTGCCACGTCAGTTTGCCTCCACCATCCTCCCTCTCTCATTCCCTTTCTTTCTCTTTGCTTTTTCCGCAAAAAGGAGACCTAAAATGCACCGTTTCCACTTGGTGTTTGGACGCTCTGAGGCCACTGGACTGGAGTTCATCTTCAGCTGTGGTTTGTACTGGTATCTTTTAGGGGTCTTTTTTATTTCGCTGGAGGAATGGATACGACTGAGGCCTTGGGAAGCAGTTGAAGCGGTGAGTAAAGCATGCTATTTGAACTTATAACCATCCTAGATAAACGCTCGATTTGACTAATTATTCGACTTAATTTAAAGGACTGATTTAGCCAAAGTAGATCATTTCACTTTAGATCATGTGAACTTTATTCATCGGCGCACCGACACGTCCTTTGTACTCAAAGTTACTCTCCAAGTCCTTGAATAAAACATTCGAAAAAGGTCTATAGTATAAATAAACTGAAGGGCAGAGTTTGCTGAGTGTGCAAATACTGTATTTCTATAGTCAAGAGGGAATTCAGTCCAGCGCTGTCTGGATTTATTTGCTTGAATCAGTTGAAAGCAATGTTATAAAGGTTAGAAGCTCTATTTGAAATAATAAGTGGTAATAATATCATAGGTACTGTGGTGCTTCAGCTGTAGGGTCCTGATATAGCAGACGTTTCCATGTACGTGGCTTTTTTTTGTGTAATTGTTTCACTGGGGTAATGTTTGCTCTCCGTGTCCTCTGTCCTACTGTTCTAGGGGAGCGACCTGCAGCCGCAATGACCTCTGGGTCCTTCCTCCCACCAGAGATCTCCTCACCCCCCCGCCTGCCCAGTGTTCAGACTACCTGTTCATCAGGCTACAGCTGAACAGTAGTCTGCACATTGGTTAGGCTGGGCTGGGACGCACACACCTCCAGCCACAGTGGGTGATGACACCAACTCTCCACTTGGGATAGTTTAAATGCAGTATGTTCATCCTAATGCATGCCTGTGGCTCTGTGCAGGGCTCAACGCTAACTTTTGTAAGGCTGTTTTACCAGGCATCAGCTTTTGGTGGTCGGAACTGAAAATATGGCTTTTCTTTTTTTAAAGTAATTAAGGTTTATGCAGTTAAACATCATCTTAAAAAGGAAAATGTAATATAAAAACACTAAAATGTACTACAGTAAGTATTATAGTGTACTACCTTGAGCTGATGGTGTCAGTTATCCAGGCTACAGGCTTTACAGTATATTTTTCTGTCCAGCTCAAAAATGCCAGAATACTTCACCTCCCAAATTTAATTTTTCGCTAGTTTTATCTGGTTCTTTGTCATTCATTTGTGATATTGATGGGTTACAGGGTTTGTACAGCTTCCCTAAACTGTTACTATGAATGCCAATGCAAAAAAGGTTTACAGAATTCAATTATACCCACAGCAAGCAATGTATATTTTGTCTGTTGCTGTTAAATTTGATTGTATGTGTTGCTTAGGATTATTTCATGAATAATTACACAAGGGATTAGGTTAATGAAAACACCAGATTTTGCATTTTCCACAGACTATATTCAAATTTAAGCACATTCCCAACCTTGAAAATATTAAATTAAGCATTTCACCTACTTTTAAGACTTTGTACGCACCCTGGGGTTAGTCAATCAACTTAATTTGTTACACCGCTCTTTGCAAAAAAGATGCCTGCGTGCAAATAAATGTGCAGCTCTGTCTGGTTCTAGTTTGACTGTAACAGCAATATAAAAATAACCCTAATGGAAATATTAAAAATGTATTTATCTTCAGGTGTTTTTTGTCCCTGTTTTTCTACACATTAAAACTTGGTTTCCACTAAGAGCAAGAAATCGTTGCCAATTTCTCAAAATGATTTCCAATCGCAATCTGGCATCTGCTCCTGTCATCTTTTCTAAGCTCTCCATGTCCCCAGTGTGTCCAGTGAGATAAAGCATTGGAACAGAAATCCCTCTCACCTCCTCATCTTTGTACCAGGACAGGGACTCGGCAGTCAGGACGAACCAGTACTCCTTGGAGCCTCCCTTCATGATGCTGATGTTGATGGTTAGCCAGCCTTTCCTGATCACCTGCAGAGCGAGGAGAAGGAGTAGGAGAGAGAAAAGGGTGGTAGGGAGAGAGAGGGGTGCCAGGAGGACGGAGGAAAACATCTTTATTCAATCAGGCTTATAAACTGGTGGCATGAGGGCCCCATAGGTGTTACTGGGAAGTGATTAACATGAATGAAATCTTACCTGCTTACCTGCGAGGTCACTGTATATTTGATTGTGCCTTTGATTTTACCTTTATATCTTAATATTATCTTTTGTGTCTTATGTTACATAGAAGTATGGATTGAAACTTTTTAAGAAATGAGCTTGAAGTGATTAAATGACAGTAATACATGCAGAGTAATACATGCTGAATACAAAAGCATCAAATGTTTAGTTGAAATACTGTAAAAAGAAGAAGTATTTGTTCTTTTTCACTGAAACAAAATCAATCCTTAAACTATCAAACACCAGATGGTGTCCAGACTTTGCTGGTCATAGACCAAAGGTCGACGGTGGTATGTTAGTGTCAGCAGGTCAGTAGAAGCTATCCTATGGAGTCACAGGTATTAAAACACAAGTGGGGTTAACTGGAGTCGGACAGACAACTGTTAAGGATAAAGACGGGGAGAGGTGAGTGCAAAGAGGGAGTAGAAGAATTGCATTAGAGAGTTAGCTGGTCTACTAGAGTTTATAGATAAATCTAAAAGGCAAAGGAAAAATCTAAAAGTGCATGGATGCAGAGGGAGGAAATATATCAGACTGAGAGGCCAGTGGAGTGAATCACTGAGGAAAATAATCTAAGCACTTTGGAAGAGCCCTCTTAGCTACTGTGTCTCTTTTTCCAAATCGAGCCCCTGTGCGATTTAAGCACAATGAGGGAAATCTGTTAAAAGTGGGCTCGAGTAAAGCCAAAGTCTGCTTTAGACCTCTCTTTTGTGTTCCCTCTTCATCCAGCAGAGGACTGGAGTGAGTTATGGGGGGAAAAGGTTCGTTAGTTCCAAAGGGCCAACATAAACACAGGAGAAGAGGCAAATACATAGAAGCTAAACTTGTAGTTTGCCTTGGTGAGGAAATAAGTTTAACTTCTCAGGAAAAAAAGGAGTTTTAAATCCCCTGGATTAAAGTCATTTGGTGTTATAACAAAGTTGGCATCAAGAAAGAGGACAATCAGATATGAGGGTGTCACAGATTAGATGCTTTTGTTTCTACATTTTAAAAAACTGTCAAGAAATGTTTCAAATGGCTTAATAAAGATGTTTCATGAGGCCTGAGATTAAGTTCAATGATTCTAATGAGAAATTATTAAAATGAAACATGCCAATTTAAATTTTTCAAGATAGTCAGTAGGTTATGAAAATAAAGAGATCTTAACAAGGAATTTTGATCAAACCACTGGAACACATCCCAAAGCCACAATCAGTCACCACAAACAAAAACAGACGGTTTTGATCAGTTCTGGATTCAGGAGTTACGATTAGAGACTTGGAGACCGGTGGGTTTTGGGAGATGAACGCACTTTCAGTAGTGTTTTAACATGCATTTAATCGAAATAAATAAAAAAAAGAAAATCACTAAAATGAATACACAGAAAACCCAAGGAGTCAAAACGCTTACGTGTTGCTGATTAAAACTTTTCCCACTCCCGCCCCGTTTTGTCCCCGAGTGACGTTTAGGATGATTCTCACAAGGCAAACTTCTGAGTCACCCTGCATGAGGCAGCAGCAGAGGTACACACCAAAAGTCACGAGAACTGAAGCCAGTCCACGGTCAGTGGTGGAGGATTTTCCGGTTCTCTCTCTTCAGTTTGTAATAGAAAACACAAGTGCAATAATCTTGTGTGGCCGTAAAAAAATATTTTTGGTGGAGGAAAAATAAAATGTTAGTAGAAACCCAGATGTGTTGGATTACAGACAATTACTGTCTTATTGTAATTAAAAACAAGAATTACGAGAGCAAACCTGCCGTGTTACTGTTGAGCCAGTTCCAAATTACTGGGAACTGCTCGCTGATGCTAGAAACTTATTGATATCAATTTAATCAGTCTGGAGACTCTACCTTCTCCTCGTGGACCTCTCCCACTCCGACAAGCTGCAGAGGGGTAAAACAGCTCATTATGGCATCAGCTCCTGCATTTGTTTGCAGCTTTCTGGCTTTTCCACCCTAACCACATTGCCTGACCTGTGTGTGGTGGCCTCAGTCCTTCTGCATGGCCTACCCCTGCTGCCCCCTGGCTGGGTGCGGTTTAAATCTTTGGGGTACTTACCAGAATCTCACCCTGCAGTAATGGGAAGGGGAGGGGAAATTAAAGCGAAAGGGAGGGGCAGTATAAAATCCAAGCCAAAAGAAATGAGAATGCAAGCAAGCAAAGATGAGGGACAGATGAGACATAGGAGGGAATGAAAGGGGTTGCAAGTGGAAGGAGAGATGAGGAATCAAAGAGTAAGAGGCAGTGGAGAATGAAAGTTCAAGGAAAGGGAGGGTGAGATGGAGAGGATGACAATAATCCATGAGACAAGCAGAGGAAGACAGATGAAGAGGAGTGACAGCAGAGAGAGAAAGAGAGAGAAACAGAGCAAGAGAGTTACATGCAATTAGAATTACTTCAAGTATATCACAATTTGGTTATGTCATATTCGTGGCTCAGTTGATAGGTGCGCGGTCCATGCACATTCTGAATTTTAATACAAAAAGATGCTTGTGAGTTAATTGGAAGGCAACAAAACAACCAACAGGACTCTGTGATTAATTGTTGCTTCGCTGCAGAACAACATGCCCGGGTTACATGCAAACAGCAATTAATAATAGCCGTGGAAACGAATGCTCGTCTCAGAAAAGCGGGGAAGGTGTCTTAGGTTCAATAACTCTCCCCTCACTGAAGCCTCTGATGTTGATTAGCAGTATAATAATCATGTTTCAGCATCTTACACAACACACATTGAAATTCCACATACTTGGCTAAATATCAATCTGAATAAAACATAAAAGGAGAAGAAAAAGCTTTAAAACATTGTGGATAAAGTTTAAAATGAGGATTAGAAAACAACGAGACTGGGTCCAGTCGGCATTTTAAATCATGTTCAGGGGAGGTATCGTTAACAGTTAAATAGGCAGAGACAGATTAATAGCTATGAGCTAAATCATTGCTGAAGTGTGATATATTCACATGGTTGACTAATAGGCTGGTAATGGGAGACATCAGTCACGGGAGATTAAATCTGGGATTGGTGAAAAGGCCAGAGCTGAGTGATGAAACGTACCTGGTTGGGTATGGCCCTCTTCTTGTTGGCAGCTGTGTTCCTCTGCTGGGCACTGTCATTACACAAAGACGGACAGAAAAGACAATAAATATTGATGATGACACCACAGCAAACACAACCTGCTCCAATAATACTCTAATCAGTGTTCACAATGTTGTGTTTCATGTGTTTTATAGCCGTTTGTCTCTCGTGTAAATCAACTGTCTGGTTTTAGTGCAAATCCACGGTTTGATTTTATCGTTAAAAATACACACATACACTCTCTGGCCACTTTATTATGTACACTTGTTCAACTGCTTGTGAATGCTAAAATATAATCAGCAGCATCTCATGGAGCAGAAATCCAATGCATTTAGGCAGGAAGCCATGGTCAAGCTGACCTGCTGAGGTTCAAACTGAGCATCAGAAACAGGACGAAAGGTGATTAAAGTGACTGTGAACGTGGCACTGTTGTTGGTGCAGACAGGCTGGTTTGAGTTTTTCAGAAACTGCTGATCTACTGGGATTTCATGTGCAACCAACTCTAGGGTTTACAGAGAATGGACTCAAAAACAGAAAAAATTCAACCATTCAGATGATTAAACACCACAACAGATCTGAGTATTGTTGCTGACAGTGTCCAGCCCTTATGACCAGAGTAAACATCTTAGATCAGCTTCTTCCATCAGGGTAAAATGTCACAAAGCTCAGATAATCTCAAAAGGGTTTCTTGGACTAGACTATGAGCTAACTATACCCAGGTGATCTGCACAGTCACCAGGTCTCGATCCAACAGAGCACAGCTGGGATGTGGTGGAATGGGGAGATTTGCACCATGCACGTTGAGCCAACAAATCTGCAGAAACTGCACGATGCCATAATGTCAACATAGTCCAAAATTGCTGAAGGACGTCTCTAGCACCTTGTTCAGTCTAATCGAACCTCTATATGCTAACCCAGTTCTAGCAAGATGTACCTAATAAAGTGGTCAGTTACAACAAGATGAAAGTGGCTTACAAAGGAATTTGGACAACATGGAGGGTCAAACTGTCTCTCACACACATACATACTGTACACACAACCCTACATCCTTTCTGTTAGCCCACCTGTTGTTGCCGTACCCTGGGGTGCTACCATCATCCAGCTTTCTGTAGTCAAGACTGAAAGTGACGTCATGAGAACCGTTAAACAGCCCTCGCCGACGTCGGCAAATTACAGCAGTCTACTTGCCATGCACAGGCTGGGCACGAACCCTCACACACACACACACGGGGGCTTGCTTTGTTATTCGGTCGACGGCGCGACCCACACAGAGGAGGGGGGCGCCACTCAACTACATGCTATTGTAATTGCTACACTAGGGACTATGTGAATTCAACCACGAACTCTAAACCGCTTAGAGATACACCACAAGAAAACAGTGAGTGCTTTGCAGTGTGCAAATGAGTTTCCAGTGCACAGCAGCTACAAGCGATTACATCAACACTGCTCTGTTTACTGGTACAGTAAGCATTCTCAGTGACAGTCACACAGCCTGCAGCAGGCAGGAAGTTTATCTGTCAAACAATCAAGCATGCTTGATTGACTTTGTTTGGAGGAGGGGGGGGTAGTGTTGCATGCAGAGGGGAAAGTTGGGCAACTAATGCAACCTTGATGGTTGTGGCATGCACCCCCCGCGGAGGGAGACATGCTCTGATGTGGTTGGATCACTAATCAGCATGCTTCATCACACGGATGCACCACAGTTTACAACATGTGGCTAATATGAGAAACAATTGATTCAGTAGCAGTGAAGTGTTCGTGCTTCTGCTAATTTTTCTTATACAGCAGCAGGGCTCCACATGTACTGGTGGCTTAGTGTTACCCACTGATGGGTTTGAAAGGCATGTTTTCTTTAAATAAATAAATAATGTAATAACTAGAAACTGGTTTATCAAAGCCAGAAACAGTTAATTTAATTCACGGAAACAATTAAATATGGTAATCATTGACCTTGTTTTGCACAACAAAGACGGTCATTACAACATTAACTGTGACAACATAAATATTACTGAATTCATCAAAAAATATATATGAACAGTGGTTTAAAGAGAAAAATTTTTTTACTAAAAGTTGGCTAAAATGTAATGACTTCTGATGTGAACATAACTGACAAGTATTTTCGTCTAAAGACTAAAAATTAATCTAAAATAGCTGCCAAAACCAACACTGACCAGAAACTATAAAAAAGAAAGAAAAAGGATTTTTGGCAGATTTTTGCATTTCTGTTGGTCCTTAAACAAAGCATGTGTGATGACTGTTTTTGTAGCTTCAATAGCTTTTTAATTTTCGCCAGAAATAAATCTCTTACATTAACCAGACGCTGTAAACACATTCAATTCTGTGCTCCTCAGCTGAACTGGGAGGTTGATTACACAGAGCAGAGAGGAGAGGTCAAGAAAGCTTGTAATTAGGGGTTGTAAAAATGTAGAAGTTCAATATAAATTGCATGTGAAGCCCCAATATTTTTAACATTAATAAAACTTGGGGGCATGTGGAACTATGTTCCATTATTTCAAATTTTTGTAAAATAACTAAAATCCTAAATAAAAAAAGGAAATTCAACTTGTGTGCTTTCAGACATTAGCACAAAACTGCACAGAATACATTCCTGAGTTCTCCCTTCTTCAGCCATGATTGCGGTGCTTCCATAGAGTTGCAGGACTTATATGTTGCAGTGAAAAACGAGGCCATGTGTGACAGGAGCAAAAAAACACCCTGAAACTGTTTGGGGTTTAGAGGGATAAAGATGTCTGTGCCGAGACTCGGCTCACCTGCAAGTAAATTGGCCTAGAATAAGGTGGGATGAGGACGGGTACTTACTTAGCAAAGCCTATGAAGTCCTCATGGTTGGTGTTGATGTAGGACAGCTCAATGTCAATCAGTAGCAGGACCTTAATTAGAGGCAGAAAATCAGATTAGAATGCTGAGGTCTCAATTAAACATCAATTAGAGAAGGCACAAAGGAGAAAGCAATAAGTCTCACTTCTGATACTTGGCACTTGTGAACGGAACACAAACAACCCTGATAGAGATTACATCTAAAGCCAGATTTATGAAGCTATACAGAATTATAATAACAATGCTGCAAATTGCAAATGTGGTGGAATTGACAGGATACGACTTACAGAACTACAATTAAACCTGCCTCACTTCCTGCCTGACAGAGCTGATACAAAAACCTAAAACTCTCATTAGTCTCTGTTTTTATGGAGTTAAAGCTGTTTCTAAGGCTTCTCCACCCTGACAAGATCAAACTCTGAAAACACTTAACCGTTTTTTAGGAAGACAATGGTGTCTCATTAATTCCTTATCTTGTGGGTTGCACTGATGTATTGGCCCAACATCAGTGTACGACTTATTGGTTTAATCAGCGATGGGCGAATAGGATGACATTGAGATAAGCAGTGGCTGATGTTTATCTGCATCAATTTTGCACTAGCTAAATGTTGCATTGGTTGCTGTCTGCCGGAATCAGACAAAACAGTTTCCCTGCAACAACAATAAACAAAATAAAGTACAAAAACAAAAACACTGGGATCAGCTATCGGCAAAATTCTCATTTTAATAAATCTAATTCAAAATAGATTCAATTCTTATCAGTATCGGCCCAGAATTTAATAATTGGTGCATGCCTGCTAATTTCAGTTTCTGCACACTGCGGTTCTGTCACATATCTACCACAGGATTTCAGTGTGTTAACTTAAGGAAAGTAGCGCCATGACAAACATGATAACATATTTTCCACCATGATGCAGAATGGAGCTACGCTGTGACATAATTACAACAATGACTAAACAAACAAGAGGTTGGAAAACCTATCTGTTGCATCCGCGGTTGATTCATCGTTTTTGCTCTCGTACAGGCAGATAAGAATCCAACCAAAGCGACTAGTCTTTATCTGAACACATTTGATAAAACTATTGTTCGGAAAAAGGTTAACAGAACGTGTCCTGTTATAACCTTGGGTTCTAGAAAAAATGCTTCAGAGATTATTCAGTCCATCTCAAATACATGCACAGCCTTATTTGATTTTGCACGGCTTTATGAATTTCCAAGTTCTAAGGAAAGCCTTGGAAGATGCATCCACACTAAGCTGATGCAGTAAAATTCAACAAAGGATTTTCAGATAATCCTTTGTACAGTTCCTAACACTTCTTAAGGGTAAATTCAAGCTTTCTAGCTTTCTGGAAAAAAAAAAAAAAAGATGTTCATATGAACTTCGATCGCATGTTTTTATCATGATTATTTAATTCCAATATCACTAAGTATAGCTGTAATCCACTCTGTGTTTAGTGTGAGACTCCAGAGGAAAACAAACATTGACAATAACAGGATTGTTTCATTTCTAATTTAAAAATATTTTTGATGTACATTTGTGACGGTGTAGATGAACCACCAGAGTGTTGAAAATCAAGGATTTTTCAAGGAATATTCAAATTCAAGCATATTCTAACCTTGAAAAAATAAGCATTTTCCGAACTTCCGGGACGTTGTAAGAAACATTGTTATAAAATGCAATTGTTACTCAATTTATTTTCAGGCACCAACCTCGAATTTCAAACATTGGAATGCAAGAAGGAAAATATTTTATATCTGGATTATGTTCTGCTGGCAAGCTTTCACGTAGAGCAATGGAAAGCCTTGAGTTTTTACTTTACTCCACTTGACAAAGCAAGAAATATCTGATGAATGGGAGTTTCACACAATGCATGTTTTTTGTGTTGTTGTGATGCAGCTGAAGGCCAAAGAAGAGGCCGACTTATGTCACCTCCCCTTCTCCCATTTACACAATAACTTGGGAGACGTCGCTTCAGCCCACCAACACCATAACAAAATATTGGAGTGGGGCTGAATCTGAATTGTAGATTGAAGCTCTTAAGGTCTTTTTCTGCATGTGAAAAAGATAAACATCAAAGGCCGACCTGAGCACACTCGATTTAATCAACATCCAAGCAGCTCACCTGGTCCTTGGTCTTCCCTTCTCTTTCTCTGACGTGGGTGGTGACAATCCTCTCAGTCTCCTCTCTCAGTCTGGGGTAGGAATTTAGCTGAAACGCAACACAACACACAGCTGCAGCACTGAATGATGACACTCGCACACACACAGACACTTACATGTGAGCCTGAGCTTAGTAAGACTTACCAATAAGTATCAGAGAGAAACAGGAGTGAAAAGTGAGAATAAGTAGAGAACAAAGAAAAGGGAAATAGGTAGTCAAGTGACATTTTAGTGTCACACAGATTCAAACAATCACAAACCAACACACACATAACACAGACTTAAAATACAAAGTGACAGTCTGTTCTAAAGGTGATTCAGTATTTACTATCAGCCAGGGATGACTTAATAATGAAGGAATCGATGTGGTAATGCTGTAAGTTTGCCAATGCTCTGACCCAGCCAGTGTGCTTGAAAGGCAAGTTTCCAAAAAAACAACCTGGATTATGTTAAAAAAAAAATTAAAAAAAACATTTAGAAAAACAACACAAAAATGTTGTAAATATAGATCTTTTTTTTTGCACAATAAAATTAATTTGCTTTTCTTATTAATTACAGTATATATCTGCTTCCAGCCACCATGACTCCACTGTTTCCACACAGGTACAGTGAAAAACGAGTCCATACTGAGCAAAAATGGAACTAAAGCCCTGAAACTACTTGGGGTTCAGAGGGTTGAGTATCATCAGGCTAAAACAATGTCCAAATTTAGACAATGTTCATCCCTAGCTGATGGCTGATCGTAATAATATTAGTGAAGACTGGATGAGAAGGGAAAGTGACAGGACGGGATGAGGCAGAGGTAAACCTCAGAGACAGAGGGAAACGATGGCTGGTTACTGTGTGCATGTTGAATCGTTTCATGATATGTAGCGCCTTCCTCTGTCCACAAGATGGCAGTGGAGCACCGTTGCTATGGAAACACTCCATTCAAGCTCCCACAGCACCCACAGAGCCCACAGGGTTATGAGTTATCCCCCCCTCCCCCTCACATCACTCCCTTTCCATCCGGTTCGAGCACAGAGCGGACTGTCAGTCTGCCATGTGGGTCAGCGAGGGACGCAGCCGGGCCCTGACTGACAGAGCAGCATCTTGGGCAGAGAGAGGGAGGAAGCGATGTGGAGGTGGGAAAAATGCTTTAATGAGCTGATGCTGAGGTCAAACAGCATGTGGGAGCTGGCTGATGGAAATTTCAGACGTGATTTGTAAGTCAATCTGAATGTTATGAAGACGTCCAGAGGTGGGCAGAGTAGGGATGGGACAATACACACATTTGAAGCGGTGGGCACGGATGGTAAGGGTGGGGATGGGACTGATTTCACTGGAGGTGACCATTTAACTGGGATGCCAGAGATAGACATTTAAAGAGAAAAGGAATGCCTCCTCTTTTCATGCCATCATCCCAGCAGGTGTGTCCCCGTTTACCTTAACGGCACACTTCATGACGAGCGCGGTGAGCTCGGACACCACAAGGTCCACACATTTGAGGCTTGGCTCTTTGAGTTTGAGGATCTGCTTTTTGACTATCGCCTCGAAAGCCAGGTCGGGGGTGAAGAGCCCCGTTCTGAAAGGTCAGGGGGTCAGATTGCATGTTGTGGTGGTGGTAGAGAGAGAAAGGGGATAGGCAGAAAATTAAGGAAAGGGAGGAAAAAAAGAGGACAGCCAGGAAGGAGAAAGGGAAGAAATAAGAAGAAAAAAGTGTTTGTTCAGTTAGTCATTTCTAGTTGTTGACAGAAAAATCAAGCAGTGGAGGAGGACAAGCCACAGGTCTTTTACATCCTCTTCCCTGACAAGCCAGTTCCTCTGAAACTAGGTCAATATGGACGAGATGGACATGTCCAACTCAAGGCCAAATTGCACTTTAACACTATTGTATGTCTTGCTGGCCGTGTGTACTGATTGAGCTACGAGACCTGCAGCTTGTCCAGGAGAGACCAGAGATGCTCAGACAGTCACTGAAACATCTCATATCCACGACGACACGTCACCCGTCACAACACTCCACAACATGACAGCGCTGCCTGCACACAGGGCTAACCGGGCTGGGCTGCAGCTGAGGGCAAACCGTGCAGAACGTTTCCTTTCTTAAAATACAAGAACTGATATTTCCAGGATATTTTAGGAAGCTGTTGGCTAATGTTCTGCGTCAGCGTACCCTCTGCCACACCCATGGGTGCCCCTGCCCTATGTCTCGGCTGGGTCGGGAGATGCTGGACACCTGCAGTACCTTGTTGGTGCACTGCCTGACTGTGTTGATGAGCTCCTGAATGACCAGATCGATACATTTGAGACAGGGCGTTTTCAGCTTAACGATCTGCTTTTTCACGATGGCCTCAAACGCCAGGTCTGGAGTGAACAGCCCCGTTCTGAGGATGCACAGAGAGACAGAGGCACAGCGGCAGACAGATGGGACAGTTAACAGACATGTAGGTCAACAGAACGGATGAATAGACGGATGATTGGGGACACAGAAAGGTGACTGAATAGATCCGAGGTTATGTACAAGGAGAATGAAACAGAAAATTAACATACTGAGAGCCACAACAGAGGAAGGAAAGGAGCGCCGAAGAAGGCCAGGTGTAAACGCACAACCACAAATGAGCGATGACAGACAGGAGAGTATCAGTGAAAAACACATGACAACATTAGTCCAGCGGACTAGATACATGTAACACTAATCCTCATAATAATTGAGTATCTCAGCAGACAGAAACAGAAATGGAGTGGGTGGTGTTGCAGTGGGGAGATAATGGGAACAGTGAAGGGAAAGTAGAATAGAGAAAATACATTTCACATCCAACCAAAACACACTCTTTTTAATTGGTACTTTTAGTCTGTGATGCCAAAGTTTGATCATAAAAACTTGATTTATAGTCTAAGCTTTCATGAAAAGGCGAAGCATGTGGGTAGTGCAGCAGTATTTTGTGTCAAAACAGAATACAGGTTTTATTGAGCTCTGTGGACAGCTACTTTGGAAGTCAGTTTGGGTTTTTTTGCTTCAGCTCCACTTGCCTGACACCGTGGACGTTCTTGATTGCGTGACTGATTTCTCGCCTTAGCTCCTTTTCATCAAACACAATCTGGGAGACAGAAGGAGAAGAAGCAAATTATAATTCAACATATCCAACAATACTTTAATCACTGTGAAGACCAAAACACTATATCGATAAACCCAACATATCACTGCTCTTCCTCCACGCTTACCTTGACCAGCTCAAAGGGGAAGCGTTCATGGAAGATGCGGTTGATCTTGGCGCCACCCGACAGCTCATTGGTGTCCACCTGGTCCCCCGAGCCCTCAATGCATTTCTCAAAGTCCACACCAAACTGCTGCACCATCCTGATAAGTATAAGGCAAAAAAGACACATGTGGATGCTGTTTGTGCAACTACAGCTAGAGCCTTCCTGCACATAATCTGCAAAGATAAGTGTTCATTAACGTAGTTTCACCTGTACAGTAATGCTGCGGTTTAAAAATCAAGGTTACATAGTGTTTATTTCAGGTCACTCTCAAGCTATGTAAGGTGATTAATATCACAACCTCTAGACACGAAGCTAATAAAACTGTGTTAACCCAGTGAAACCCACAACCCACCAATGGGATTGAAAGGCATGAAAAAAGAACATCACACCATCTAGCATAGCATAAAACTTCAAAGAAAAGGAATTATTGTTGGATTTTCACTTTTCTGAGCTAAAATATATTTATGTAAAATATATTTTACTTGTCTCATACACAGAGAAGACAGGAGAGGAGTTAGAGCATTATGACCGGGTCATACCACACAGAACGTTTTGAGTTCCCCCTACTACTACCCATAACTGTGCCGTTTCCTGTTTTCACAGAGGACTTCTATATTGCAGTGAATTCAAGCCACAGTGAGTAAAATGTGATGTGGAAAAAAAACCACCCTAAAACTGGTTCAGAGTTAAAGAAAGTTCTGGATTAATGATCATATGATGCACAGTCAAAAACAAAATACGTCTAGACAACTATCTGTGCAGAGGACATCTACTGCATCTATCTATCATATCTACTGTACATAATACCTGTATGCTCCATTGTTATGAGCAGTAAAATTCAAATGCACTCACTGCAATAGGGCCTTGGTCTTGCGTGTTGGGTCATCTGGACGGAAGTTCTTGTACTCCTCCACCTCCTTCTCCAAAGAGAGGAGCTGACTCTGCAGTTTACTGCGCAGACCAGGCAGAGTGTCCCTGATGTGGTTGGTCAATTGCTAGAGAGAGAAATAAGTCGTTATTGTTAATGAGAATTAATGGTGTGGGAGAGAAAAAAATAGAAAACTATGATTGAAAGTTCACCTGGTTGAGTGTCTTTTGTAGATGTGGTGTTCCCATACGCTCTGCCATGTGTCTGTAGCCAGGGTGGGACAAGAAGAACTTCCTCTCTGCGGCCAGAGCGGCGCGAATGTCCTTCTTCCCATCGATGTCTTTCTGACTGCGGTTCACCACGCCGATGTAGCCTGGTCACCACAACAAAACAGTCACTCTTGCGTCACAAATAAAGTCTGTGTCTGTGTGTGTTTTTTATGTGTAGGTGTATAATCCTCACCTCTACGAAGTGGCAAGAGTTTATTTTCTAAGATGTCCTTTGCATCTGTCCCTTCGTCCATCAGGTCCAGTTTTGTTATAACGCCAATGGTACGCAGACCTACGCAAAAATATAAAGTGTCACTACATCAGTTCAAACAGGTTTACAACCGTTCAGGATCACATTTTCTTTTACAGATCAAACAAAATAGAGTGTTTGACCTTTTCCAGCGGAGGTGCATTGAAGAAAAAGCTAAAAAATATTTGGTAGACACAAAATAGTGTCTAAATAGCAGACTTAAGTATATCATAATATGCAAAGTTTATCTTTTTTTCTGTTTCATGGGATTGCATCAGAAAAAGATTGTTGGCCTGCTCATTCAGTCACATGCTCACCCTGTGGGTCCACCTCCTTGGCGATCTTCAGAGCATCCGAGTTGGCCAGGTCAGTGTTGGCAGGGGTGACGGCCAGGATCAGACAGCTCTCCTTGGTGATGAACTGCATGAGCATTTCCCTGATCTGGTGCTCGATGTCTACGGGCTGGTCTCCGACAGCTACCTTAGTCATTCCCGGAAGGTCGATCAGGGTCAGGTTCAGCACTGGACAAAGGTCAGAAAAATGAGGATAACACGTAAGATGCTTTTCCATCAGCTGAGCATTTTATTCTTGTAGTGTCACAGTTACAGCGAGCAACTACCACGTATATGGATCAAAAAGGTTGGGATAGAATAATTCCTATAAAAATGCAATAAATAGTGGTTAATAGTCAATAATTTGCCTACAGTAATCAAGTTGCTGCTTACAGTGCCAATTATGTAGCAATATGCATTAGAAATACATTTTAAAAATGGTTGTAATGATCATCCACTTACAATTATCAATTTGACCAGGACAGATGTGAACACTATAAGTGGTTTCCGCTGTCTTACAAAACAAGCCTTACACACATCTTAGCAATACATCATCATTTATTCAAGTAATACATTTCCATATTGATTTGAAAGGAAACCCGGGTAGTGATGGATGTGAAACAAACAAATGTTTGATTAATCAAAAGTATTCTTAGTAAAATCACTGTGTTGAGAAAATGTATAGCATATTCATAGTTTGGATAATATGTTCTTTTAAATAGAGTGCTGTGTTTTTTATCCATGTGTTAACTTTTCCTGCGTTAAATAAAACAAACAAACGGGCATATACACCATCAGCCTTAATCTCACATGTTAATGAGCGTCTGTGGTGATAGGCGAAGCTTTCATCTTGTGTATGAGACACTTGAGTGGGCAGACTTCTGCTGTTGTAAAACTACGCCTAATTTGTTTTTCACTTCATCAAAACATAAACGCCCTCTGAGGTTTTATTACTTACAAGTGTTACATTTACTAAAAGAAATAAACATGAAAATGTCAGATTTTGATGGTGAAATCCCTACAACGACTCCCACAAGGAGGTGAATGTGATTGTTTGTGACAGGCTTTCAGTGATGAGTAAAAAAAAGAAAACAAACATCAGAACATTACAAAAGTGACTTTTAGTTTTTTTATGTTTTGCCAAAACCACGCTGGTCAAAACTGCAATCTACTTTATTTTTCTGATATCTCACAAGGCTCTTTGGAAAACCCATTTTGTGAACAGTGGGTGACAGATATCAGTACCACAAAAAAAACATACAAACAAACAACTCTGGGAATCTGGGGTGTGCAATATGGATCAGACTTTAATCCATATTTCATGGTAAGATTTGAAGTATTGTAATATGCATTATTTTCACAATATTCAACTAACAAATTAGTTATGGACAAAATAATCAGTTATTATTGACGGTTTCTTTGACTTAAGAAGTTAATTAAATACCCGACAGATCAAAATACTTTTGATATAATCCCATTTTTATAAACTTATGGAAATATAAGTGATATATGAAGTGACATATGGAAGTGAGTGTGCTTTAAAGTAGGTTGACAGTAGAGGCAATGGACGCTGCCTGTTGAGAAAGGCCCAATTGTATCTTGCAACAGGCAGCTTTCTCAAGAACAGCTCCTCCAAACACCGTCACACTTGACACTGCATTTCCTTGGGTCCTCAGCAGCACACACAGACAGAGGCTCCTTTTATTTCAGTTAGATGTTTGTTTCACAATAAGGCTTACCGTTTGGGGAGTAGACCCTCAGGTTAATTGGGATGGGAGAGATGCCTTTATTGGAGCCTGTTATCCTGTCGGTCTCCGCCTCAATTTCCGCTCGCACTTCTTCAAAATCCACAAACTTCTTCCCTTTGCAGTGCAGGAATTCAGCATATTCTACACACAGGGGCAAAGTGACGTACACAATGGGTAGGGTGAAGGGACAGGAAAGGACAAAGAGAAAGACAGAGCAGGGAAGAGAGGGGAAAAGAGAATATTAAATTAAAGAGATGAAGGCAGCAAACAGCAGACAGTGGGCTTAGCTTGGGGCACTGTGACAGAGAGGCCATGTGCAGGGCAGCGATGAAAGGAGACGGGGATGTGTATGTGCACAGGACTGGGACACTCACCTGCTTTATTGTTGACCAGCTGCAAAATGAGAGGTCTGCGGGTGACAATGCCAGATCCACGTGGCAGAAAATCCCTGAGGGAGAGAGACAGACAGAGGGAGAAATATAAACACAAGAATTGTAGAGAGCAGAAACGAAAGGAAATCAACACAGGAGGGGGCATGTTGGGTAAAATAGGGGTGGTTCAGGACAGAGACAGAGCAACAAAAAGAGAGAAAGAAAGAGAGCAAAGGAAAACTAAGGGACAGAAAGAACGTTCAATTATTCATTACACTCAATGTCCATTTTCTCGCAGCGTGGCCTCTGGTAAATTGATGGGCATGGGGGAATTTCACGCCTCCAACATGCCTCTCAACAAATCAAATGTGACAAAGTCATTTTCTCTCATCATTAGAGCTTAAGAGATCAATTCATTCACACCCACTCTCTGGGAAAATCTACCCTAAAATAGAATTCACAGATGTTATATCGACAATATTCTACACTTCAGTTCACAGATAATTTATGAATTTGATGTCTCTTCTTACACTAAACTTCACATACAGTGTTTAATGGAACAGCTCCTACAGCACCTCGCAGCATCTGTTTGGATTTAACCAGAACAGTATACACGTATTGTTTGACATTCAAATGTGGAGGTGTCCCAATTCTCCACATCCCCAGATTTTGTTGAAAATATATACATACACACAGAAATAATGTTTATCTTGTCGATCACAGCTGCTCAGTTTTGACGTTTGCAAACTGGGAAGGTGGCTCAGAAAGAGATTTTAACAATTCCACAATATTCATGTGTTTTTCTTATTACGGATAGAAGTGTATATAAATATGACTTGGAAAGACTATGATAACGACAACGGCTTAACCACAGGGGTCTGTGACTTGACATAGTCTTGCTATGTACACATTCTCAACTGCAAACCTACCTAACGCTACTTAATTACACATGGTAATGCTCTACACTGAGCATGAAATGACAGTAAACTAACAAGGGCGAATGCTGTTGGTCCAACAATAATCTATTCTTACAGAAACCAGTTCTTAGAAGTGGCTTGTTTGTTTCACTTTAAGTGACAGGGTACCTGAAGAATTTTTAACCACATGACAAAAGTTGCGGAGTCAGCCCTCGGAGGAGACTCCTCCACCCAGTCTTCTACACTCCCCTCCTATTTCTGAAGGCCCCTCTGCTGCTCTTCAAACATACTACATCTGGTGGTAATCACCAGCGCCGGTCCTGGAACAATCAGAGCCGAGCTGAGCATGTCAGTGACTAACCCACATTCTCCTTTACTCCCTCCTGCCAGACCTACAGGCCTGAAGGGACTATGGTCGGTGCTCAGCCGACCGCCTGCTGACTTCAGACTGTAAGCCATGTGTCATCCACAGGACAGGAGGGAAGAGAGGAGCTGCCACGCAGCCTGCCATTCCCAGGCTGCAGTCCTGTGGCAAAACAGTGGGGAACATTCTGGATGTTCCTTACATCAGCAAAAATCCACAGGTCTGTGGTTCAGCACTGGTGCTGTGTCATGCACATAATGTGGAGCATGCAGGCATTTGTTCACACGGCGGACAGTATAGAAAGGCCTGGATGAGGAATGGCACCAAGGGAGGAAGGGCGATAGAGAACAGAGCAACTATAGGCTGAGGGAAAAGATGTGCTAAACAGACTGGCTGGGGAGAATGGCAGCAAGGTGCTGCAGAGAGGTCATAGTGAGAATGACCTCTCCAAGAAACTGCTAATGTACTGATGCAACTCTCCAGTTACAGGCCACTCTCACTGGATTTTTATCAGGTGTCTCATTGTCTCAACAAGTGGCCACTGGTCAAAGATTTACAGCAATAAAATAAAGTGTCAATAAAGTGTAAGTTAAAAGCACACAAAGAAATCCATTGTTTCAAAATGCTCCTCTGAAAAGACATAAGAGCCGAATGAAACCAGTTACTCTTCATAGACAGAATTGGATAAACTGCAGTGGCATATTGAAAAGAAGCAAGAGGCCAGGATTCTATTATTGATGCCCTGTAAATGATAGACGAGGCTGAGCAGATTGTGTATCATTTCATGCATTATGGATGGCCGAGCAAAGAGCATCAGTCTGTGAGCCTCCCTCCCTCTACCACAAGAGAAAGCAAGAGCAAGAGAGAGTAGGGCAGGGAGAGATCAGGAGAGCCAGTTCCCCTCCCCCTGCCTGCCCGCCCTGACAGCCTCTGCCTCTCACAAACTGGCAGAGCAACTCTAAGGAGCCATAGCCCACAGCTGATCCTTCTTTTCCTCAAATCTACAGAGGCCTGGCAGGGCTCTTTTTTAAACATGGAAACTGATGTGTGAAACTCTGAGGTCATAGTGCGCTCTCATGGGAGGGAGAAGTACGTAAAAACATGTTTGAGGTTTGGTGGGACTTATCCCATGGGTTTCTAGTGTGGCAATGAATATATAATTATGGCTACCCGCATTCCCGCACCAGTCTGTCACTGTGGGGACCAAGAAGCATCAATGCAAATCCTTTTCAAGCACTACCAAAATCCAACTGCTTGGTGGAAAATCCCTTTGCTCTCTGCCACTTGGCTGTCTGTATTTCTTCTTCACAGGGATGCCCACTGTGCTACACACAAACATCCAGACATTTTTGTAAAGGTGGCATAGAATCAGAGAAAAACAGCCACATTTACTTTTGTTTTAATGAAAAAGCACCGTTTTTAATTAATATCTGGCGCAACTTCAAACTTAGGACAACTGTTTCAACGCCTTAAAAAAAACTCCCGGTTGCTCAGCAGTCTATTTGCTGCAGATCTGATAACAACCTCCACCCAGACCAGCTTGCTGTGAAAGATATGACGTCTTTACACCCTACTGGGACAATGGCAACTATACAGCCAGAAATTGAGACACAGTCTTGCCAATTATTTCTAAACTTAGAGTTAATTGTAACCCAATAACACACACATTAAACCGTAAACATGCTGGTAAAACAACACTGGGGTTAAAAAAATATAAATAAGAGAGTTTATATATATGGCATATAAATTAATGGTACATTTAGCTGTCAGTAAACCATGCCAGTAACGCAGCATGCACAACATCAGGGCCATGGCACTGACTGGCCTGAATTGAATGTAACTATGGATATTGTTATGATGTACACCTGCCGCTGTCGCAAACAAAAAAGTATGTTCTATGTGTCAACAAAATGTAAGGTCCCTCATTAGGTTGTCTTGATGCAAACCTAAACACATAATCACATGCTCTTACCAAACAACTAAATCATTCACAAAAACATGAGGCTATTGGGCCTGAGTGATTTGATTAGCTTCTGCCCAGCAAAGTATGCAGACCAGCCAGCAAATATCTTCTGGTCTCCACTAACAAATTTGGAGGAAACAGGGGCTCAAATCACATCAACAAGATGGGTCACACAGCACAGTGAGCAATCTCTAACCCGCTTGACCTGTCTGCACTGAAAATCAGGACTACAGCAAAAATGGTCTGTCACTTATTTTCCATAATACTGAGCAACCGCAGACATGCATATTATGATGACAGAACATTTTCCAGTTAAAGAGAATGAGGTAGTAAGTCACTTGGCACACGTAACAGATCATGACATCAGCAAAGAGTTGAAGCGGGAGAAAGAAGAGGCGGAGCATTTTGCGCTCAGTCTGAATCATACAGTCCATGGTCTGAAATTTGTCTCTTCCCAGCACTAAGTGAGTGTTTCTTTTGTTGTCGGTGCCGCAGAAAGAGAAAGGGATTATTTTCATGCCTGGGGACACAGGGATGAAGCTAGCCTTTCACACACACAACGAACAACTCGCTGAAGAACAAGACCTGAGCCACTGGGGAAACCATAGAGCACCAGTAATACCGACAGTAACAGCAGCTCAGTGCTCATGCTTTAAATCTGTTGTCACCACAGCGAATTTGCAAATCAATTATCCCAAAACACTAAACACTCATGGTTTTGTGCAACAGATAACTGAACATGGTATTGGGATTAGGTATTTGCTGCTCCTGAGCTCAAACAAGCCCTTAGATCAACAATGAGTCACCTCTACATTAGCACGCCTGTTGCTATAGTGATATGCAGCACCACCCAAGTGCTTCCAGGTTGAAGTAAGACTCGACCTTGTAGCTATGAGTTTAACTTCTACTGTTCCACCTTGTCTGCTCTCAAACTCACGTGCACAGCAACAACAGGTATCGAGAGCAGCTGCTGTACTTTTTTGACCGTCTGGATAAAAGATGGTAAACACTAAAGTGCAGCACTAAAAAGGAAGGGCATGTACAAGAGTGCCTGCCATTGCATATGTGCAAAGTGCTTGTGTAACTTGCAAATGGGCGTATGTTAGCCCTGTCAACATGCAGAAAGTGGAGGGCCTGCACCGGCGCCGAAATTGAGGTCACCACAAAATGTTTCATGTTAATTACAGCTGATATGTGTCAAGTGCTCTCACAGTGCAAAGTCCCACTCATCTGAATTAATGTGCAGTGAGTGGTAGTCTAATCTGTGTGTGTGTATATGTGTGTGTTCTTGCCTGAGAGCAGTTACGACATGCTCTCGCTGCTGTGTTTATAACCAAAGGCCTGTCTGCATGCCATCTTAACAACCAATGTACTTCCTCGTCTCACCCGGCAGCCCTGTGTGTTCGTGTGTGATTGTGCTATCCCTGGGTGGGTTGGGTTACACACACACTGAGTGTCTCTCAATGGGGTGGATACCTGCTAAACAAGCTGCTTTAGTGCAAGCTTGTTTTGTTTCTTTATCTGCAGGGTGATCTCACTCGCTGCTGATGTGGGAGAGGACAACAGGACAGACCTGTTGAGGACGCCAGAAGCTGTTGAGGAGTACTCTAGCTTAACCTTCATACACAGAATGGAGACATGACACAGACATTTCCTTTCTTCTCTAGAGTTTTGCCAAAAACACGTACAAAAGAGGAAGATGGTAAGGGAAGTTGTGTCGGCGGCTGATGCGATCCTGAGCTGTTGACAGAATTTTGACTGTGTGCATTGAGGTCATTGTGTAACATATACTGGATATAAATTCAGCTGCAAAAATACACATTCCTAATAAATGAGGTGGCTCGCTCTGCATCCACTGCTTCACTTTAGTAACCTTCCCGTTTGCAATCCCACATCTGAGAGAACAAACACACTAATCTAACAACAAACTGTTGTGTGACTCACTAAAACTACCACCAACAGCTGTGAGCCACAAACCAAATAACAATTAATGTAAATCCTGCTGGACTTTCTGGGTGTGGCATGGAATCATAAATAGGACCACAGGAAAAGGTTGCCACAGTATGCACTTTTCAGACACTAACATTGGTTTATTTATGGACGTCTTAGTTTGTCATGTTCAAAATGTCGGGGTGTACAGATGGGGGGAACCAGGTACTGAAGACTTTTACTGACAGTTTTAGTGGACATAAATACTGTGGAAGGTATTGGAAATTATCGAAGAAACAACCTGAGTCTGCTTTATATTACTTTTTCCCATCAATGTTTGAACACAGTGTTGTTAAACCCTGCACTCATACCTGAGGTACACAAAACTTGTTTCCCACCGGTCCACTTCTTTGCCACGTAAATAGCGTGTGCACGTCAAGTTGTCAACCCAAAGCTACTTCACACTTTCAAGGCACTTTTACGACAAGTGCGTAACTTAATATTGACGTTACGTGCTATTGGAATGGCTAATATTAGCTTAGCTTTATTGTAAATTGGATTTTGAAACGAATAACACTTGCTGTACAGTTAAAAACACGGCGTGGAGAATGTAATAATACGCAAGAAACTATATTTTTAAAATGAGGTGAAGGGAGAGGCTAGCTTAAATCACAACCACTTACCGTCCAACAAAATTTTCCAAGACAGAGCTTTTTCCAGCGCTCTGTCCGCCGACCACAGCGATCTGAGGAAGGTCTAAATTGCAACTCTGGCCAATGGAGCTGAAAGCGTCTTGAAGCTTGTTGATGAGGGGAATCAGGTCTTCCATGCCCCGGTTCCCCATGGCTTCGTTAGCTCGGAGAGCCCCTTCAACACAACGCAAACCAGAGCCTGACTGTAGCCGTGCTAACTTAGCTAGCTGGGTAACGTTAGCTTAGCAGGAAGGTGCTCTCGGGTTACTCTGAAGAGTAGAGTTCCGCCGCCTCAAACAGCGCCGGCTTTTATTATCTCCTTGGATACTTGAGCGGTTACCGGTAATGCAATTCACACTGTTATCATTACGTATTCTTTTGAGCGCATTAACTAAATAACCAGTCAGTCGAGACGGACGGAAAACTCGCAAAACAAAACTTCCTCTACAAGAACACCATCCGGTCAGAGGAGACGACATCCGATCGAAACCGGCGAGTATAGCCCCGCCTCTTGTCTGCAAATACAAGCAGCCTATTGGCTAATTTTGCTGCCCGTCCAAAAAGCTGACATTCTGATTGGATATTTAAAAGGCGTGTTCTTCGCCCTAAACAAATCACTCGTTTCGTATTGGTCAACGAGATAATGAACCGTAGCCGCCTCGCGTCACATGTCTGGTGCAACATGGCTGCTACCATAGAGTGTGGAGCTGATGTAAATACTTCAGAAAACAACATGTCCCTGAAGAAAGCTCTGTCTGCAGTTTCTCCCCTCACTCTGCGAATCGTTGCTGAATGCCCAGTGACAAAAGCAAGAGCTTGTGATCTTATACTGCCTCACTGTGCCGTCAGCACCCCGGTGTTCATGCCTGTTGGTACTCAGGGCACTCTGAAGGGGATCACTGTGGATCAGCTGGAGGGTCTTGACTGTCAGATCTGTCTTGGAAACACTTACCACCTGGGCATGAGACCGGTAGGCAACACCGCACAAAAGCAGCTCTTATAATTCATTTGACTTTAACAGTTGTGAAATGTAACTAAGTATATTTACTGAAGTACTGTACCTAAGTATAGGTATAGGTAAATTTCTGTTCCTTTACTTAAGAAAAAAGCACCGCCTTGTGAAAATACTCCACTCCAAGTAATCATTGTGCTGTCAAAAAATGTGTGTATGTTAATATCACAGCTGCATTCATGTGTATGTTGCATTTTACTGCTGTAGATATTTTTAAGTTGTGCTAATTATCAAGTCCTTTATATACTTTTGGATAGTTTAATCTACAGCAATGCATCAAATTCTAAAAGATCATCATATGTCTGGACTTTAAAAGTAGCTTTTCTTTTGCTGACATGTTTTTGCATTACATCTCTTCTGCCTGCAGGGGCCGGATCTGATCGAGAAAGCCGATGGTTTACATGGGTTCATGAACTGGAAGAGAAATCTTTTAACTGTGAGTGCAGCTTTCCTACTTGAATCAATCAGTAATAAGTTATGAATATATTCACCAAGGTGCACAGGGTAGATGCTGGACCCTGTGTTGAAGTCTTGTGTTTCCCTTTGCTCTGCTTCCAGGACAGCGGCGGGTTTCAGATGGTGTCTCTTGTTGAGCTCTCTGAGGTGACTGAGGAAGGGGTAAAGTTCAAGTCCCCCTATGACGGCAAAGAGATCCTCCTCAGCCCTGAGAAATCCATCAGCATACAGAACAGTCTGGGTCTGCAACGAGCCAAATTACTTGAATCAGTATCAAATAACAAAGACTTTGACCTTCACCTCAGATTCCCAGTGGCTAAAATGCAGCTTCTCCATGTTTCCCTGTGTTCTTCCAGGGTCAGACATCATGATGCAGCTGGATGATGTGGTCAGCAGTACCGTGACAGGACCACGGGTGGAGGAGGCAATGCACAGATCCATTCGCTGGCTGGATCGCTGCATAGCAGCCAATAAAAATACAGACAAACAAAACCTCTTTGCTATCATCCAGGGAGGGCTGAATGCAGAGCTGCGCAAGGCCTGTCTAGATGGTAAAAACAAACAAATCCTGCTCTGTGGTGATCCCTTTCCTACTTTTATCCCTCTGTCCCTGTACATTTTTAAAAACATATTTTAATGTAATTTGAATAATACACTGAATATGGATAAGGACTTTATAAATTCCTCTTAAAATTAAATCCTACCTACGGAGTTAACATGTGATATTTCTCTTCACTCATGTATCCATGAATGTAAATAATTTTTACTTACAGATCCGATGAGGAGGTATGTGTGACTGGAACAGGTGGCAGGCAGATTGTGTAGTAGCAGTCTTGCTCTTAGTATCAGGACCTGAAGAGGAATCAAGATATTTACTGTCAAATTTAAAGAGCATAAATATTGTGCAAAGATATTGGCAGCAATCTGCATTTTAGCTGAGCAAAAACAGAAATGCGCAGTCACTCTTTAGTGTTAGTTCTCAGCAGCTTGACACTAATGATGAGGACTCACGTGTTTTATCCCCTTCCTGCAGAAATGACTCGACGTGATGTTCCCGGTTTTGCCATCGGAGGCCTGAGTGGAGGAGAGGAGAAGGACGACTTCTGGCGGATGGTCACCCTGAGCACCGACCACCTGCCACGAGAGAAGCCTCGTTATCTCATGGGTGTCGGGTACGTCTGCCTGAAGGCTTTAAATATGTCATTAGAACTGCTGTGTTTATCTTTTACATTGTGTGTGATCCTCCTGTGCTGCAGGTACGCTGTGGATTTGGTGGTGTGTGTTGCTCTGGGATGTGACATGTTTGACTGTGTGTTCCCCACCCGCACTGCAGTAAGCTCCCTGTCTCTCACACAAACATTATCACTTTTAAATCATCATGAAGCAGTTTTTTTTTTCTCACATCATATTTCTGTTTCTTTTTCCTTTTTAGAGGTTCGGCTCTGCCTTGGTGCCCTGGGGATCTCTCCAGGTCAAACAGAAGCAGTATGCCAAGGACTTCCAGCCAATAGACCCAGACTGCCAGTGTCCTACCTGCAAGAGGTTAGTCAAGAAAGAACAAATAAGCAGTTTTCTGGAGTTTAGACAAAATTTATACTGTATTGATGGAAGAACGATGGAAATAATATACCTATTTCCTGTTTCAGACACAGTCGGGCTTACCTCCATGCTCTGTTTAAGAGCGACACTGCAGCCATGCATCACGTCACCATCCACAACATTGCCTACCAGGTCAGTACGGGAAATGTGTCTTACCTTTAACATCATATTATAAATCCGGATTAAACAACAGAAAATAATTAATGAATTCACAACATGAAAATTAATTTTATCTCTGTTTTCACATTTAAAATCCACAACTAAAAGTATTCACATTATAATTTACTTATTTTTTTAAAGGAACAGATACATTTAAACATATGTTTTATCAGTTGATTTCCTGCCACTGAGACATCTCAACCAGAGCCACAAGTTTACATCATGCGTTTCAAAATCTGATAAAGTTAAAGTGAATTTGAACTATTGAACTTTGCATAAGCATGCGACATGATTCAGACGTCCTTTTCTCGCTCTCGGCCGTTTAATCTTTCAGTTCTTTGTACTCCAAAGTGGCACAAGCTTGCTTTGCAGCTTTGACATTATCAAAACCACGAAGAGTCTCCTTTTCTGACAGCTGATGTCCCAAAACATAAGGTTCAAGTTAAGAGAGCATAACGGATCATGTCTGATTATGCAGCATTTAAATATATTTCCCAATTAATCCGGCTTTTCAGTTGGCTCTAGGGATGTCCGTGTTGCCACTTTAACATAAACTGTCACAACAAGTTCATTACACTCTGATGATGCTGACCCGATGCACTCGGCTGCTGCAGAAGAGAAGATGGTTTCCTATTGGTGTTAAAAAAATCACATTATTTTCCTTCTATTCATTGAGTATTTCTCTTTGCAGCTCACCCTGATGCGCTCTGTGAGACAGAGCATTGTGGAAGGTCGCTTCCCTGACTTTATACGGACGTTCATGAAGCGATTGTTCCCCTCCCCTGACCAGTACCCCAGCTGGGCGGTGGACGCGCTCGCCTCCGTCAACGTTACACTGGAATAGAACTTGGAAACGCAGCCGCGATGCTGTAAATGTCAAACAGTGACTGAAAGATTTTATATCTTTGAAATGACTTTTTTTTTATGGAGGATTTTTTTTCTACTCTTTGTTTATGTTTGTATGGATTGCCAGTTTTTTTTGGCAATGAGTAAAATGGCTTTTGATGTGAAGGGATAAAGCCTGATAGTCTTTTTTCTTTACTCAGCCTCGGCAAATTGTCCTCAGAGTACACATTATGATAATGTGAGACTGAATGGGGTTTAAATGAGGTTTGAAACACATGAACTATCTCCTCTGATATGCTCCGACACTTTTGTTGTTACCATGGCTACAGAGCTCGGCCCACCCACTAGAAATGAAATGTTTTGCCTTCATGTCAACCTGGTACTTCAGTTTTAGCAAAGGCACAAGATTAATAAATGAGTGTGTGTTCTGGTGTTTTAACCCACACCCTAACAGAGCAGCAGATGTCAGGTAACTGTTTGAACACATAATGAATTGAGCTCACTACAGATTATGTGCCTGTGTCATGATGGCCACCAGAGGGCAAAATACACAGCAAAGTGACTGTAAAACCTGAATGATGCGCTGTGTAAGTTTCCCAGTGGAGTAAAAAGCAGTTCAGCTGAATATAGTACAGTGAGATTAAGCATATGAGCTCAAATATTGAAAAGCACAAAAACATCAATTGCTCACAAGCCAAATCCATTCAAACAGTATAAAAACCATTGTTATCCATTGTTCTTTTTCTCATCCGTTCAGTGGCCGATAATCCTTTTTGACCCTCTAAGTGAAGGTTTTGTTTGCAGCTTACAGCGGCGCTGCTTTATCATGGCTCGGTGGTGGGTGATTAATATTAATCAATGGCAGTTGATTTGAATAACACCTGTTGTCTCTGGCTTTGAGACAACTGTTCTCTTAAGCACCACATTTGAATTTCATTATGGCTTCTGTTTTGACCGCAGGCTCCACAAGATTAAACCTTTGACATATAATGACTAGCAGGCAAACTGATGTCGAACACAACAGTGTGGTGCTACAAAATAAATGATGGGGTTTGGTGCAGAATAAGAGCAGTTCACAAGTGCTTACACTGTTTAACGCTAAGATCTAAGGGAAACATTTTGAGGGGTTATTGTGCCATGATAATGAGTTTAATGTGACCTTTTGAATTTTTATATTTAATTAACCCACAGTCAGAGGAACTTGTAGTTTTAAATGTAATGTTTGTATAACAGCTGGTCGATATGATTAAACCTCTATCCAAGAATGTGTCGTTTCATATTTTTATTTATATGATGATATAACATGTTTTCTGTCTATATGAATAACTGCATGATGAAGTCTATTCTTTTGTCCTCTGTGTAATCCAATAAAATTTTCTGAGAATATTCAATTCGTACTTTTGTAGCATTATCAATTTGGACCACTGGTGGAAAGTAACTAAGTACATTTATTCAAGTACTGTAATTAAGTGAAATTTTAAGTTACTTGCATTTAGTATTTGAATTTTTTCAGTTTTTTCTTCCTCTACATCATGCAGAGAAACATTGTACTTTTTAAGTAAGTTGCTTTTTCAGATTATAAATGCAAATGTATGTTGTACTATTATAAATGGACCAGGAATTTATAAAGCAATTGAAATAGGCTCTTCCTTTACCAGCTTCATTATGAACACATAAATGCATCAACAATTCAAATAGATTCATAATGTCATTCTGACATTGACTATTCAGCACAAAGAGTTGCCTGATCCTACATTTGGTCAGGACTTCTGCTGTAACAGAGTGTTTTTAGATTGTAGTATTGCTGCTTTTATTTAAGTAAATAATCTGAGCACTCATCACTGATTCAGAGTGTAATCGTGTATCATGATATCTCGATATCTTATCATTGAATTATCACCCAGCACTAGCTTGCATTGTTTTTCTTGAGAAGGGATGATTTTTCTAGAATGTTTTCTGCTTCAGCTGTGTCTTTGATTATATTTAGCTGCTTAGTGAGAGAGCAACAGCGCTCTGAGTTGGCAAGCTTGCACTAAATAAATTGGATGTGTCCTCATGTATATTTCAGCAAGACAATTCCTTACAAGTCATCTGTGCCTCCTCCTCGAAGAGCAATTACAACGCTCATATATTTAATAGCACAACATGAGAAAAGCCGTATAGCTCCCCGTGCACAAACAATAAATATCTGCGTTTAGACTCAGATTAAGATGCGCGCAGCTCTCCGCAGAAGTATGATGGACATTTCTGGGGGATCCTGGTGTTTATGTGTGACGGTTTAATTGTCATTCAGGATTAGTTTTAGTTTTGGCTTCTGTTTTTCTAATTGTTGCTGAAATGAAAAGTCGTAGCAGAACAGTAGTCCCCAACGGCTGGTTACACATTTGCTGCCAGTGCGTCCATGCGGAGCTGAGGCAGGGAGGATGCTGGTGGTGAGAGACAACCAGTTGCTCTCCAGCTGTCACAGTAAAAGTGGAGCCTCCCCCCGCACGCACCGACGGATCAACATCCTCGACCTGTTGCCTCGGTGGGAAGAAAAGTAGAGCTGCGCGAGACGGGTGCCAACAAGGAAAGAAGTTGCTTTTTAATTTCTCTTTAGGAAGGAGGTTGAAGACGATGACATGAGGTGTATCGATGTGTTCGCTTTTATTCTACGTTTTGAATAGCAGAAGGACGAGGAGCGGAGTTGGTTTTGGGGGGTCTACCTCCTCGGTGTGGAGGTGCGGTTTGCGGTGATATCTGTCTCTATCTCTGGGCTTTGACCATGGTCGAACTGGAAAAGGAGGTTCTCCCGCTGCCCCCTCGGTACCGGTTCCGAGACCTGTTGCTCGGGGACTGGCAGACCGACGACAGGTAAGGATGCAACTACTTGCATCGTTTACGCACGGCGCACTGAATCCGTTGCGCATCTGTGCGCCACGAGAACATCAACATCATCTTGTCTCTAAAGTGTTTGTCTTTGTGGTTGCACTTGTGATCTCGTTGATTCAGGAGTGTGAATGTGTTGGAGTCGACTGCCAGCTATGCAGCGCTGTTGTTATGGATGCTTCAACAGGTTTACTAGTTCCCCAGTGTGCGTGGAAGCGACTGTTGCTAATGCTGCTATTTCAATATTTACCTACTAAAAGCAATACACCAATTAAACCACACAGGAGAAAAATACTCCAAAGAGAATCCGAGACCAATTAATTCAGGATTAGCCTATTTATTTCAAGTGGCGCATCTTCCATCAAAATTAATCCCTGGCTTGCATCCACCAGGAAGGGGATGGTGCACGAGCCAGACCTACTGTGTGTTACCCTATTTATGCTCTCCTGATGTTATAATTCCTGAGATTTGCTGTGAACCATCTGCCACCTTGACAGGCGATTTCAAGTGGGCGCTCTCACTTACTGGCAATTAACCTTTGCTTACTTTCCATTTGCAGGATAGAAGATGTGACATGCTATATGATATGCATTGCCTAATTTGCCCATTTCATTATGCTGTCTAATGGAAAACCCTAACCTCAATTTCATGCTTGGTGTCTCTTGTTGCTATGTGGAAATGACGACCGAAACACTTGCTTGTGGACTTTGAGTGGGTGTTTGGAGATAATTGGGGAAACTTGCTATTGAAAACATGGAAGAGTTCAGTCAACCATAGCCAGGCTTCACTATAAAGACACTGCTGCTTTTACCATAGAAACTGGTCACTAATGATGAAAATCATAATATTAAAATATTATGGCGTTGTTCTTTTTTTGCAATAAATCATACCATTATACATTGTATCTGTCTCCCATTGTTAAAAGAGCCTTTTTGCACAGCTGAGGTAAAAAAGAAGGCCTCCTCCCTCTGGTCCTGATCTTTTAGCCTTCTGTGAATATTGCCCAAGGACTCACGTTTCAAGCGTGACCTCAGTCACCTGATTACAGAGGGAGGGCAGGGGTTGCTGCTTTCTTCTTGGAAGTCCATGAGACACAAAAGGACTTTTTATAGTCCGGGCTCCTCGTCCTCTAAAAGAGACGAGAAAAAATAAAAGCAGTTGACAACAACAGGGATAATTTCAGAAACAAAGTAGGTGTATAGTGACAGTGTGGTTTTGACTGATGGTTTGGAGACAGTTTGGGAGGACTATGTGTGTGTGTTTGTGTGTGTGTTGGTGCCACAGATGTGCTGTAATACCCTCTAAACACATGATGCGGAGGAGTATTTTCAGGGAAATCCTGGTGTCAATCATTTTAAGTGCTCTAGAAGGTACCGAGGTTTATATTAAACTTGTGTGGGCTGTGTATGTTACATTTTGTGCTGAGCTGTAATGTCCAGCCTTTAGACCCTAATTATGAGCATTTATATCTAACAAAGTAGACATTTAGTTCTTTGTATCCCTGTGTGTGTAACTGTGTGTGTGCGTATATTTAAGCATCGCTGCTTTCATATGCAGATGACATTTGTGCAAGAGAGAGAGAGAGAGAGAGCGATTGACAGAGGATAAAGATGTTGATCTGAGCACCCATGGTGTATTAGCCACGATAAAACGGACTGATTAGAAACAAAGCAGGAGCTGTTATTGATAGTGACAGAAAGCTTAATTACCGTTGAAACACACACTGTTTGTCTGCTGTGGTCCATTAATCCAGGAGCAGCTTTAACTAACATCCTCAAAGGGCCCAGACAGTCCCAGTGGGCGCAGGTGCACAGATAGCTTCGTACAATATCAACACATGCCAGCACAGAAACTCTCACACATCAAAATGTCAACATTTGTGCGCATAACTTATCTCCTTGACACATATTGCTGCTCTCTGCTCGGGGAAAACATACATTACTGAGCCCTATAATCCCTCTTCTGTCGCCCTTTGCGGGCCGTCTCCTGGTGGCCCTCTCTTCTCTCAGCGTGCTTCCCTCTCAGTGTGTGTTTGTGGGTGTCCATACGTCGCCCCNCCCCCCCCCCCAGTGCCTCCAATACCATCAATTTTCTCTTTTCAAGAGCTGCCTGTAACTCTTTTCACTCGAGCCTCTGAAAAGCTCTCAGGTGAAGCAATTTCCAGCACAGACTTTTAAAGATGAGAATTGATTTAATAATTTATTTCACACACAGAGATTTCTTGTGCTCCTTTGTTATAACTGGTGTCCATAGTGCCTCCTTTTTCTACTTCTGCCACTTTTTTCCCACTGGCCCCTCAAGTGTAAAACGTTATTGTTAAATTTAACCAGCTCTTCGTCTAAAAATAAGATTATACCAGACTCTAATGCACGTTAGACTATGTCGTTGACAACCCAGCATTGGCTGTGTCTAATTTGTGTCAAATTGGAACAAACAGTAATTAAATTTGGCTCAGTTTACTCTGCACGGAAACAAACTTTCTCTCCCAGACAGAATTTGAATAATGTTCTGCTGAAAGTTTGATTACAACTGCCAATTAAATTGATCTGTGTTGGTTCCCATTACCCGTAACCTTAAACAACGTCATGCCAAATAATTGATCTGTAATCGAGATGTGTGTCACAGAAACGTAGAAACAACAAAGCCATACAGTTCTGGTGACACTGACACCATTTATATGTCCTGGCAGTGAATCAGAGGCTTCTGATTTGAGGAAATGCAACATTACTAAACATTTAATTCCAGATCATTTGCAGGCTGGTGATAAGGAGTTTGAAATGGATGTTTGTTGATGTTAGAAATACTCATGTGGAAATCTGATCAAAGTGTGGTTTAATCTGTAAAGTAAGCTAGCTTTCACCCAAATGCTTCCAAGGAGTTTCCATCAACAACTCCTCCAAACCATATGACCACATATCTTGTTTGGTCCACTCACACATATGACACACCAAAGCGTTTTGTACATTAGCAGCCCGAGGCCTACTGGAAGCAGGAGATCAACACCTCCAACACACTCCTTGTACCTCAACTTAACAGTTATATTTTAAACAAACTGTTGAAGCTTGGTTAAGTTTAGGCAATAAAACTTGCTTAAGGTTAGGAAAAATGGCAACCCACTGTAAAAGATAGCTTGTAAACAAAATACTGGGTGTGTGTTAATTCGGTAACATAAATCGTGACATTGACGGGACGTTTAGACACGTGACTTCAAATAACAACATTTACTTTTGGTTCCACACAGGACATGAACATCCATATTCTTGCTTCTGCCTTTGCTTTTATGCTCTGTAACATCTCGTGCGCCTTGGCGTCCACAATAACTGCTATGGGCACTAGAGGGCGCCACTAACTACAAACTCAATCTGCTGTACAGACGACACATTAAGTTGTCTTTTCTCCTTTTAATCAACAAATGAACTTGTATGCATTACAGTAAACAGTTTATTAGAGCGGGGCAATATGACGATTCATATTGTCAAAACAACATCAAACTGTTTATTGTATTACAGCAATTTTTATGTCTGATCTTTGCAAACAGGAGCAATGCCGGAGGGCACTGTATAGAGGCCAAATTTTCCTTACATGCAGTATACAAAAAAAAGGCTTCACCATGTGGTTATATTACATTATGCACTATTTATTTACTCATTGGATTACCAGAAAACATGCAAGGTATGAAAAAAAAAAGGTTTTTGTCCATATTGCACAGCCCTTAAAGGAATTAAAATTCTGGCAACATAATTTTCAATATAAACACACGCGACTCCCAGCACAGCTTGTATGCCTAATTTGTTACAAGTGAAATAAAATACAGTCTCCATTGCTGTACAATATAAAGCCTCAGCGGGAGCTTTCCTCACAGTCCAGGATTACCATACAAATGACAGCCTTTTGTCCTTAAAACAATCTCTTATTGGCCGTCGCCTCCACATTTTCTCTCACTCAATCTCTGTCTCAGTCTTTCCGCCAGCCTTTATCCCCATGCTCCTACTCCCTTTGCCTCCTTGTTAATTCTTCCACTCAAGCTTAATCTAGTGAGGCCAATGTAGAGCATGATCCATCAATATTGCCAATATTCATAGCGGTTTTGCTGCTTTCACGTCTCTGTAAGGTGGAGTCCTTTAGTGAGCCTTTTAGAGCTCATGTAAGTTTCAGACGTATCTTTTATGAAGAAGTTTAGAAAGCTGATAATCCTCTCTGTCAAGGGTTTTGGAATCATGGATGTATTATGCATCATGTCTGCGGGGCCAGAGCTGGCATAAAGGGAGGTTATTAGCAATACAAATGGCTTGTATTATGAGAAGAGTACCTCTAAGAAAAGGTGATTTTATGAGATTTGAGGCTGTGTGAGAGAGACGGGGGGATGTGGGAACATGCAGGCCATGTAACTGATGAGCACACGACTGCCAGTAAACATATAAAGTTACCTTAAAAAACACCCAGTTGCTAATGGGATTCAATTGGGGGGCTCTGCATAGTCGATTGGAGGCTGGGGGCCCAGAGTGGGGTAGGCTAATAAAACCAAAGCACCAGGCCTGACGAAAGTCCCTTCCTGTTAATTAAAAAAAGCGTCTGAAAACAAAATCCTAATTAATAGTAGCGAAGAGGAGAGGTTGCCAGCAGGCTTGAACATTAAAGACAGGTCTGCCTTGAGAACAAATGAGAGGGCAGGATGGAGGGCTCATATACAGTCTGGCCTTGATCCCGCTGCAAGGAATATTGTGAACATGATGGCTGGAGAACATGAGCCGTCGTTTGTGAAGGCTGCGTACAGTTAGAGGAGACTGTACCTGGAGGCAGAATGAGAGGTACTTCAGTTCGATCATACAATGAGTTTATTACATTTTATTCAATGTTCATTGTATTCCAGCAACCCCCATGCCCTGTAGAGCTTATATTTAAAATGAATATAGAGTAAAAGATGCAGACATGTATTGGATAATATGTGTTCAAACTTTCAGTGTTATCACTGATTAGCAAAGGACCACAGCTGAAGCGAAACCAGTGCAGGCAGGGTGTGTCCCTGGTGGTCATCTTCACATGGTTCTTTTATTTTAAGAGATTTATCTGCCAACACTGGCCTTTAATAAGCTAGATATTGAATTCCCTAACCAGCCTTTTGGTTAGCGGGCACTGTCAACACTTAGAGCCTTCCTGCTGTGGATACTAACACAGCCATGGGGCGGACTAGCATGTGTCTGAGCACTTCTGGGCTGTTCCATGTTGCTAGAAGGCCCCATGGCATCAGGGTGGGGGCAGGCAGCCGCTGCGCCACGCTGTTATGGAGGATCGCAAGCAGAGTTGTCCACTGCACGAAGCTCCCCAATTCCCAAACTGTATTAGCTTAATGCACCGCAGGACTTTGAGATGGAAGCAGCTCCAGAGACACAGGGGACAGCAATAAAGATGCTCCCTCTCATGTTTCACTGCTTTTGAATCGCACATGTCATCGTCAAAGCGATGATTTGAAGGCGGCTTTGAAACAGATTGATATCTTGCATTGATTTGATCAAATGTTAAATGTCCGCACATATCCGAGGCTAATGTAATCTGAGGGGATAGGATGTCATTGGGTGGCTTTTAACAATACTTTAATCCATATTTCGTTTCATGACAGAAGCATGATTGTGTTATTTTTAGTGAGCAAATCATGGACCTCTGTGAATTTAACACTTAAGTATCTGTGCAGCCCTCAGGTAAATAAAGTAGATGTGTCAACAGAGCCTCCTAGAAGCAATAAATAGTGAATGATCCTTTCAGGAAAGAATGAGGCAGGGCTGGTTTACGTCAGGGAGCAGAGGGGGAGGAATGGCTGGAACACTTCCACCGATGATGTATGGAGAGTTTGAATTCATGGGAACAAAGGCATTGTTCAGGAAATGGCTCGGAGGAAAGGCTACAGTGCACACTTACTTTCTGCAAATGCACCTAATATACTGCACATATATAGTAAATGATGGCTGCCATTTGTCCTGCTGTGCTTTGGGTTGGGCTATAGGGTAGAGAGACTGAATGTTGGAGGCTATATACGTATATAAATATATAGTGGCGGACTCATTCTCAGAGGGTAGTGAAAATAATGCACTGTAATTTGTAGAACACCCACGTAATTGTGGCGCATGAGGCGCAGCTTATTACGCCCCATATTGACATTTGTTGGGTGCTGACCTCTCGTTGCCAACCAATTATGACACGAGGAAATGAGAAAGTGATGCGATAGTATAATGACCAAGAAAGTCCGTTGAGGGACTGATCAGTGTTTGTGTCTCTGTGAAACTTAAAGTCATGTTGTTATTTTAAGTTAACCTGTAAAGTAATTTGTCTATGTACTGCAGAAACATTGTCAGCTCTCTAACTGTGTCCAGTTATGCACGCAGAAGTAGATATATTAATCCAAACCATGATCTTTTTCCTGATCTTAACCAAGTTGTTTTGTTCCCTGAAGGCCTTTTCACACCAGAGGCAGTTGATTCATACATCAATAGTTTTTTACTGTAACTCTTGTTTAGCACTCGTGCTTGCCAATATTAACGCCGTAAAGAATCGACATCATTTTCTTTGTCGAGTTTTCTGCACTTTCAATAACAATGTGCAGAACAAGGTAAGTAACAAGGCAATTTCATGGCCACCTTTCAGGGCACTGCTTCACGTTTTCTCCATTTAACTGCACCCATTAGTGCTCTTCATACCTTTTCTGCAGTGGAAGGGCAACCCCAAAGAGCACTTTATCGTGTTTTATCTTCCATGGAGGCATCCAAGAGGGCACTTTTTTCATAATGGGGGCTTCCAAGAGGGGCAGTTACCCCCCAGCAGACTAAGTAATAGAAAAATCGGTCAAGACAGGTTGATCGCCTCCCTCAGGTATATGAAAAGACAAAGAGATAAAAGACTCTTTAAAGGTCTCAGTCATCGTTAAGTTATTATGAAAGTACTTGTTTCATTTGAATGTTAAAATCGGTTTCGCGGCAGCAATGACGGGTTTTTAAGCAATCTGACATTCTTTTCATCTCCCTCTTAAGTCAGCATGAATCCATTCATTGTAAGTGAAAGAAAAATGTACCTTTAACAACAAGAAAGGGGTCTTCCTTTCAGGTCCTATTCTCATTTCCCTTTTTTTTTTCTCCGTCTCCACCTGCCATTAGCACAGCCTAATGTGTGTGATTGTGTGAATCTGGGTCAGGGACAAGCCATCCTGTCGACCATTGGTTAGATGAAGCGGAGTACACCTTGCCTCTCTTAAGCTGTAAGAGCAGCCCTGTGGTGATGGGCAATTTATTTGCCTCTTGTCATCCCATTGAATTTCCCCTTCCTTCGTTTGGACTTTGTGTATGTTATTATTTTGTTTCTTTGTCTCCTGTTTTCTGGTCTTTGCTCTTTTGACTGTGCCCTCTTTCGCCTATTCACCCATGCATCTAAAGGAATACAATAATGCTGAGTCATACATTTCAAACAGGTTTATGGCCATCAGCATTTCTCCATAGAGTGGTTCTCCAGGAGTGTTTCTTCCAATCAACAGCAACAGCTTCCTTTAAAATCACTATTCTTCAGGTGTCCTGATTCCAATCTCCTTTTTCAGGTCAAAAACAATTTAAGTCCCTACCGATTCTAACCTGTACACCTTATAAATATGTGTGAAAACAAATGCCAGAACACTCATTTGCCCTCATTTCCATATCACAACAGTAATGAACCTGGCAGACAGCCTCCTTCCTGAATTTGTATCCATATTTATGATCGATTTTTGGGGCATTTGGCTCATCTTACTGTGAAGTTTACCCAGTAGAATTTTTCATGTGGTTTCTTGTTTTTTTTTTTTTCTACTTCACTGTCTGCTATGAATACTATTTCTGAGTTGTGTTGTGTGGAGGTTGTGATGAGCCAATGTGCTGTGCTGTTGTGCACGCATAGATTTGGGTTTCTTTAGACTCTTCCACTGTGTCATTAGATGGCCAGTGCTGTGTCATTATGGAGCACAGACATGGGTGGAAGCAGCAGGAGAACAAGGTTCAGCTCTCTTTCTCTCTTTCTCAAAGATCCTCCTCCGCATGTCCCCCACTGCCTTTCTGTCCATCTGTCTGTGTCTATTAATCTGTCTCTAATTTCTCTCTCTCTCTCTCTCTCTCTCTCTCTCTCTCTCTCTCTCTCTCCCTCTTTCTGTCTTTCACACTTCAACTCTCAGAGTGTACATGCAAATGTAGAAATGCAAATTCTCTCCCCAGGCTCAGGTTTGAAATGTTATGCCATGCCCCTTTCTTCTTGTTCTCTTGTTTCCAGCTGTTAGAGCTGCTGTTCATGCTTTATTAAAGCCCATGAGATGATCTTGATGCCTGACTCAAAAATAATTAGCTTGATAAGCCTATAGTCTGAGTGTGGAGCCAAGCACAGAGAAGAGAGGGGGGATCTCATTGGGGTTTATTCTGTCCCGGTGAATCTTACATAAAATACTAAAATGGCTACCTTGCAGGGCAGCTGGATTCTCGCAATATCACGAGATTACATGAAAATCCATCTTGCCAGGCTTCAAGTAATGCGTTTCTGTCCAACCCACAGTCATTCAGACCTGTGAGGAACTGAAAGTTGGTTCAGGCTTGTGACAACACAGCGAGGCCACTGTTTGGTCAAAATGGCAGCTGCAGAACTCGATACCGGATCCGAAGATGGCGCCTATTCGGTCAAATAACAATTGCTTGCCTGGAACATTCGCCTCAAAAGTTTTCTATCTTCCAGCTTTACTTTCCAGCTTACATGTGGCTCAGTGAGCTAGTAACAACTTGTGCGAGTAATGTCAGCTTGAGGAAAAACCTCCATTGTCCTGTCAACAAGATCTCCACCCTAAACAACAGAATAGACCGATTATCAACACCACTCATAATGACACATATGAGCGTTTGTCAAGATGACCCATATCAGCATTTTGTGGCTCCCGGTACAGCAGAGCATTCGAAAAATAGCACACAAAACCACTGACATAGCAAAAAACTCCTGGTTAGGTGTTACAAAAAACAGTTTGAACAGTAAATACATTTACGTACATGCTGTAAGTGAATTAGTTACAAGGGTGACGTGAGCCACGAAAGTTACGAAAAGCTACATGATTAAAAAAATGGAGGTTACGTTAAAAAAGTAGTTTACTTACTTTAACTACATCAGCAAGATGGTGCCAGAGGACTGTCTAAAACATAAATATGAGTCACATTTTGATGAATGTACAAATTTTGTGCACTTGCGAGATAGATAGTGGAGATAGCAGAAGAGGAGGAAAAAAGTGTGTCATAGACATGACCAATGGCAGGCTAATAGACGCAGTTTACATCCAGTGAGTCAGACAAGTGATTGATAGATGGTACATCAACTGTCAGGTATTTCTGCCCTTTTCCTTTTCTCAGATGGTTCTGTGTAACAGACCATCAGGCTGTTCTTCCAGCAACATGTGTTTTTTTCCTGTGCAACAGGATCCTAAAGCAGCTTTTTACCATTTATCTAATCATTTATTTTCCGTGTGCTTTTTGGAGGGCCTTAGGGGGCTGATATGTGGCTATTGCCCAGAGGTGCCATCGTGATGTGCTTGTGTGTCTTTTGTTTTGAAATAATTCTCTTTATGAGTTTTTAATGGGTTTTTCTCCCCTATCCTCCCCTTAGATTAAAGATCCCGACTCTCAATCTATCCCACAGCTCAACTCTTTATTGGGCTATATTTCCACTTTGCTTTTCATCCTCTGTTGTACACTCAAGTGGAAAAGCTCTCGCTTAGAGAAACACATCAATGGCAAAATGACCTCTTCTCCTGGGAAGTTATCACAGCTTCTTCTCAGAGAGTTTGAAAAGGGCTTTAAGGACTTTGATGAATGAACAAATGTCCGGATGGCTGGATTTAGGAACATATGTCAACTTAAGTGTCTTAAGGCAATAACAAACAGGCAATAAGAAACGGAAGGTTTGGCAAAGAATAGAGAAACACTGTCATGGCGAGGTTGGAGGCACAGGGCCTGATGGATTTGGTTGTAAAAGACGACATTAGCTTGAGGAAAAAGGAGCTTCTTTGTTTGTTATGAGGATTATAACCCAAAACCTGACACGGTGGAGCTCTTAAAAAGACCTGCAACACATGTAATAATCTTATCCTGCTGAGGGAATCCTAACTAAATGCACTTTACTAACATAATGCTATCATTAAGATGCGTTTGTACACCGGTGGTTGGGAAGGTTACTTTATGTGTCACAGATGACCATTTACCCTCCTTACATTGCACTCGGTGATTTAACAATCTTAATTAAATCGCAGTTGGAATAAACCTCATTATAATTGTTTCGATTTTTTAAATTAAATGTGTGCAAGAATAGTGTCGGCTATTTACACCACTACATATACAGTATAAAAGTAACAACCAGTGGATCCTGTCCCCACGGCAGGATCCTGGTTTGTATTGTTTTGGTGTTTCGGTAATGATTCGACCTGCTGGTCATTGGCTTCACATGTGTTCTAGATGACTGGAGCACCAGTACAGTAACACATATGGGGTGACTCAGCATGCAAACCAAATTTTGCACTTCAGAAGGTCTTAGGCTAATTAAACTGACCGCATTTTTCATGTTCACTCTTGAGCTGAAAGTAACTAAAGCTGAAAGCTAAATGTAGTGGAGTAAAAGTATAATGTTACCGTCAAGCCGGGTTGTGGACAGAAAGACCCAAACGCAAGACCACGAGGCAGAGAACTTAACTTCAATAATAAATGTCTTTAATGTAGCAGATTCAGGTTTAACCGACAGAGGTTTAGCTGCTGAACTCCTGGAGGAATCCCTGAAGCCACAGGTCGGGAGCGGGCAGGAGACAGACAACTGGACGGGTGGATAGGAATCAGCGTACGGGCTCAGCTGACAGAGACTCTGACGAGGGTTAAACAGAAGGCAGTTAGCAGGGAATGCAGGGTCATACATGTAGAAGCAGAGATTGTTGCAGAGGTACAGGAGGAACAAGCAAGTTGGAGAGAGTACCGTGCAGGGGAGGTCCAAAATCAGTCCGATCAGCAGAGGTACAGGCAGGGATAAAGCAAGCTCGGGAGTCAGACAGGAAGGCTGGAGTCAGGGAATAGACACTGGTAGGTACTCATAGCAAAGTGATGAACTGGCAATGAGACAAAGGGAGCACACGGTATATATACACACTGGGAGGAGGGTTAACGAGACACAGGTGAAGCACATTATGGCGGGGAGAGGTAATCACATAGGCGGGAAAGGAGGGAAACAGGAAGTAAAGACACCAGACATGAAACAGGGGGAAGGGTTCAAAATAAAACAGGAAGTGACAAGACAAAATAAAAGCACTACTGCCTGGGAGCCGTAGTGACAGTTACATAAAAGGGAAATACTCAAGTAAAGGTAAAGTTGTACTTAGTTACAGCACTTGAGTAAATGTACATCCCACTGCTGAATAAGACTTTGGCACATTTCCTCACTGTCTCCACAGCCCCTTTATGCATAAAGAATAGCCATTAACAATCCAAACTCTAGTCTGAATCTTGTTTTTGTTCTCCCTTACTTCATTATACTTTCTCTCTGACTACTGCACCAGAGAAGAAGACAAAAGACAGTTTCATAAAGCGCAGCTTAACCCTTTGTGAACCACCTATGTGCACACAATCCAAACAGAAAAAGATGACTGTGGTTTCTGAGAGTGACCTTTGCAGGATGGCTTGTGTTGTAGTTAAGTGTTAAGTAAGTCGAGCATTATTTGATGGTGGTAGTCTGGCTTTGCACTGGATGAAGAGAAGACCGCATGCTTTTATTTGTGGTCGTGCTTTGTTATCTTAGGAGAAAACAATGTCCTCATTACTTCTGCCTTCCTTGAAGTTAGAGATGTCTTTTTTTCAAAGGATGGAAATGTAGTAGGCGGCATGCAAAACCCTTTACTTACAACTGCTAATGTCACTTTCTCTTCTTGGTCTTGACCATCACCTGTAAAAAGAAAAAGAAAAAAGATTAAAACAGCTTTCTGATGAGCACAGTTACATAAGAACCCATCAGCTATCAGACAATGATTTAACCAATGGGTGCATTCTCATACCCATACTACCCTTTTATTAATATGGGAAAAAGTATTTCCCAACACATAGTATATACCAAAATTCCCTACTGCATGCATTTTTCAGGATGCGAGCCATTATGTTTTGCTGTTCTGATTCACAATCCTCTGCACAGAATATATCAGCAAGAGGGTCAAAGATCAAGGTGTAATGTTATTATTAGGGAGTTTGTCCCCTTTGTATGCACAGTCAATGCAACAGTGTAAGAGCAGCTGCAGGACCAAAAGTAATAAAGCAAAAGTATGCAATTTGCAGTTTTGCTAATTTTCAGAAATTACAGATATCTGGGTCAAGACTTCATTATAGTCTGATTAGAAAAAAATGAGACTTGAGAAAGGAGTTTGATTTGAGAGACAACATCTAATACTGGGTTGTTTTTCTGCCACTGAATGCAGAGATTTTTTAAAATAAAAAAAAGTGGATGGGTTCTGAGATTGCATTTAACCGGATGCATTTTGCTTCTTTTGCTCCCCACACGGCTGTTTACCTCCAACCAATTAAAGCCCGCTCAACGTACCACTCAGACTACAAACAGAAAACCAGAACGCTCCCGTTGCCTAATGATTCTGTCAAGAGTTTGCATTAATTTAGAAAAGGAAAAAGTTATAATACCATTGCATGTGTTGTTACTATTTTTTTTACCACTGAATAATGATATTTACTGAGCAAACAGGTGATAATGGCTCTCCGTGCTTATTGCCACCATGGTATTGACTGTTTGATTGGTGCATGCATGAAAGAAGTCGTGCAGTCACACGGTCGATTAGCTCAGTACGACTCACCTCGCACACAGACTCTGTCCTCACTGACTCAACTGTCTATGACTGCAAATTGCAAATCCTGCAGGGTGTCCCATCACTACAGCAATTCATACAAAGTAATTTTCTAATCCAAAGGTGCAATTACACACCCCTGAGCTCTTGCGAGCCCGGGGAGCTGTTGCGTATCTGCATGTTGCTCTGTTTTCCACCATGTGTGTACAAAAGCCTTATTGTCAGCCGGCTGCTCACGGCGAAGGGAGCCGTCGACAAGTTGCAGCGGGCTATCGGCTCCAATGGTTGAACACACTTCACAAGTATGTGTTTGCTCACATCTGCTCATGTGAGAGGGATGGAACAGACAACGAATCCTGTGTTGCCATAGCAACAACGAAGAAAGTTACCCCCCCTACCCTGAAATGTTGCCGGGAAAGTGTGGGTTTATTCTGTGCATGTCTGACCATGCGGGGTGCTGGGATAGCGTCACTCTGGAACCCTGGGAAGACCTCCCTCCCCCCCCCCCTCCATCCTCTCTCCACATCTCTTCCTCTTCCTGCAGACAGAATAGATTGCAGTCGTTCTGCTTCTCTTTCATCTGTCTGTGTGTTGTGAGGAGACCTCCAGCGAGCGGGGCCGGCGGTTTTTTCATCCTCGACCTGAGTCATCCACTCTTCCCTCCATAGGATGAAAGGAGCGCTACTGAGAATTCTCCCCTGAGGTGGTCAGACAGGAAACACAGTCACCGTCAGTCTGTCTGGTTCTGTGCCTGTACACATGTAAGAGCTGTCTGACGAGTGTCTCTTTGTCATTTTAATCATGCCTCTCCATGAGCGCCAATGTCAGGCCGGCATGTGAATGGTCTAATAATCCTAATGACCCCGTTACAGGTGTGTGTTTTATGCCCGTGTGTGTGTACAGTAGATGTGTGCGTCCCTCTAACAGGAGGGTGCCAGAATGGAAAGGGAGAAAGAGCAGTAATTATGGCCTCCCATGTTCACCAGAAACATCAGAGGGAAGTAATTTGTTGCTCTATATTTAATCAGCGGAGATAACGAGACTGACTGCAGCTGTCTGGGCCTATGGGCAGGAGGACAGGCAGGAACACCATTTCCTCCAAAATCCCATTAGTCTTTTAATGTGGCCAGCCACAGTGTCTTATTTCCATACTTTTTCAGTGTTCAAATAATCATTATCACCCTTTCTATCTCCAATTTACTCAATTGTGCGCTTTTTTCTTCCTCACCTTTTATCCTATTCCCTTTTATCTCACAGCCCTCCACTTGTTTCTGTTCTCTGTCCCTTGACTTGACTCCATAAAAGAAGTATTTTATCTCTTCAATCACCTCTTTTTTTCTCTCGCACCCTCCCTCTGTCTTTGTCCCTGCCCATCTCTCCATCTCCCTCACAGGGTGCAGGTGGAGTTCTATGTGAATGAGAACACTTTCAAGGAGCGCCTCAAGCTGTTTTTCATCAAAAACCAAAGATCCAGTGAGTTGACTGTGTTTGGATCAAACTTTCCCTGTCTGCATTCAGTCGGGTGAATTCCCTGTCTGCTGCTTGTTTGCTTTGTGCACGAGCTGCTCGGATTTTTAAATGTAGAGATGTGTTTGATTTTAGTGTGTGATGTGCTGTCGTTCTTGCTCCACTTTTCATCGCCAGTTGTCCAACTTGTCTGATCTTCGTGACTGCTTTATGTGTCTGTGCCGTGATTTAGATTCTCTGTGGACACGTTGTTTCTTTTGTCTTTATTTTCTGCAGCATAAAAACCTGATTTAGGATGTTATTGCCAATTGGGTTAACAGTACTACTATACTCGCTACTATCGATACTTTTATTGGGAGGCTTCATTAAAGAAATCAGTAAATAGTAAATATTTATATTTAAAAAATGTATGAAAAAAATGAAATAAAATAAGAAAAAATATAAGAAGCAAAAATAAATATATCAATAAAATCAGTAAATAGTAAATATATATTAGAAAGATATATATAGTGAAATAAAATATAATAAAAAAAGTAAGAAGCAAAAAATACATCAATGCCAACAGTAAATAGTAAACATACCATTTAAAAATTAAAAAGTAATACAAAAATTATTAAAGAAAAAGAGTAAATTGAAAAGACAAAATATAATAAATTATAAAATTCAAGAGGCATAATAATACAAAATACATTTTGGAAAAGGCAAATATACATTAAAGGTAGTGAATATTGCACAGGGTGCTTAATTAGTTAATTAGTTGAACACAAACACAAAGTTTTCATCCCTTTTCATTAAGGGGTTAATCGCTGCTTGAATAATGTACTTTAATAGTAATATGAACTGGGATGTGAGACATACAAGATTAACTTTTAGCAGATGAGATAAAATACTTTACTAATTTTCTGCTACATTAAGCCAACCATTGTCAGCCATGGCCGCATGTGCTTTATTGAATAGATGTGATTAATTGTGTTTTGGAGAACAATCGGAGTCACGAGCATTTTTTACTGATGATAAATGGCTTATGAGTTACTATTGTATTACTATTCTTTTGTGTGTGTGTGTGTGTTTTCTAATACATTTATTTGCGTAGGTGCATAGAGCAAAGAACGCCTATAGTCATAGTTTTAAATCATGTATTAATTCAGCTGCTACTATTTATCTTTAATGACTTTCTTCGTTGCAGGTCTGCGAGTGCGAATGTTTAACTTTGCTCTGAAAGTGCTGAGCTGCCTCCTCTACATCGTCAGGGTCCTACTGGACAACCCACAAGACGGGAGACACGACTGGTGAGAGAAATGGTGATAACAGGGGGCTTAATGAGGCGAAACAAAGTCTTTGTGAGTGTGCAGGACTGATAGCAGCAACAAGTGCAACAGGTTAATAGATGAGATAACAGTGTGTATCGAGTGTCCTGTAAAAGGACTGGGTGTGAGATGATGGTGGGAGAGAGGGGAGGAGGGGGAGATGCAATCAGCAAAGTGAACTGATATTTACTGAGCTGAGGGTCCAGTTTTGGTGAGAGGAGCTGGATTAGAAGTAGTCTCGCATAGCCGATCTATCTCCACAGTGGAAATGAAAGGTCTGCCTGCAACCGTTATCATTCTGGTATAAGGGAAAACATTTCCCCGCTTGTTTGAATTTCATTTTCTATTGTCTTGGGTGGTGCTAAGCCCCAGATGAAGTGACAGTTTTCCTGCAAAGTAGATAGTGGAGAAAGCAATATGGGATAGTGGAGAGTTCTGTGTGAAATAGGCAGCCAATGACTGGCTGGATAAGTTCCTTCGATGCTATTTTTGTACTTCCACACTTGCGATAGCCAAGGCCGAAGGCATTATGTTTCCGGTTGTCCATCCATCTGTTCGTCCTCAGACATCCCTTGAGGGGATTTCTTCAAATTTCGTACAAATGTCCAGGAACTGATTGGATTTTGGAGGTCAGAGGTTGTGACTCTGTGACCTTACACAATACTTTATGCACTAATTATGACACAGCTTCACAGAATTGTTTTAAAGATAAAATGATGGGAAGAAGCGATGGCTCTTTGTAACCAAAAGGTCAAGGGTCAGCTTCATTGTGAATTCAGAGTCTTCCAAAAAAAAACAACCAAAAAAACGCTTTTCTGGCTATTATTCAACACCATAACTCCAGAGATTGTTATGCTTCACATTTCTTCAGATCCTGAGTTGGTGCTGCTAATCTTCCCAGCGTGAATCCGTGGTGTTTGTGTGGACCTTCTGTTCTGCTGGCTTTGCAGCAACATCCATATTTGAGGCATTGTCGACTTTCTTGGACGGACAAAGATGCAAACTGGAACCTGACTTGTTGGATGGCGGAGGCATGCAACCACAAGACAGTGATTCTATTTTCTTCTTCCCTGCAGTGTGAGCGGAGCAAACTGCACCAAACAAAACACATCAGCCCGTCCATGGAGTGAGTTTGACTGGTAAGCATGTGAATCTCTAATTAAGAGTGATGTCCTGCAGGAAAGGACCATGAAACCACACACCCGGGAGGACGTCTTCCACACCGGTGCACTGAGCGGAAATGTTGTATAAACCAATCAATGCAACTTTACTTAACCAATGCAACTCGCTATGCCGATATTGAGCATTACAGCTCCACATCCATTCATCACAATCCAACTGTATGGACTACCTGCCAACATAATATGTATGCAGTGCCTGTGCAGCCTAATCAACAGCGATCTAGTGGAGATAAAGCATGTAATATACAGCAGCAGAGGGAGGGGGAGGAATCAGGAAGTGTGTGTGGACCTGGGGCTGTGCCATGTCTCCTGCTCAGGGACATATTGATCTAATTGGTGGCTGGTGACACTGGCTAAGCTCTGGCTCCAAATGAATAAGGAGCCTGACAGTGTGAGCTCAGGGAAGGGAAGGGCCGCCTCCTGCTCCAGGCAGGAGAAAATCAGAGCCCAGGCAGGAGAGAACCACGATAAGCTCCAGGGTGTCTTTGGGTGGGGGGGGGAAATGTCTTGTCTGTCACAATAAGGCTGTAAATTTCTATTTCATTGTGTGAATATTACTTTTCTTTGCACATTGGCAGCAGGGCACATTACTGTTGTTCAGTTATAAACAGCATAATTCATTTTAACAAGTCGGAGGAGCTGTGTTCATGGTCCATGTTGAGTCTGATTGTGTTTGGCAGGAAATAATTTAAATATTTCGTACATTTTAGTATAAATTTGTTCAATCTCTGTTTACTTTTTTTGCCTTGAATCTCTCCTCTGCTCTCTTTTCTTTCCCTTTCTTCCACTGTCTCTGCAGGAAACTGATCATCTGGGTGGATAGACCTCTCCCGCTGTGGGCACTGCAGGTTAGAAAGATCACTGCACTCCTGTGTAAACAGAGCCTCAGTCTGTTTACACACATATCTGCATACATGAACGCACCCACACACGGGCGCGCATCTGCATTCCTTTTGATGCGTTTCCCAGCATTTAATTTACGCCGGATGAATTCAGATCGTTTCACAGCTGACACGTGTTTACACTTACGGTATGATTACACATATATGTACACCATCAGACACCAGACTGTCTCTTGCTTCACTTAAATCTGTTCCCTCTGAAGCTCAATCATCAGCACGCCTACTGATTCCACCCACGCTCTCCTCTTGCATCTCTACGACTCCTAATTTATCTGCTGCTCCGGTCTCTCTCCGACTCCTCTCTGTGTCTGCATCTCTCCAGTTTCTCCATAAATCTCTCTTTCTCTCTCTCTCTTTTTTCTTTGCAGGTGCTTGTGGCTTTCATCAGCTTTTCAGAAACTATGTTGCTTGTGTATCTCAGCTACAAGGTGAGTTACTGGTGGCCCCCGACAATCTGAGGCCTTTTGTGATGTCTGTGTGCTGTGATGTCTACATGTGTGTTTGTGTGGGTGTGTTTGCATGCAATATGCTGCAGGGCAGTGCTGGGAGGGTTACTGTTTGAAATGTATAACACTACAGATTACTGAATATATGCCTTAAAATCACATTTGTAGTCTAATCAAGTATTCTAAAATACCTTTGGAATACTGAGCTTATTTATCATATTTCCATGCCGACAACACATTCCTGACGTTCCTCGTCGTGAGGCAGATGCACTGCAAATTTTTATAAGGCTTTTTTTTTTTAAAAAAACAGTTTTTGGTAAATATATGCCGCATATGAATTTCAAATGATATTGAATAAAAAAAAAAAAAACTAGAAGGGCCTTTGAAGAGCACAGATCTCCACAAGGCATGCCCTATCCTGCAGTGTATTTGCCCTGTAACTTGGATCCGTTCCAAAACTTCACAGGTTCTTCCTTAGCCAATGCTACACCCTTACACCAAGTAGGATGAAAATTAGGCCAATGATTTTTCCATAATCCATCTGACAAACAGACAACAAACCAGCAACATAACCTCATTTGCCAACCCTATCACCTAATAAATGACATTCCCATACGACTAAACTGCTTTATTATGTTTCAAGGAAAGCATATTTTCTTCCTGATTCCTATTGTAGTTTTTTCGTTTACAGTTGAAACCATAGGTTATAATATAAATAGTAATAATATAAATAATATAATAATATAATAATATTAGAAACTGGTAGCAGTTTGATTAGGTTAAAGCCAACAAAACAGTTTGGTTTGGTTACTATTTACACAATTAGTTTAACGCTTTTGTCAGGAACAAATACAATCCAGGAAAAAAATATGTTAACCTCACTGATAATGCAGTTTAATCCCATGGAAATGCCGTTTTAGGAGACAAGGCTGCGTGGACAGAGTAATCCCATCAAGTAATCTCTTTTAATAAGCAGTAACTGCATTTAAAACACCATCAACTCTATCTGGAATTGGACTAGACTTCCTTATATTCTGTATTTTGAATATGCAATTCCATCACTCGTATCCTGTTTCTCCCCAACCCTGTCTGAGGGATGTGTTTGGATTCTGTGAAGCTCCCCTTCTCCCCTGGTGCCACTCCTCTGCTCCTGCACTTGGAGAGCCCTTCAGCGAGCCTTGAGGCTTCCTTAGCATCATCATGTTTTTGACACATCAGAAAGACTTTGGGGGAGGCCCCTGTGTTGCAGTAGCGGGGGGCTGATCCATCAACGGGCTACCCTGCTTTTGATGTACCTGACACTGTAAGCCTATAAAGGGCTCACTCTGCAGATTACTCTGGAGGCTAGAGGCCTTAGCATTTAGAGCTGACTGATTCCTGTGGACATACCCTGTGCCTGTCCACCTACACTCATCAGATTCAGGTCAGGCATATGCAGGTGGCAGACATAAAAACAGACATGGCTGACATATTAATTGAACGGCAAAGCTCAGAGGAAACTGAGTAACGCAGCTTCTTTCCTCAACGGGCTGCATAACCCTCATACATCCTGATCAATCCCATTGTGCAAAAAGCCAGTCGATACGTTCGCTTCCACTCTACACAATCGTAGCCTGTTATGTGGTAATTCCCGAAGGTCGCCATGACAATGGAGTTTCCCGACCCCGTGTGTGTGCTTTGCGTTTCCAGGGCAACGTTTGGGAGCAAGTATTACGTGTCCCCTTCATTCTGGAGATGATCAGCGCCGTTCCCTTCATGATCACTGTGAGTGCACACACACCGCATGTTTAACACCCGCTGCAGTGATACAGACGTGATATCACGACAGACACACGCTCACGTGACACATTTTCTTGCGAGGCGGCCAAGCAGTCTGACGGTTTCTCTTCTTGACAGGTGATTTTGCCCTCCTTCAGAAATCTCTTCATCCCTGTATTTCTCAATTGCTGGCTCGCCAAACACGCTTTGGAGAACATGATAGTGAGTGAAGCACTATCTCCTTATCCAATTTTTTCATTACTCGCATCTCATGTGTTATTTTGTTGGCATGCAATTGCCCCTCTCTCTGTGCCAGTTCAGCTCACCATTCTTTCTCCCATGAAGGTAAAAAAACATTAAAACTGGGGAAGTTTTACACATCCTCTGCATCCATCTGTCCTGTGACAGCTATGCTGGCTTCACATTTTTAATTAGCTGTCTCCCTCTCTGCTTCATAAATTCTGACACTTTGCCATTTTCATCTCCTTTTTTAGTGCATTTTTTTTATTTCAGCCATAGTTTTTTATTGTCTTATTTTACAGTAGCTGGTGGTGGCAGGCCCCCGGTTTGGAGAAGCAGGCAATGAACAGAAAGTGCTCCGTTATGTCCCAGTCTAGGACATAACATGAACAAGCCCCGTCTTCCACATCTCCCAAGTAGCCACAAACAAAGATTGGGGTCAAGGAAATATTTATTTTTACAAAGATAACTCAAGTTAATACAGGTAAAAATAACAATCACAACATTTCCATCTGAAAAATAAAGAAAAGACTACTAAAGTCTTACTGGAAAAACAAATAAAACTTATCTCCCTAGCTAAATAAACAGAAGAAAAGTGATAAACAAAACTGGCAATCTGACCTTTCTGGCTGATTCTATAGCAGGTGGTTCCGGCTGCAGCCAATCACAGCAGGGCGTGGAACCTCTCCACCAATCAAACAGCAGCTACGGCACACCCTAATCTGCATACAAAGAAGTTAACGTAAGATGCAGGGTACACATACAAAGCAGTTTTTCACAACTAATGACCACAGTCATACTAAGGTTATTCTACAGACAGTTTTTTGCTACATTAAGAAAAAAAAGCCTTAAAAACTACTTTTATTACAAAATCTAACCAGAAAATGGAAATTGAAATCTGTAGATCAATTAAATGTGTCATTGTGTATTATTTGGTAAAACCTTAAATTCAATGAAAAAAAAAAGAAAAGAAAAAATTAATATTGGTAGCAAAATTCGCCAAAAATTCACAATCAAAATAAAATAAAAAGGTATGTGGTTATGCCCCAGTCTAGAGGGCCTAGGACATAACATGAACAAGCCCAGTCTTCCCCCTCTCCCAAGTAGCCACAAACACAGAAGAAAGGTCAAGGAAAATATTTATTTACAAAGAATCAATACAGGTTACTTAGTAGGCTAACAAGTACATATCCAAAAACCACATAGTTTAACTTACACAGAATTTGTGACAAGGAGGACGAGGAGTAATGCCTGTTGCCAGGCGGCTGCCATCATGGCTGCTTTTATAGCAGGTGGTTTCAGCTGCAGCCAATCACAGCAGGGCGTGGAACCTCTCCACCAATCAAACAGCAGCTACGGCACACCCTAATCTGCATACAAAGAAGTTAACGTAAGATGGAGGGCACATATACACAACAGTTTTGCACACTAATGACCACAGTCATACTAAGGATATTCTACAGACAGTTTTTTGCTACATTAAGAAAAAATGCCTTAAGAAGGCTAAATTAAAAAGGGCAAAAATAACAAACAAAACGTTTCTATCTGTCCTACTGCAAAACAAATGACAACAAAACTGACCTCCCTAGCTAAATAAACAGGAGAAAGGTGATTAACTAAACTGGCAGTCCAACCTTACTATACAAAACTAAACATATCCAAAAACCACATAGTTAACTTACATAGAAATTGTGACGGTTGGGAGACGAGGAGGACGAGGGAAAATGCCTGCTGCCTGCTGCGACGGCAGCCGCCATCTTGGCTGATTTTATAGCAGGTGGTTTCAGCTGCAGCCAATCACAGCAGGGCATGGAACCTCTCCACCAATCAAACAGCAGCTACGGCACACCCTAATCTGCATACAAAGAAGTTAACCAAAGACGCAGGACACACATACACAGCAGTTTTGTACAACTAATGACCACAGTCATAACATCTCTCAACAGTGGCAGCAGCAAAAAACATTTTATCCACCTAAAAATCAGTTTAAGTGTTCAATATATTAAGACTATTTTCACTGCTTTACTTTGCCACCAGAGTCCATTGACAAAAGCAATGAATTTGTTTAAAGGATTAATTTTAATTTACCAAAGTCACACAATAGTCTTGTTTCCATCAACAAATGCACACTTTGATTTAGATGAGAAAAGCTTGATGGAAACACCAAATTTGACAAAACTCCAAAAATGTGCATAGAAGGGTGTCTGATAGCTAAATGAAACAGTGAAAATATTCAAAATATAGAGTACACTTGGGCTGATATTTCGTTTTTAGGTGGCAAAAATATGTTTTGCTGCTGCCCGTATCCAGAGGAGTACATGTCTTAGCTTCTGTGCCAGTAATCCTGCCTGCTTTTCCAAACTGGGAGCAACCTGACCACCATCTACTGTGGGTTATACACAAACTATGGATATGTACCTCATACAACCCCACTCCATCCTTTAACAGTACAGCTTTTGGGCTTTTGATGTTTCTGTACATTAACTCAAATCTGTGTCCGTCCCTCTGCAGAATGATCTCCACAGAGCGATCCAGCGGACACACTCAGCCATGTTTAACCAGGTGGTGATACTCATCAGCACGCTGGTCTGCCTCATGTTTACGTGGTGGGTACTCGCTGCTGATACTGAACTGAAAAGACAGGAAAGTCAGACATTAAATGGAGGTTGGACAGAAAGTTAAAGCTGTGGACAGGGTGAGGACAGGAGCAGAAAAAGTTCAGAAGCAAAGCTATAGAAAAAAAATGAGCTAAAAGATGAAAAAGACAGCGAGCGGAGAAGTAATTGGTAACTGTGAGAGTGAGATAGGGCTCTGAAATGACAACTGGCGATTGCTTCGGTACAGTGGAGGATGTGTCAGCTTGCTGCATGTCTGGTGTGAAAGCCTGAGCTAATCCAGAAGATCCTACACAACGTAAATTAAGCTCTCTGACCATTTCGCTGTTGACATTTGCCTGTTGACTCATCTATCCCTTAAAGAACACAATTATACGCACAGCTTGCACTCACAAACCTAAATGTCCACAAAGGCGCTCAAGCATGCATCCACCCCCATCTCCCAGTCACACATACACAAACACACACACAGGCGCGAAAGGCAGCTCGCCATGTGTAATGTGCCCCCACAGGCATCTATACTTCACCCAGCGATGCTCACTTCCTCTTCTTACTTTCTCCATCAGCATCTGCGGGATCCAGCACCTGGAACGAGCAGGTAACAACCTGACCCTGTTCGACTCGCTCTACTTCTGCGTTGTCACCTTCTCCACGGTGGGATTTGGGGACGTCACCCCCCAGATATGGCCCTCGCAGCTGCTGGTGGTCATCATGATCTTCGTGGCGCTCATCGTGCTTCCCATCCAGGTGAGAAACAGTCGCAGGTAGCCTGAAGTTTGAATGTAATGCAATGCAGCACACAAGGAATTACTATATTTAAAAGGATTCCAAAAACCTTATTGATTTTTATCAGTCCAAGAGCTGTGAAGGCAGAAACCCATCTCACACATATTTTATTTTCAATTTAACTTTTGGAGCAGCCAACAGGGTTCTGCCAAGCTTTGCTCGAGGTAATGTGGAGGTAGAAAAATCCAAGATTTACTGAGCAGAGAGGAGCCTTTAAAGCAGCAGCTCTGTCAAATAAAGTCATGTAAATCTGTTTATCAATCCCCAATGTATGTACCAGATATACAACACCACTGATTAACTAACTGTCAATACTGAAGTAAAGCTGATTGATTTAAGTGTTACTTTAGCTAACGATTTAACCGTTTTTTCTGTTAGATAATTGGTTAAACTGAAATCAGCAGCCACAACCAAGTTAAGTTGGCTAAAATCTGTAGCCTATTCAAGTGAATATCTGATATTAAAACAGCACATAACTTCTTTGGAATTAATTATTTCAACTGGTTATCCATCCTCGCTTGTAAACCAGTAACACAACAGCAACATTTCTATTTTTTATTTCGTTTCCATAATCTTTCCAGCTGAAGCACCACCTGTGGTACCCCGGGCTGGGAACCACATATCTTAAAATGATCAGTAAAAAAGTTTTAAAGGATAAGATGGGATAGCTTCGCGATCCACAAAAGCCAATTTCTTTTCCTTGAGTGAGCTCGTGACAGTAAAGTTTATAATAAAACTTGTATTTCCCCCTTTGCACAATAATGTGATGACTCACTGCATCCTACGTAGATTTACAACACTATTTTTACTCCGAGAACAGCGCTGTGTCTTCCTTACTCGCTCTATTCCCCAAATCCCTCTCCTGTCATTTAGCAGCTCCACAGAGGAAACTTCATGACAGAGAACTGCAGGAAGCGTTTACACACACACACATGCAGAGACACACACACACACACACACATGCATCTATTTGTGCCGGGACTGACAAAAAAAACACCTTGACACACAGTCGCAGCCTAATGGTTGTTCCTCATATTTGTGTAAACTCTCCTTCCCTGAGGTAGCTGACGTACATGTGCGTTTCCCCAAAGATGTGAAAGTGCTAATGGGATGAATATCCTGCGTGTGTGTGTGTGTGTGCCTGCAGTTAGAGGGCCTCTGTGGACAGGAAACCACACTCACACACGACTGATAAACAATTCACAAATGATCTGCTTTACTTACATTCTCGTTTTGTTGCAAATTGGATTTCTTTTGTGATGACGCGACTCGTCTTTGATAGCTTTTTTCGTTGTTGTAATATTGTCACATAAGCAGTAGGTGTAAGGCTTACATCCCACACATGCATTATGGCTCCTGAGCACGCTCTCCCTGTTTTGTTTTTCCCTTACGCTGTGACCGGGTGGGAGCAAATATCTTCACAAATAAACCTTAACAAACAAAACATGAGAGAAGTTTTGCTTAACTTGCACTAAAGAAAAATGGTGTTTTGTTCATCACCATCATGGATGCCATGTCATCCTCCCCACTCCCTCTCCCCATCTTTCATCCATAAATACCCCTTGACATTTAGAAATTGGCCCCCCTAAGCCCCAACCCCAGTGTGTGTGTGTGTGTGTGTGTTCTCCTGTCTGACTCTGAGTCCTGCCATGACCGGTCTCCAGGCTGCACAGGGAGCCACAGAGCACATCAGGATTCAGCTACTGTCTTTTTTCTTATTGACGCCTCTACTGGTTTCTCTGTACCTGTCCACAACACGTCGCAGGAAATGCAGCTCTTCACAAGTCATGTTGAGGCTTAAAAGGATATTGATTTGAAAATAGGATAATTAGCCAACCATTTAGGTAATTTCTTTTGTTTTCAATTCACCAGAACTGGCTGTACTGAAAATGGTGGCTGAATGAAACACTGTTGTCATTTGGGTGCCGGCTGGTGTTTTCTAACTTTAATGAGCTGACATGATCTCACCTCAAAATCAATCAGATTTATGCGGGGTTCTAAACGATGACTCCCAACAGAAAAACTGCACACAGATAAACTCTAAAGTCAATTGCAGTGATGCTAACTTGCTTTGCCTGGGGGCCACTTTTTTACTAAATTACCGGAGGCCAGGGGCCACTAAAGCCCCGATCAGACAGAGAGCGGTTTTCAGATTGCTTTGCACTGCCTTTATTTTTTTAATAATTTGTATTGTTGCTCACTTTTCACTAGCCAACCTGTTGTTTTATGAGGTAAACACAGCAAAACAGCACAGATGAATTGTTAGCATAGAAAAGCCTCTGATGACGGGTGGGGGACAGAGACTCAGGGAAGTGAGATCGTTCACCTGGATGATAATCGGGTAATTAGGAGGAATGAGAGGATACAATCGGACAGCGAGGTATGACGTATGACGTATGACATTGAGCGTGTTCCCATGAGAGCTGAAGTTTTCAACTTTAATAAGCAACCAATGACAGGCAACATGCTCTCATCTTTGGCACAGAGGACTCTATTAAGATATTTTACTGCAGGTCAGATGGAAGATGGAGTATCTCTAGGATTTGACATTCAGGGCATTGCGTGGACCTCCTTTGGGTTCCCACTATAGGCACTTTATCAGGCTGTAAATTCAGTACCACAGGTCTATTGAGTCTGTTGACGTGGCTTTAGTGCATAAACATTTCTAGAGTTCTGCATCTTGCAGGAGGATTGCACTGTGTACTTCAAACTACAGCGATCAGCATCTTTTTGCTGCACAGTAATCTGTTCTATTAATAAATTTAAAGCAACGTGCTCTCAGTCAAATACTTGTGTATTCCCAGTGGAAATCTGTAAAGCACCAAAACAGTCCTTTGAATTTTATGCCTCGTTCTTGCATCTCTTCATCTGTATCATCATCCATCACCCTAACCCTACATCAGGCTTCTTTTATCGCTGTAACTTACCTTCATCTGTTGATGTCTGCTATCATGTTCCACTCTGCCTTTAACCCCAAAACACTCTCCCTAATCAAACCAAAACACTACTCTATATAAGGCATTGTTTTCTCTCTTTGCGCCACCTGGCTCCTCCCTGTATTCCAGCTAACTTAATCCAATTTCCATCTGTTGAATGTGATGGATGTCATCCTGAATGTAGTTCGAGCAGCTGGCCTTTCTGTGGATGGAACGACAGAAGTCCGGGGGGAACTACAGCCGCTACCGGGCGCAGACGGAGAAACACGTGGTGCTGTGCGTCAGCTGTCTCAAAATCGACCTCCTCATGGACTTCCTCAACGAGTTCTTCGCTCACCCCCGACTACAGGTCTCTGCAAATGGTTTTAAGTGGGACGAGAGGGTGTTGGGGGATCTTTTGTTTGTGTGAATTTGTTGTCTCTAATCCTCTTCAGGAGGCTGAACAGCTGAGGTTAAAGCAGAGGATTAAATCAGCAGTAGCAAGGATCAAACTTCTGTCTTATTCATGTCGGAGCAGATGGGCGTGTTTGCTCAAGGATGCATCCATGTGTTCGTATCACTTTGTTCAATAATAGTGTATCGGATTCGATCGGCCCGCACCACTTCAAAGGGCAGGGGTTAGACGGGGAACCAGGTTCAGGTGAAAGTTCAATTGACCATCAACGTGATTTTGTTCTCATGTGCAAAGTCTACTTATTTATCTATGACCTGTCCTGTGATAACCTCCTATTACTTAAACCCCTTTCTCCTAAAGAATGGGGAGGGTCAAAATGTATATAATCTGTCTTGCCACAAGAAAGATTGTGATGTTTAAACCCGAAATAAAAAAATTCAGAGGTTATATTCACAAAATTATATCAGTTTAAACATAAAATATACCTTCTTAGTTCAGGATTAGCATATTATCACAGTTTGTTTTAATTATGTTTTAGACAACATCTGAACTTTGTGTGTGTGTGTGTAGGACTACTACGTGGTGATCCTCTGCCCAGCTGAGATGGACGTCCAGGTCAGAAGGGTCCTACATGTTCCTCTGTGGGCCCAGAGAGTCATCTACCTGCAGGGTTCTGCCCTCAAAGACCAAGACCTGATGAGGGCAAAGTGAGTCATAAACAACAATTATCATGATTTTGTAGTTGGTTTTAGTTTTGTATTATATTTGCATGATTTGTATAAGAGTTGCTGTTTGAGGTATTCTGGTTTTTGCTTGTAATCAGAAGAGAATTGACCAATTATGTCTGCACATCAAAATGCAATCTCTGAACCCACTGGTTATCATCTATGATAATTTAGTTTTTGGTAGCTTTTATTCTGCATTCATACGTAAATCACACATCTTTTGTAAAAATGCCACCCCAGAAATATCAGCTAATGCCCCCAGAGGCTACATCATGGCCCATGGGTTCAGAGATTGGTTTCATATCTAGTTATATCAACCATCTGTTTCTGTAAATCCATTCGTAGCATTATTATCCCAAAATAATTCTGCAGTCCTGAACAGAAATGATTGGAGACCCCTTGAAATGAAAGGCCTCACATGCACAAGCATGCGCTCATAATTAATACCTAGAGCACCTACAGCCTTGAGGTAACAGCTATAATTAAAGTTTCAGTCATATTGCTTATTGTTTACCCCCTGGCTTCTGATAATACAGCTGCAGCACCTTAGTCTGGCTTTGTCACAGCAAAAGAAAAGGAGCAAAAAGCTTGTATTTTTTTATCTCCCTGTCTCCTCGCCTCCTTCTATCTCAACCCTAAATAGCGTGGGCTTGAAAGACACATTGGTTCGTTTGTTGTTCTATTGTCCTGCTTTTTTCTCTTTTGTCCTCTCCCTCAATAACATGACAACACCCTCCTTCCCATGTCTTCTCTCCTCATCGCTTCCCCAATTTTCTCTCTCTCTCTCTATCTCCTATTCATCTCTCTCTCTCTCGCTCCCATGGCCACATGCTCTACTAACTGCCTGCAGGATGGACGATGCTGAGGCCTGCTTTATCCTCAGCAACCGGTTTGAAGTGGACCGCATTGCTGCTGTACGTTGCTCACTGCTTCCCTGTTATTGCCATGACTCCCTAACACTGCAAAACATCCATACTAAGACTGCCTGCCTGGGATAAATCTAGTTTTTCCAAAAAACAACAAAGCAAAAACAAATTTCTGGTAATTTTGCTTTGAAAATTTTTCTGGACTGAACTTGCATCATTAAAAAAAAAAAGCAGCTTTGGAAAGGAAAGGAGAGAATTTAGCTCACTGCATTGGCTGGAGTTTTGTGCTTGTTGTTTTATTCTGCACCAAAAATATGAATCGCACAGTAAAAACAACTGAAGCTAAGAGTAAAAGGAACACAGGCTTGGTGCAAAATATGCAGCCATATGTGCAGAACAAGACAGTAAACTCTGTTTAGGTGTGGTGTTATACAGCACGGCATTAAAGTGAGTTCATCAACACCCTGATTTTCACACTGAATGATCTGGCAGCTGAATTATCTCTATAGTATCATCACTAGGTCACACTTTATATTTCTTCAAATACATGAATTAATGATTATCAGCCTTTGAAACGGCCCGTAGAGTCTTATTTCTCATTTAACTGCATTTTCAAAAACTCTCCTGGCCACTTTTACTCAGTCCACTATCGATGGCCTCGCCACGTGTTTAGTGCAGCCTTGAATGCTTCTTTGGAGAAAGATGTCAGAATGGCATTATTCTGAAATGTTGTAAAGGCCATTGGGTTGCACTGTGCAGTCAATGGTTTAAAAGGATTATTAAAGAGGAGCTCCAATCTGAAGCTGCCAGCGGTGGGTTTTCTACATCTCTTTCTCTCTCTCTGCTGCACTTTCCCTCTTTCTCTCTCTCTCTCTCCCTTCTTTTCACTTCATCCATCTCATTCCGCTCCGTCTCCAATTTTCTCAGGATCATCAGACCATCCTCCGAGCCTGGGCAGTGAAAGACTTCGCTCCAAATTGCCCCCTGTATGTCCAAATCCTCAAGCCGGAGAACAAGTTCCACGTCAAATTTGCAGGTGAGCGAGGGAGTGTGAAATCAAATACACTGGCAGTGACTTGAGGTGTCGGCTAAGGGTGTGTGTGTGCAATGCAACTTCTGTTATTCAATCACAACAGAATGCAAATAATAAGAGGGTGAAAAAATGTTCTAGCAAAGTCTGACGGGGGATGTCTCTCAGTTTGTGAATAGAGATGTGTGTTAAACAGATGCCGGCTAAACATTCTTTCCTGGAGGAGATAAACATGCTTTCAGCCTGGATGCAGCGAGAACACTCGATCGTTTATTGGAGCAGGTGCAGCTTAAATGGGAAATCACATGGCATGGTCACATGACTAACACACCTGTGAGGAATTCACAATAACTGGGAGCACACCCATCAGACAATGGAGGATGGGTGATTGGCTAACCTGGTTTATTTTAGAGGACATGGGGACCAGAGCTGTCCTGTCTGTTTATTTTGTTCTCTACCTGAGTTTGTCAGCCTGATTCGTAAGCCCGTAAATTGTCTTTTTTTTTTATCAGCGTGCCTGCGCAGCACGCAGCTCCCAGCTCCCGATCCAGCCAGCTCTGAAGAAGTGCTGGACAGATTGGCTCAGCTTGGCTGTAAGCCCTCAGGGATTCTGTGAGTTTTCTTACATTTCCTTTTGGAGAGCGCCCCTTCTTCTCCTGATCAACAGAAGACGCCAGTCAATCATCTGCAGAGCGAAAGAAGAGGAATCAAAGTCTCTCTCACCCTTCCCTCGCTCCGTCACATCTCTCTGCCTACAGCCCTGGAGAACTCAATTCTAGCGAGCCGCCCTCATCCCAGCTGTCTCTATCAATGATTAACGTTTTACTTCGCTACCTTGGCAAAGAAAATCCCCTTCTTTTGATGAGTTCTGCCGTCGTGCTAACCTGTCAGACGCGCTCTCCCTGCAGGCGATCCTCCTTTGCCCCTGCAGTGCTGTTTAAACAATCCACTGCCACAGCCAGACTGAGGTCTTTGTTATTTGTCAGCCAGGATTTATTACATTGAAAGATAAAGTCATGTTAATCCATGATAACACCGGCTGTGTATCATGTGAATATCAGGTCCTGCTCCTGCGCTGGGAGCCACACAGCTGGAACATGCATGTGGATTACTTTGATGTTTTATCTTACATTGACCTCGTGTTTGACATCATTAAAACATCCTCCCCATTCATTATTATTTCTCATGAAAATAGCGAGCAGCCATGAACTTGTTGACACAAAAGCCATGCAGTGGCAGATAAAACATTCCCTGTAAAAGGTAAAAGGATGGTTCATTAAAGTGGGATTGTGTGAGGTGCTGATCTATAGTCAGTGTATTAGTTACAGTAGATGGCAGCTCAAAGATCCAGTTTGAAGAAGCAGGCAGAGCAGTGTGCTGCTGTGGACAAAACACATGTTAGCCACCTTAAATAATCAATATCAGTTTAAGTTTTCCAGTATGCTCTCTTCAAAGCCACCAGACTCCATTGACAAAAATGGTAATTGTACCTGACCTTATTGTTGTGTGACTTTGGTGAATCCAAACTAACCCTTCAAACCACCAAAATTACTGTTTTTGTCAAAGGAGTCTGGCGGCTTTCACACTTGCTGGTCTACGACTGCCTGGATCAGGTAATTAGTTTGTCTTTGTGCGAGTCTTTAAAACACCAGAGGTGCACAATAGCACAAACAAACAATCAAGGCAGCATTAGAGGTAAAATTACTGTTTTTGTCCACGGAGTCTGGTGGCTTTGAAGAGGGCATAACGGCTTCAGTTTCCCATTTTGGAAAGAGCTGTCTGACGGCAATAAAGCAGTGAAAATATTGTAAAAAAATAAAATAAAATAGCATCCTCTTAAAGTATTTTTTTAGTTGAGGCTTTTTCGAGCTGAATGAAATAAATGTAGCAGTGCATTGCTTAGCTTCAGTGCCAGTACTCCTGCCTGCTTTTACAAACTGGGAGTGCGCCAGCATCAGTCGGTAATACACTGACTATAAGTACCTCATACAACCCCACTTCAGAAAATCTGAACTATCCATTTAAGTGCCCCCTTGAAAATACAAACACAGAGTTCATAATAAACCCACGGTAATGTCCCTCTGGCCCTGAAGGCACCATACTGTAGGTAGACTCGGGGAGCAGATCAGTGTGCAGTCACAAGGACATTATTGTAAGCACAGATGCCGTGTTTTGACACCACTTGGAATATACCCACTAAGTGCTAGTGTGGGAGGCATTAATGAGCAAGAGATACAAGATTTAATTTGATCCGCAGGAATAGCTTAATAACAGCTCAGCGTTCATTAGGACGGATCTGTCGGTGAGATGCTGCAGCAGGGCAGGAAACCCAGAGGCGTTTGAGGAACCGGGCAGATTCGGGTGCAGATTGTCGATTGATTATCTCCCCAGTTTGTGTTTTGACGGACAAAAGCCAGTCGCCCCATTAAACTTGTCTCATTGTACCTGCACGTTGGGGATAGCAGCTCACTCATACAAACAATAACAAGCCACTGATTTAATTAGCTCAACCGACGGACCTGTGGTCGGGTCATGATTGTACTCCTGCAGATGGTGAAACTAAACACACATATCTGCACACACCGTTAATACCAGTCTGTGATGGAAAACAGCAGGTTGAGGAGAAGGGTACAAAGACAGTGATCCTGAAGTGAGAGTGTGTGTGTGTGTGTGTACAGTGTGTGGAGGTCTGTAATTGGTTTCTCTCTTGGTCTGGGTCCAAGCACCAGAAGGAAGGAGGGCAGGATGGAGGGCTGTGGTGAACAGAAGATGGGAGTGAACGGATCACAGTGGAGAAGAGAGGTGGAGGAAGACATTGGAAATTGGATATCAGAAAAAAAAAAAGACTCAATTTGGTGTATGACTGGGCTGTCTGTGCTCTGGGGGCTGGAGATGTGTGTGTTGGTGTGTAGGACACAGACAGTGAGAATGGATGTGTGTGTAACAATAATGAATGTTGTTGCTCCAGAGATGCAACATCATAGTTTTCATCTTCAGCTCTGCAGGTTTTCAGATACAGAGGAAGGAAGCTGCCAAAATAAAATGTAATCCAGGATTCTATTAAATATACCAAAAAAGATCCTAAAAAGTAGGCTTTAATTAATTTATAAAATATGATAAAAATAGATTGTGTTCATTGCGTCTTTATATATTTACCTAGTTATTTGCTTGTAAATTTTTTATTTCTTATCAAATTTATTTATTTTTGCATTTATTTATTTATTTTTAGATTTCTATATTTATTTGTAATATTTATGTATTCATTTTACTCTACATTTATTTTCCCAAGGCTATTATATTTATATAATTTATTAAAACCATTATATATTATTTATACATATATTATGTATAAAGAAATGTATAATGAAAATGTATACATAAATACATTTAGAATTAAGTAAGTACATAAATAAATGATGACAACACAGGTAAATAATTAAAAAAAAGCCAATTAAATAAAAAAAAAAAATCTATTTATGTCACATTTTATGAATGAAATTTCCTTTTTGGCTCCTCCATATTCAGATGTCCATTGCTCTGTAAAAGCTTCCACAGAAACAAACTCACAGGCTGTTTGGCCCGAGGCTTTCCTGTGTCTGTGCGGAAGCTGCTTATGATGTACTGTTGTGAGCCAAAAGAACATTGGTACTTCAGCAGAAGATCCACAATCAGCTATTTTTAATTGTCTTTCACCTGCTCGGCTTCCGGCACACACAGAACTGACTCATTTATTAAAAACTGCATCTCCACCTCAGCTGGCTCTCCTGCTCCTGAGACTGGCAGCTGATTGATGCTTCATGTCAGCCTCTGACGTCGGTCACCAATTATTTCCTAATACAGAGCACATATTGTGCTTTTAGGACCTCGCTCGGTATTGTTGGTAAACAAGGCAGCCCTAATAAGCCTGTGTGCTCATCACCGAAGGTAATGCAATCAAGAATTGCACAGCAGGCGAAATGGAGGCTCCCTGCGCCTGATTCACTGATTGGCTTGCTTCAAACATGAATCGCTCTATTGGTTTTTCCTTTCAAAGTGGAGGCTGTGTGGCAACAGGTAAACGAGCGGAGTGTCATCTGTGTTTGTTCAGTTCGGTTTGCCCAGCTCGCAGGCAGGGCCGCGTTAAGTCGTGGATGATTTGAGTGAAAGGCGGTTTAATAAGGCTGACAGTGAATCACTGCTCGTTGCTAGGTCTTTCCATCATCATCCCCCCCAAAAACTGAGCGCTGACACAAAATTGATCCCAAGGGAGTAAACAGGGAGCTGCTGCAACAGGAAGACGGAGGATTTTTGACACAGCTGTCTGTTTGACTCATTTGTGTTAGACAAACATCAAGTGACATCTTTTCCAACAGAAAACGGGGACGCAGCATTTGATTGTGTGTGCTTGTGTCGTTCGGTGGTAAGCTGCAGCCGTACGAAGGAGCCTAATGAGAGAAATTTATTGAGCGTGTTTGCAAGAACAAAGAAAAAAAACTGCTTAATGGGAATATTTGTTCTGCAGAAAGTAGCTCCAGTGAAACCTGTTCACATTGTGGATTACAAACGCACACTTGAGATTAATTGGTACCAACCATGTAATGATATCTGGTTGGGAAGGAGCCTAAATAAACTCTAAAGTTGATTTTGGCAAGAGAAAACTGGTCATTTTCAAAGGGGTCCTTTGACCTCTGACCTCAAGATATCAGGTGATGTTGGTTCAGCCCATGAGCTCCTATTTACAGACAAATATCCATTATTACAAGCTTCAGTCGTCAAACCAAGCAAAGAACATTTAATCAGGATTAATTAGAGGAATTTGTGTAATTAATTAGTTAATATTTTTGTCTACTGACAGGTGTAGTTACACAGAACAGTCTTCTTCAGGCTGTTGAGGGACAACAGCTCAACTAAAGGTTAAATAGTGGAAAGGACTCGTGTTTGTCCTTAACAATAATCTATTTACATGTTGTAGGAGGAGCAAGTAGCTGCCTAATTCATACGCCATTCAAAACTCTGTAGAAAAGATGTGTAATCATACAGCCTGCATGCATGTGTGTGTAAGTGTGTGTGTGTGTCTGTGTGCGTGTGATTACAAGCGTGGGAATAACAATCAAGCTGGGTTGTTTTGATAAGATGTCTAAAAAATGTTAATTTTCATAAATAATGTTTTTTTCATTGTGCATTCAAAGCAATATCAATCAAACTGATGTTGGTTTATTCATTTTATAAAATGGCTTGTATCTGTTTTTGCAAAGGAAAAAATAAACTAGATAACAGCCTTATTACGACACAAAAATAACCCCAGCTTGGACTGGGTGTTTAAAAACAGAAGCTTTCAGGGATATAGTAAATATATTAGGAATAAACTTGAATATCAATATCTATATTCTGTATATGTACTGTTAAAAATGTTATTGGTAAATCAGGATATCATTTGCAGAAGGACAGGTTACTATTAGGTTTTTTAAATATTATTTATCAGTTTTTATAGTGCTAAAAAAAACATTAAGTCACTTAATCAGTAATCAACTATCAGTGATTAGGACAAATGAACCCGCAACTGTTTTGACGAACCATTAAGTAATTAACAAAGACACACTCACGTGTTCTAGCTTGTAACAATCTGCTGCTTCGGCCTTTTTCATATCAGTATGAATTGAATATCTGCAGGTGTTCAATTGTTGTCTGAATAAAACACGTAATCTGGAGATGTCACCTTGAGTTCTGGATACGTGACAGGAATTCTTCACTATTTCACATCAAGAATTAATTTGCATAAATGGATAAAAGCCATTGTCATTCTGAATAAACCAACACCAGTTTGTCTGATTTTCCCCATGAGTGCACAATAAAAAAAAACAGGACTTGTGAAATGAAAAAACATCAGATTGGCTGATATTCCTTGTGCTGCACAAAATATAGGAATCCAATTAAAACCAGATATTTTTTCTTGCAAAAGAACCATTTTATTGATCAAACGAAAAATAGATTTGCAATTCTTTTAGCGCCAAAGATGAAATTTTATTAATTCTCTTGTGGAAGCGCAAACTTCAGAGATCTCCATCTCCAGGGATTAAGTGAAATCCTTTAAGTTACACCTGGATAACGGGATGAAACTTTCTGTCCAGGAGAGTTTTCCAGCAGCACATTTGTATTCACTGCAGTGTTTCTTCGGAGTTGATCCTTTTATGGAGCCGAATGGGAGTGTTTGTGTTTTGCCGACCTCGGTCACTTTGCCCCTGTTGTTCCTGTGCCTGCAGATCATGTGGTGTGTGAGGAAGAGTTTAAGTACGCCATGCTGGCCTTAAACTGTGTGTGCCCGGGCACCTCGACACTCATCACTCTCCTGATCCACTCCTCCAGAGGACAGTGAGTTCACATGCTTTCCTTCTTTCTCTCCCTTTGTTTTCTTATCTGATTGTTCATAGTACAGTCCAGACAGTAAAATATACAGTTAGAGTGAACAGAAGTCTCCTCACTGTCACTCAACTCTGTGTTTTTTTCCAGAGCGGCGCCCCAGGAGGCCTTCAAGCAACGTGTAGGAGCTTTTCAAGCCCTGAACAGGTACGATTCCTCCCATCTGTATTCACAGCCAGGAACTCTGTGCTATAGTATAGCTCCAAAGTCTCTCAAGTCTTCTGTAAACATCACATAGTCTGCACGCTCTGCTGTGTGATTCTGTGATGATATTGTGTTAAAGAAGGGAAAGGTTGTTCCTAAAGTACAGTTTATCACTTAATGTTGGAGTGACTATAAAAAGCACCAGAATGTTATTCAAGCAAATCATTTGACACGCAAAATATTAGATGTGAGGTCGATCTGCTGTATTAATTTGGCACGAAACAAATTAAAATGGCTCAGTTAAAAAATTAGATTTTTTCATTTGACCGTAGATGTTCATGAAGATATTATTAGAGCAAAACGACTGAGCACAGTAACAGTTAAAAGCAGGCTGGATTATGGTGCAAAACACATTCATAAGTATCAAAGTGTCAAAATTTGCACGTCGCACTTATGTGAATGAATGCAATCAGAGATTAAAGCAGTCATTGTTACTGACTTGTTTGTGCTAGAAAAATACATATTGTACTGTTGTGCAGCTCTCATTGCATTAGTTTCTATTCTGAATTGCAGATGTGCAAACTGTGTCCCTAACTTCAGTTGTTTTGATACGTCCGATGTGCAACATTTTCATTGCAGCAACTGTTGTGAGTTTATTTGTTGTAATGTTTTCTACAACTACAAATTCCACTGTCACCGGTGCTCAGCTCTTTACCTTCATAGATGTCCTTCAAAATGAACCTTTTTCTTTTGTTTTTCTTTAAGTTACATCTAGATATTTACATGACTGTCATCTTAAAGTGGAAACGTGTCACTCCAACATAAACAACAGGCCATCCACACAAAAAACAAACAATAAAAACAGTACGTCGCATCTAATTAGATATGGGACAAAATCCAAGTTGATAAATGTTCTGTCAATTAAGATTTGTTTCGGTAATGCTTTTAGATAAGAGAGCACAAAATACCACAGAAGTCTGAAGAGACAACAAATTCAATAATGACTCTTTGCTTGTGTGTGAATGCATGTATTCATATCTTAAAGAGGTGCTAATTAATATACACTATAGCTTGTGTCTGAGGAGTTCAGGGTGTTTCGTAAGTCTGCTTCTATATCTGGACTTGTTGCCATTTGGTTTATTGGCTGTGACGCTGCGACATGACTAGGATTCGTCCTCCTCCTCTCCAGCCTTACACTTAGTTCCTGTAAACTGCAAATTCGCTATAACACTTGTTTATATAATGCTGTCTTTGTCGCAGGCCACCCACATTCACACTGCCCCCACACCCTTGCTTCAAGCTATCACCTCTATAGCCTCCGCGTCTAAAGCCGTATCCCCCAGAGAAAAATGCAGGCCACTTAACTCCAACAACGTCACATCTGGGACCTATTGTTAATACAGCCTGAGTGTCCTTGTGTGCATCCGTGTGCTGATTGAAGTATTGATCAGCAGCTCTTTGACAGAGACGTAAGATGTTAACTCGGATACCTCGAGTGGAGAAATCTTCCTGTGGGGCCTTGTTGCTGAGCTGGGTGCTTTGAGTTACATCTTTTGAAGGTCAGTCTTTCCCCACATGGCCAATCAATCTTCCCTCTCTGTCTCAGGGAGGGTGGTGCATGTTCAGCAGACCAGTGGCACCGAACATACCGCCGCTGCTCAGCCAATGAGGTGCATCACATCCGCCTGGAGGAAAGCAAATTCTTCGGGGAATACCAGGGCAAGAGTTTCACCTTTGCCTCCTTCCACGCTCACAAAAAGTAAGTCAAAATGTGAAAAGGCCAAGAAATGAGAACACACGGCGACCCATGCTGCTCGGAGCTGACCTTGTCTTTGCGGCTGCAGGTATGGAGTGTGTTTGATCGGTGTACGCAGATTGGACACCACCAACATCCTGCTGAACCCTGGTCCCTGCCACATCATGGGTGCCTCCGATACATGCTTTTACATCAATATCTCCAAGGAGGAGAACTCGGCATTTGTCAGGGGCCACAGGGAGCCATCGTGGGGCGGCACCGGGGGAAATACCAGGGGAGTGCACCAAACCATCTACCACGGACTCACCCGCCTGCCGGTCCACAGTATCATCGCCAGCATGGGTCAGTCAGATGTTCCCCGGCACAAAGACTATGTAACATTTACACACTGACCTTCTGTTCGCAGTTTCTGTGTTGGTCACACATGCAAACCCGTCATTAAACTGTGTTAGACAGCAGCACAGTCACAGCTGTCAGAATTATGCAGTTCTCACATTTCAAACCTATCTAAAAATATGCATAGCTTTTCAAAGGAATTAACATGTATCTGATTGTAAGTCACACTTGATAAGAGCAACTGCCAAATGAACTGAAATGTCAGATGCTGTGGTTTTACAAACACACCACCTGCTGGACAGCAATGAAACTGTGCAGCTCATTTTTTTTAAATACTCTCATTACAGTAAAAGTGTCCGCACCAACATCAATACTACCACACCAGAAAAAGTGTCAGCATGCTACATACAATGCATGTCAAATGCCAGAAAATACCAGGATATCCTCCTTCATCTGATTGTGTTTTCACTTCATAACCCAGCATGCTTTTCTAGCTATTCTGAGAGCATCTCAATGGTGAGGAAAAGAGATTTAAGTGGCTTTAAATGCGGCATGGTTAGTGCCAGAAAGCCTCTAGGCTCTCTAGAAATCCTCCAGTGAGCAGCAGCTGGTTGGTGGTAGAGTTCAGAGGGGAATGGTCAGAAAGGCAACAGTAACTCAAATAACCACTCGTTACAAGCAAGGTATGACAAAGAGCATCTCTGAACACACAACACGTCCAACCTTGGAGCAGATTGGCTTCAGCAGCAGAAGGACACACGGCCACTTTATAGATACACCTTGCTAGCTAATAAAGTGGCCAATGAGTGTATATATTTATACATAAATCCAATATTATTGATGAAAAATGAAAATATCGATACAGGTCATCATATTTAAGATATGCCTTTATTTTGAAATCCCCACTTTATATTCACTCTTTTTATTAAAGGCAAATGTTTCATTTAAGCGGCTGGAAGAGCTCAGTAATAAAATGATCAAATCAGATTTGAATTGCTCTTTGTGAGTTGTTAAAAATTTAACTGACTGTTTTAAAAGGGCTCATGGTGTCTCATATTAATCGCAGGCCCAGAATTGAATTTTATATATATCAATAAATATTGTATAGTTGCCAAAATAATTGAGATAATATTGTATTGTGATATTGTGATTTTCACCCCTAATTCTGACGCATTATCCTCTGTGCAGCATATGGTTCAAAGTTCAAGGTGCAACATTTTGATGAAGTAGTCTAGCCTTTGTAAGCTCAGTTGTTTTACTTACTATCTGGAGAGTATTCATATGCATTATCAGGAATCTGAGCAGGCACATAATGTTTGAACCTTTAGCTTGATGATCATTGCAGTTGTGTGCTTATGTTTCAGGCACAGTGGCCATCGACCTGCAGGACTCCAGCGACAGCAGCCCAGAGGGCCAGGACCCGGGCGGCACCGTGCTGGGCGGCGGGAGAGGAAGCAGGAGCAGCTCCAGGACGGAGATGAGCGGCGCCAACACTTTGTCCCTGCCTGCCATGGGGGAGTCCGCCGAGGAGAGGCGGCACAGCATCGCCCCCGTCCTGGAGCTGGTCGACGGAGTCAACAACCCCACGTTTGACCTGCTGGGGGACCAATCAGAGGACGAGGGGGGCGAGGAGGGCAAAGAGGACAGCGACAGAGACGAGAGCGCCCACTGGTGGGGGCGACACTGCGAGTGAGTTGCAGAGATTCTGTTTGAATTTATATTAATGGGCATTTTCATGCAAATAGCAGAGAAAGGCACATTTTATAGTTGTTTAGCCTTTTTTTGCTGTTGTTGTGCCATAATTTGTGTCTTCTTAAAGTGGTTTTGTGTCTCTTTGGGGTCAATTGGAGTGTCTTTGTTGCTTTCCGTGGTTATTTTATGCATCTTTGTTGCTCCTTTGTGTCTCATTTTTGTCATCTTGTGTCTTTGTGTTCCTTTTCTGTGTCTTGTTGCTGTTTTGTGTTGCTTTTTGGCTGTCTTGCCCATTTTCAGAGTAGTTCTGACTTTCTTTGTGGTTAGTTTCTTCTGTCTTTTTGCAGCTGTTTTGCATCTCTGTGAAGGTTTTTTGGTCTCTTTATTGTCTTTTCATGTCTTTGTGTTGTCATTTAACGTTTCTCTGAGGGCCCCTGACTCTTTGGGCCCCTGGGTCTGTGCTCATTCGGCCTGTTCATTAATCCATCTGTGGGCATGCTGAGGGTTAAACAGAGGTAACTGTGGGCTTGTGCTGCAGGTGGGTGAAGGGATACCCTCTGAACTCTCCGTACATCGGCAGCTCACCCGCGCTGTGCCACCTTCTTCAGGAAAAGATGCCTTTCTGCTGCCTGCGTATGGACAAGGTATTAGGTTTAAATGACTTTTTTGCCACATCATATTGCTGTGAAGTGCCTCAGTGACCGCTCTGCTTCTCTCCCAGGCTTGTCATCACACCCTTTTCGAGGACGCTCGCTCCTACGGCTTCAAAAACAAATTGATCATTGTGTCCGCGGAGAGCGCAGGAAACGGTCTGTACAACTTCATTGTGCCTCTTCGGGCCTACTACCGACCCAGGAAGGAGCTCAACCCCATCGTGCTGCTGCTGGAGAGCATGTAAGGACACGTCTGCGTTATTTGGTGTGACGTGCTTGCAGTGTTCGAAAACACAGCTTTAAAGTGAAATACGCTCCCTGTCGGTGTTAACCAGCACTGAAGCTCAACAGTTAGGCTACAAATCCAGGTTGCACAGGATGGTAAAATGGGTCCTTAAATAGCCAGTGGAGGAGAAAAACTGAGCTATTTAAGGTCACCGTAAACATGATTTGTGAAAGGCTGAATGCTTTCAGGACAATGCGCTCCACGATCCTGTGTCGTGTATCGTGGCTGGTACACAAACGCATTCAGCCAAATGAGAGTGGAATCCAATAAAAAGGCAATAAAATGCTGAGTCACTCCAGTGTAGTGCTGTTATTTTCAGCTTTCTCCGCAGGCAGCTTGGCTGTGTTGTATTTCTCTGGCTGAGTGAGGGGGGTCTGTCTCTGTGGGGACGGTCGCTCTTCATCATGGCACATATAAATCTCTCCTGGTAGGAATCTCAAGTCTATTTGTGTTTTGATTGGTTCAGACCTGAAGCAGACTTCCTGGAGGCAATCTGTTTGTTCCCCATGGTGTTCTACACAGTGGGCTCCATCGACAAGTAAGACAAACCAAAGCTCCCCGCTGACTTCTTTATGCATCTTCCCTCGCTTCATCTTCTACTGTTCCCCTAATCTTTAACCGTGCATGACAATGACTGAGATTACTATCTGATTTATTCATCCTGCCCTTCAGCCCGTCTCTCTCTCTCTCTCTCTGTCTCTCACTCTGTCCGCAGTCTGGACAGTTTGCTGCGATGTGGAGTCACCTTCGCCGACACTATGGTGGTGGTGGACAAGGAGAGCTCCATGATTGCAGAGGAGGACTACATGGCTGATGCAAAGACCATCGTCAATGTGCAAACACTCTTCAGGTCTGCTTTGCCCAAATTTGCTCTTCAATTCATGAATGTATTATAAGAACTGAATACTTGACCTAAAGGTGGTGCCTATTCAGGCCAATAAGAATTGCTCACCTGGTGCATACAAGCCTCCAGGAACAGCAGGCTTCCATAGAGAGAGAGGGAGAGAGGTGGTCGCCTCCCCCTCTTTGTAACCTTCCTCAAACAGCTTCACTGGCTGCACCTGAGGGAAAACAAGAATCAAATGAGTGGCGGACTCAAGGGAAAAGGGGGAGCACGTAACACTCAGAAATTACTACTTCCAGGTCCTTCATGTGAAGCCACTGGCCCCCAAAAACATTAACACTGGGAATCTGTTATTCAAGCAGATAATTTCTTTTAAACTGCAACCAACACTTAAAGCGAGACACCACAGGCAAAAACATTGTAAAGTTTCAAGGTTTTTTTCTCTTACAACATGTCCTCTTTCAGAATAGTGGAAAGAAAACATCCAAAACAGAACATTTAGGTATATTTTTACTCGACTTTGTAGATTTCTCCTTAATTCAACGCAGTCTAAAGCTCATCATCACAGGCATCATTAGAAAACTCCCACAATCCTAATTCAATATTGCTAGTTTTAGATGTTCTTTATTGTTGTTGTTATGAATTAGATTCTCAAAATCTAATTTCTCAAAGTTTTTTCTCATAGCCATAAATCTCAACTTCAGCTCCACCAAACTTTTAATTTTATTCCCAACTATATTCTAAAGGTTTTTTGTCTATATATTATTCATACCCTGATTTTTAGAACACGTAGATCCAAAAAACATGACAAAAATAGATTTTATATGGCTTTTGGCAGTATTTTCTGATTTATGAAATGATGAAAGGAGATATCCTTAAACTACGACTTTAAAAAACTCTGAGTCTAATATATCAACAAAATGAAATAATAGATTTGACTGTCATGCCGGGGTGTGGACAGGAGGACCCAGAGAGTGAAATTACAATAAAAGTCTTTAATGAAACAGGCTTTGATTCAATGAACAGTAGTGTACAAGTCACAGGGCAGGAAACGTCACAGACAGGAGATCAGATCATGCAGAGAATCAGGAACAAACACTGGTGGGTACTCACAGAGAACAGAACAGAGACACGAACTGGCAATGAGACAAAGGAAGCACACGGTTTCTATACACACTGGGAGGAGGCTTAACGAGACACAGGTGAAGCACATCAGGGCGGGGAGAGGTAATCACACAGGCGGGAAAAGAGGGAAAGTAAAGACACCGGACATGAAACAGGAAGAAGGGTTCAAAATAAAACAGGAAGTGACGAGACAAACACAAATGACATTGACATTTGTTTTATCCAATGTTCAGATCTGTGCCCTGGAAATATATGAAAATCAGCACATATTTAACAAGCTCTTATCTCCTTTCAGAAATTTCAGAAAACTTGTAATGCAAAAAAATATTGTCTTAATGTAAATAACAAACTAGGGACGTTTCATGGTGATATCTATAAGTTTAAAAAACGACCCTATTCACCTGCCATTATTCTTTCTCTATCTCTGTTCTTCTTCTTCATCACAGACTTTTTCCTGCTCTGAGTATAATCACGGAGCTCACCCACCCAGCCAACATGCGCTTCATGCAGTTCAAAGTCAAAGACCACTATTCTCTGGCTCTGTCCAAACTGGAGAAGGTAAAAGCTTTCGTCGCCTCCAACCTTTCTTTCTTTCTTTCTCATTTCTTCACCCCGGCCTTCAGAGGTCATAATGAAAAAACAATGAGATCACGCGCAGCAGACTGCATTGCATTATGAAAGCCATCTTTTATTTAGTATTCTCAGTGTGATTTAGAAATATATCTACTCTGAAGTATCACAGTGAACATTTAGAATGAATTACAGCCTTTTTTTATGATTTCTATTGTTGTTAATGTTGTTCCCTGTGTGGCAGCTAATGAATTTCCCTCTGGGACATCAATAACATTTATCAATAAATGAGTAAATTAGTCACTGCTTGACATCCCATATTGAAATAGATTTCAATCTGGGATTAACATTATTATGAAATAGCTGTTTTTGACATTTCGAGCAGTGATCTGCAGTGTCCTCTCGGCAGGAAAAACATAATTGCTTTGGCAGTTTATGCTTTGAAAACTTGAAAACCAAAGAAAAAGAAAATGAATCAGACTATCTGAAATAAGCCTGGCTCATTCTTGTAAACTCGCCCCCCTGGTGGCTTTCCAGGTTTTGATTATTTTTTGGAGCAATGCATGCTTTTGTAGGTTTTCTTGGGATTTTGATCCCACTTTTAAAAGAGCTTGAAAGTGTTACGCTGCTGTCAGTACAAGCTGGACCTAAAGCTTGACTGTGATTAACTTGTGTAATCAGAAAAAAACAGTGTGTGTGTGTGTGTGTGTGTCCCTGTGTGTCTCTGTGTGGGTGTTTGCTCCATAGAAGGAAAGAGAGAAGGGCTCCAACCTGGTGTTCATGTTCCGCTTGCCCTTCTCTGCGGGGAAGGTGTTCAGTGTCAGCATGCTGGACACTCTCCTCTACCAGGTATCTCAAACACAAACTCTCCACTCAAAATGCACAATATGATCCGTTTCTGTTGACTTGAGTGCCGTGTTCTCCTGCCAGTCGTTTGTGAAGGACTACATGATCTCCATCACCAGGCTGCTGCTGGGTTTGGACTCCATGCCCGGCTCAGGCTTCCTCTGTGCTGTGAGTACCCGGACACGCAAACGGCTTGGATTCAGCGGAGCGTGAAGAGGCTGCGATTGGGATTAATTGTGTTGTTTGTTTTCTAGATGAAAATCACAGAGGATGACCTGTGGATCCGCACCTACGGCAGACTCTATCAGAAACTGTGCTCCTCCACTGGAGACATTCCCATCGGCATCTACCGCACAGAGGCGCACAAGCTGCCAGTCTCTGAGGTCAGCCACTGCTCTTACCAGTTTTCTGCCTTTTTTTGGCTTTTTATGCATATGGCACAGATTTTTTTTTAAATAAACTGTAATGCACACACAAAATACACTCCAAAACTATATAAACAGTATTAAATTATGCATTTGTTGTATTAGGCTTTCAGTCTAGAGCCCTGCCTTGAAAATATAGTTTTTACTTTTCTACTATGAGGAGAGAAAATGACCAGATTGAGTCATTCTGTCATGGGGCAAATTAATGTTATGTCCTTGTTTTTCACTCGGGTTATTACTGCTGTGTTATGGAGCGCTGCAGTGTTTGATGCAATGCGTCAAAAACAGTCGTGTGGATGATCATTAACACGAATCAGACTGCACAGAAAATCACAACCCAGAGAAAGGAGAAAGTTTGCAGTAGTTTTTGTTTTTATGCACACACTGCACATAAAAATGCATCTAAATCAATGATTTTTCTAATCGCTGACATATCCCAGACTGTAAAAAACTAATCCCCCGAGTATTTAGTATAATACAGAAAATGATTCACTTTTCTTTTCTTTTTTCTTTGTGTTCTCACAAAAACAACAGTTAGATTTTGTAAATAAACTGATATTTAATAGGGTTCAGTTCTGAAATTGAATATATATTTTTGGTAGTTTTGATACTAGAAAGTAACATGAATGTATATTATTTTTATGCTATTTTTTGACGTGGACATATTTGTCCTTTCGGGCATCAGAACAACTTTTTAAGGGACAACAAACCCAAGTCCTGCTAGCTCCCTCTAGAGGCCGTATCGTTCATTACATCCTCCAGTTTAAGAAAAAGGAGAACAAAAAGGTTTAGATATTTGGTATTCTTAAACCCAACTCATTGCAGAGATAAATAAATGAAAAGGTCACAAGGTTCATCCACTTCCCCAGAATAAAATGCAATGAATAATGAGACATTTTGCATAAAACTGGCTTTTTAAACTAAACATGTTCTAAAGAATGTGACTACTCACTGTTTTGCTTTCAGCTACTCGATGTCACTGTTTCCAGTCATTAACTGAATAAAAAAAAGAAACATAAAAGAAATACAACAACAGGAAGCATTTCCAGTCAATGTTCTTCTTTACAAATGCTAATTTAATTCATACTTGTATAGCCAACAAGTGGATGCAGAGTTATGGAGACACAGTTTTGACATGTGTATTCATCACATGAGACAGACATATAAACTGTTATTCATTTTTGAAAGAAAAACTGGGGGCACAGCAGATAAAAGAAGGTGCTTTTCATTATAATGCAACAGAGTGTATCTTGCTCATCATTCATGTAATGATGAGAAGGTATTAATTCCTCTTTCTGAGTAACACAGACAGCACCGGTGAAGAACTGACTTAATGAAATCAGTGTGATAGAGAGGAAATTAAAGGCTTGTGCATGTGTGTGTGTGAATATATGGTTTGTGTGTCACAGTCGCAGGTTTCCATCACCGTGGAGGACTACGAGGACACCAGAGAGCCCAGAGAGCCCCTGCTGTCCCGGTCCGGCGCTCACCGTAACTCCACCTCGTCGGAGCCCATCTCCACCTCCTCCCACTCGTCAGACCACCCGCTGCTCCGGAGGAAGAGCATGCAGTGGGCACGGCGGCTGAGCAGGAAGGGAGGTCGGGGCTCCAGCGGGGCCAAGGGGGGCCCGGGCAGCGCGGCGGAGAGGATCAACCAGCAGAGGCTGACCCTGTTCAGGCGCTCGGAGAGGCAGGAACTCAACGCGCTGGTGAAGACCAGGATGAAACACCTGGGCCTGTCTCCAACTGGATTCAGTGAGTTCATGTTTAGTATAACAGTATTAGAAAAAAAAAGATACACTCCTGATTTCATGTCTGTTAGTAGAGGAATGTAACTAAGTACATTTACTTTTTTTACATTTACTTGCACTTTTAATTCATTAGGATTATGAATGCAGGACTTGTATTGATACAAGGATCAGAGTATTTCCTCCACCTGTTGTTGCTCGAGTTATCTAAATGTGTCTTCCTGTCCTGTGACTCACAGTAATGAAGGCTCTGCTCTGTGTGTGCGGATGTTGCACAGCCTGCTGTATATCCTGTGCCTATTTTATTTCCTGCATCGCTCACCTCTTCTCTTCCTGTGTCAGATGGGATGACAGACCAGGGGAACAGACTGTCGTATATCCTCATCAACCCTTCTCCAGACACCCGGCTGGAGCTGCACGATGTCGTGTGAGTACACAGCGCCAAATGTAATTGATTGCACTGTAAAATAAACACGGCATGAAAACTATAACGGGGTTCTACTTGCCGCCGCTGTCTGCGCCCCATCTGCAGGTATCTGATCAGACCAGACCCCCTCTCTCTGGTGCCCAATCAGGGGAGCAGCAGGAAGTGCAGCGCTGGGATCTCGGAGAGCCACAGGTTCGATACGCAGGACAGCACCCATCTGTGAGGGACAAAAAAAGAGACAAATATACTGCCAGAGCACTGCCAGAGAGAGGACACACAACAAGGACACAGTGGGTGCAGCCAGATGGGACACGGCCCTCGTATTTTCTCCACTTTCAGTCTCGGTGAACTGATAGGTGCTGGACTTGCATGGACATTTTCTAAAAACGATGGGAATGTTTTATTTATGCACCTTTCTATTTTCAAAGCGGAGAGCTGCGGACACAGAAGTGCATTTAATGAAAAACTGTATGTATTTATATCTGTGTATGTGCATGTTATGTACTGCATCATGTATGTGCACAGTGCGTGCGCGTGTGTGTGTGTAAATGTGTGAATGAACGTGTATGTGTGTATAAGAGCAAGACACTGCCAGTTTTAACAGGACAGGAAGTGAAAGTCAAGGGATGTGTTTCTGTGTCCTTCTCCGTGTCGTAGGCGTGTTTTGTCAGACTTAATGTTGTTTGACGTATATGAAAGTGACACTACAGTGCACACATCCCTTTTTTTGGGTCTTCAAAACACCTTTTTAAAACTTTTTACCTGTTGCTTATAGAGTCACACACACACATTCGTTTTACGCTCACCAGCAGCGGAGGAATCCAAAGAGCTCCAGTCTCAATAGGTCACATGAGTAGACAGACAGCATGCATCAGTGCAGGGCATTCAGTCACACAGCTGTCTCACCTCTGTTATTGTCCTAAAGTTTGTGAGTCCTCTTAGAACAAACCTCAGTTTATTGTCCGCCTGTTGTCCCTTAAAGTCCCGCCCTCTCTGCTTCTGTCAGTCAGTGTGAGCCGTCCTGCCACCAGCTTGCTTTTTCTGACATGCATGTTAGAGATGCAGGGGATGGACGAAATAACAGGAACATACACCATAACATAACGCCATCCAGTACAATAGCCCTGCAATAAATACTACCTTTGTGAAGCTTATAATGTAATGTTTTCGAGAGACGCAGCTCTCAGTTTTGAGGCCGATTTATAAGCTTTACAATCAAATAGCTGCTGTGTTTATTGCATTATAAATATCCACTTTAACAAGCAAACAGGTTTCATATAATTTTCAGATGAAAATGATGTGCTGCTATGTTCTTTTTGACTTTCAGTTGTTTTAAGAAGCTAATCCGTCATATTAAAGTACAGGACTTGTTAGGGTGGACATTTATGCCGTTTGTTTACTAAAGGATTTGCAAGGCTCTGTAAATCTTTTGTCAGAAATTCTGAATGTGCTGTTTCACAAAGAAACGGTGCAGCCCTGTGGTGGGAATGCTGCCCTGCATCCCCGCCAACACCACTGCTGTAGCTTTAGTGCCATTATAACAGATGAAAATATGTATATATTAAAGTCAGTCATTATAGCTCGCCATTGCTTTATTGCTGTCCTGGTGTCAATTTGTGCAGCTTTAACCAGAATCTAATCCAGATTATTTTACTCATTAGACTCATTATTGTTATCATAATGAGTGTGAAACCACTTAAAATCAACTTTTTTTTTAATGAATCACTTGATTGTGTTTTACAGTATGTCTTTGTGTGTTTATAGCTCACGATCCTGAGCTATTTTGGCTTGGATACATCAACACTGTGTGTGAGTCACGCTAAATGGCTCTGATTCATCTACTGTACGGCCCCAGGGCTCGCCAGATACAACACCGCAAGATGAGATAAGCTTTAACTCACACCCAGAGGGGAAAATTCATATCAATTCATATCCATTTTAACTGAAATAACAAAATAGAAACCATACAAGAGCAGAGCAGATATAGGCTGAGGCTGTCGGATGGCGGTGAGCACAGATGAGCGCCTGAAGCACTCTGTTGTGCAGCAGGGTGGGATGATGTGGCAGAGAGGGTTAGAGGGGTTATCCAGCTCGGCTTTGATCTTATGCCTCATTCTCTCTGTCAGTGCCTCAAGACCGGTCCAGCTCCAGTAAGACCACTAATCTGGCCTTTCTTACCAGCTTCTTAAAGGAGCAGTAGGTGCAAAAAATAATATGTCTTTATTTGAGTTTAATCATAATAATTTTTTTAATCCTTCTGAGCATTTTGACAAAAAATAAATTGGTTAGGAACATCAAAAGTTGGTTTCCAGCTGAAACCAAAAACTGATTTTCCTTTTTAAATTCACAACTAGAACAATGTGTACCTTAAAAAGACAGAAATGTGCATTTGCATTCTTTTTTATCAGCTTTATAAAGGCATATGTACTGCAGGAAATGAGTGGTAAAAGTCAGGATGGAATGGATAAAATATGCATTTTTACAGTGTTTTGTAAGCGCTGTCCCCACCAGAGGGGAAGACATACATTGATTTTGTATTGACTGAAGGAGTCTCCATGTCAATTCCGTCTCTCAGAGAAAAACGGTTAAAGTTTTTAAAATCTGACAAAAAACGTAACTTTTACCATCCCTATCAAAAAAGTAAATAATGGATTTCTTGAATTCGCGTCAGGTGAATAGTTGAATAGTCTAAATGGTTTTAATTAACTGGTACTTCCCCTTATCTGAGCCTAAAAGTAGTTTATTAATTAACTAATTTAAACTAATATTTCTCATCATCCTTTACAGAGAGAAAGACACCATGAGAGCAGCAGAGCAGAGAATAGTAGTTTACATTATAATAGTACATATTTTTTATATCCTCCATTATTGTACCGCTTGAATAGCATTTTTTTTTTTTTTTTATATTTGAATACTCTGCAGAGGCCATTTCCATCACTGTGTAAACCTGATTCTCTTTTATAAATCGCAGTCATTGTGAATAAGCACAAACCTCATTTCCACACCTACAGTTAGTCATCACTCCATGTCGAAACTCACTTAAACTGTATTTGCATATGGAAAACTGAAAGTCTGCCAGCACATGAACAGAGCTCTGTCTTGTTGTGCATCCAGTCCAGTCCAGTTTGTTTTTAATAATTTGGACCCCAAGATACTTATATCAGCCCCCACTCTCCACTTCCACCCTGTGGATGATAAAGACAGCAGGCCTCCTGTTGCTTGCTGATATTTGGAAGAAGGTGTGGCTTCACCCAGGGAGCCATTACAAGTCTGGATGATCAATGGAGGGGTCAAGAACACCATGTTCACAGTGCTTCCCTGCCTCTTTTGAGGTCTTTTTTTGGGAGCAGGATGATCCTAATAGTACATTAAGCAATGACTGCAATGACCAAAGTCTAACCTGGCTCAAAATGTACGTGTATTGTTTAACTAGGAGCCAGCTCAGTGTTCTTTTCCCTTGATTGGAGTTTGTTTTCTTTATTTCCACATTCTCTCAGTATGTGAGTCAAGCTTTTCCGACTTATCACAGTGACTTGCTCAGTTTTTGAGGTGGAGCCGAGAATAGAAAACATACACACACACACACTGCCATATGAGAGTGTGGGCGTGGCCAGGCTGCAGTCCAAACATTCAACGGAGGGTTTATGTAAGACCTCAGAGGGGAATTGTGCAAACTGAAGCAGAGGCAATGGCAGCAAAACCAGTCAGCGTGCTTATTACAGGAGCCAACCGGGGCCTCGGCCTGGAGATGGTTAAGCAAATGATAGAGGCCCCCCGCCCCATTGGAAAGCTGTTCGCCTGTTGCAGGGACCCAGATGGAGCGAAGGCCGAGGTGAGTGTTTACTTCCTGTGTGAGACTTTAAAATCATCATGCAAACTGCAAAGTTGCAGTGACTGAAGAAGCAATAATTCTGCACAGATCAAAGCATTTAACAACAGTTAAAAAATCCTGTTACAAGGAAAACTCCTGCATTTTTAAATGTACTAAACTTGCATTAACTAAATACTGGAAAAGTAAAAGTCCTCGTTTTGTAGAATGGATCATTGCAAAATGTTATATATAATATTAGTGGATTATAATTAGTGATGCATTAATGTGTGCATCGACTTTTAATTCTGCTGGCTAGCTTAACCTCAGCAAACATGCAGCTCAAAGTGCCTCAGACAGTGAAATTGAACACATTAAATTATTAAATAAATAAGTAATTTACAAAAAAGATGAAAACAATATATGGAAACACTGAAGAGCATCTAGAAAATCCTCAGAAAATAATAAAAGTGGCTCATGAAGCTTCATTTGCACATCACTACACTGGATAAAAAGTGAGCAAACAAAAGGCCGGCACCGAAACACGTCAACACGGAAAAATACCAGTAAGAACAAGGTCTAACAAATGTTGCTAAGTTTAATTACTAAGTTTTAATTCTGCTGGTAGCTTGACCTTAAAATGCCATGTCATAGTTGATTTACTTAATCCACCTCCACCACGAACTGAGCTGCAGGATCAGGATGTGTTTCAGGGGCGGAGGAAATCAAACACTTTAACTAAGAGAATACAGCTTCAGCTGCAAGGGACCACACAAAGGAAGTTTTCACAGAGGTTGGATTGGTTAGGGGTGTCGAAAATTTACTATAGTCACAGATTAACCTTGTTAAAATTGGCAAAGCCAAGAAACCTGAAGTTTCTTCCATGATGTGAGGGGGGAACTTCGGCCTCTGTCTCTACCTTGGCAGGTCTGTCCTGATCTGCCCTTTCTCCACTACAAACCCCAGACAACCCACCAATTATACGCGTAACGCACATTTAACTGCGATCCCATACAGTCTGTTCTCGAATAGGTGTTGCAAGACAAGTAGAACATGCTGGACATGTTCCTCAGGGGATTTGAAGAATATGTTGTTGGAGCTTCTCCACTTCTCTAACTTTGTTTTCTTTGTTCACAGGCCTTGCAAACACTGGCGAAGAAGCACGCTAACATCATCAAAGTCGTCCGTCTGGGTAGGAACTCTCCTCTGTTATTTCCTGTTTAATTCTCCTCCCTGTTCCCATGTCCAGGCGCACAGTGGCCTTCCTCTATGAATAGCTCAGGGCTCTGATATTTATCTGACTGTCTGCTATTGACCAACTGATGCTCCACTTTCTTTCTCTCTCTGTCAGACGCCAGTGACCTTGGTAGCATAAAAAAGTGCGCCCAGCAGGTGGGCTCTGTGTTGGGGGACAAAGGTCTCAACCTGCTCATTAACAACGCAGGCGTCCTGTACAAAGGCAACCTGCAGGAGACCAGTGCTGAGGACATGCAGAATACCTTTAACACCAACGTCATGGGCCCGATGTTCATGATTAGAGTAAGTTAGATCTGAAACTTAAACTCTGTATTTTAAAGTGTCCTCTTGCTGATGTTCCTGCTGCATCTTTAGGAGTTCCTGCCTCAACTGCAAGCAGCAGCAAAGGGCAGTTCGTTACCAGGGATGTCCACCCACAAAGCAGCCGTCGTCAACATCTCTTCATTGCTGGGTTCAATGGCGTCTGTAAAAGACTCATATCCCTTCTTCTCTGCTGTCTCCTACCGCATCAGCAAGGTGAGCGAGGACCTGTGTACACTGTGACCTGCTGCACAAAGGCTGCGTTTGTCACTTATCACCTCAATGCATATCTATCCACTCCCGTTCCTCCCTCTCAGGCAAGTCTGAACATGCTGGCACTGAGTGCTGCAGTGGAGTTCGAGAAGGATGAAATCCTGTTTTCTCTGCTGCACCCTGGATGGGTGCGCACCGACATGGGCGGAGAGGACGTGAGTCAGCAGTTTTCATACAGGAAACAATGAAACAATGTCGAGGACCAAGTCCGTTCTAAATGATAGCTTACTTTATTAATCCAGAAGCAGAATATTACCATTTCATTCATATTTCACGCAAAATTTGTGGTTTCAGTTACAGCGTTTTTTGTTGAACCAATACAATCTACAACACTAAGCAGCTGAATGATTGTTTTGCAATTCATATTGCAGGGAACTGATTTTAGTATTTGCACTACTACTACTGTTTACATTGCCAATGAGTCCAAACCTTGATACCAGTCTGAACGAGCTACATTCAAATATTGACAGTAGAAACACTAACAAAGACACGACTCAAAACTGGATTATCAAGCGACCTGGCAATCCCTACTAGATTAAGAAATACTGTACTGAGCGTTGCTCAATATTAGCAGTCATAACTTTATCTGACAGAGGGTTTTAGTCATCAGGCATCTGGATCCTTAATCAACAGACAAGCAAGTTGAGCAAACATTAGCAGCAGCTCCGCTCCACCCTTCCGGGGCGTCCTGCTGTGTCCACCAAACAACATCAGAGAAACAACGTGAAACTGCTTCGTTCAGCGTTTTAATCACTTGGTTAATTTGTTTTAGAGAAGTGGCGAGCAAACAACAAACAGACAGACAGACAGACAGACGCCGGCGAAAACATGACCTCCTTGGCAGAGGTCAATATTACAACATTTGCATGTTTGCAGCTGCCCTGCAGGCTCCCATGCACAACCAGAGTGACATTAAAATCACATAGTTTCTGATGAGACTGGACAAACTGCCACAAATATGAAAGTGTTCTGCATCACACAAGACAGATTTGAACCACTTGTATTACTTTTCAGTATAAGTGTATAACTGGATAAAAACATTAGATTCCTAACTAAGAGTGAGGATAATTCACTGTGTGTTTCTGACCACCAGGGGGAGATTGACGCCCCGGAGAGTGTGCGGGGGATGCTCAAGGTGATGGCCTCCCTGACGGAGAAGCAGAACGCAGCCTTCCTGGATTATAAGGGCGACACAGTGCCCTGGTAGCTTTCATTCGAAAACCGCTGTCTAAATCATCATTATTATGACCCTAAAGTTAATCACCAAAGTGAAATAAACCAGCATTTGTTCTGATGATGTTGCTTGTACCATGCTCACTTTGCAAATAAACATGCACTGGAATGATTTGACACACACACACTTGGAAAATGTCTTAGATTTTTAATACACTCATACCAAATCACCATGTGGTACTGTTCCACACGGCCACCTTGGCGGGGCAGATCTGGAGCGGTTTGGGGTTATTCCCGTTGATGTTTGCTCCAGGGCAGAAGAAAGGGTACATTTTCTCAGTGAAGAAGTCGTTGAAGGTGTAGATGGGCGTCATGCTGATGGGGTTGGAGAACGTCACCTCTCCGGAGTCGTAGTCCAGCTGCACCCTGACTCGAGTCAGCTCTCCCTGCAGATGCAGAGGGATGCTGGGCCTCGTCATGGCCGAGTACTCGCCCTCGTAGTGCGAGATCATCCAGAAGCCGCCCTCTGGACAGCCCGAGATGCGGCCTTTCCTGTCGATGGACTGCTTGACCACTCCGAGCATCCAGTCGGACTTGTCGCCCACGTCCACCTCCCAGGCGTGGCGCCCCGAGGTGAAACCCTCTGAGCCCAGCACGAACACAAAGTGGCCGAAACGTTCAGGGTTGTCCGGGAGCTTCCTGAGGCGTCCGCTGTTGGTGACACAGGTCATGTCTGTGGACAGGGCCAACCAGGAGTAGGCAGTGTTTGGGTCCAGGGTGATGGGCGCTGAGGGGAAAGAGATAAAATGTTTGTAAAGAATGAAAAGGGAATTAATTCCTCTTCAAATTCAAGCCAAACGGCTGTGATATAGGCACAATGAGCAGAACTTTTCCTGTGTAGACTCCCACAAAAACAGTTCCTCTTATTTTAACGTGTTTATCACAGCCAACTTGCAACTATCACAGCATTGCAGCAACACCTGCTATGCTGACTTTGTTCACTAAACTATACACAGAGTCAAGTGAGAGCTTACTGTAGTGAACCAGCTCCACCATCTTCTCCCACACATGGTACTTGAGTGAACTGACATGCTTGGCCACATTTATAAGAGGGCCTGACACTTTTCCTGGATCGCTCTGTGGGATCTGCGCTCTGTGGGAAGAAAACCACATCGACTGATGAACTGAATCCGGCACAAAGAACAGAAACAGGAGGTAATAAAACCGTTACCTTTTCTTTGTGTTGGAGTAATTCTGAAATCAAGAGAGGAAGAGGGTATTATAATCTGTTTTCATGCTCAGGTGAATAGAGAAAGACATGAAGAAACACTCACCTTGAGGAAGAGAGCATCACTGGAAGCGATTTCACTCTCAATGGCGATGACGGCGTGAGAGAAGGTGAGGATCCCTCTGGTGATGCTCTCCGACTTCTTCTTCACCAGCTCTTTCTTTTCCTCGTCCTCCTGCTGCAGGGCGGCCAGCCGAGCCGTCTCCTCCTGCCGCAGGAACTCCCGCAGCTCCTCAAACTCCTCTTTAATCTGCTTCTCAGTGGCCTGAGTCTGGTTCTAGCAAACGTGGAAATGAAGCGGAAATACAGTGAAAACACAGTAATGTGATGGAGTTTGTCTGTCTGATAACTCAAAAAGTACTGCACGGATTTGGCTGAAATTTTCGGACAACGTGTGTATTGGGACAAGGAACAGGTGATTAGATTTTGGTGGTGAACTATAACATAAAGTTATAGTTATAATAATATCTAAAATATACTATATTTTATGGCTGCAAACAACCCTGGCTCAATAAAACCTTTTCTGAAAGAGTCAAACTTGCTAACTTTGTGTTCATGTTTTTAAAAATACAAATACTGTTGAGGACTCTAACAGCAGACCGGGTGCTTCTCTCACACCTCGGCTGACATGTTTACACACTAACAGCGCGTGGCTCAGATTCAGTCACAGGCGCGTCAGGGGTCATGCTGGTGCTCTCGTGTTTCGTGGCCTCTCTGCGTTTGTTGATACCTTGATGTGCACAGTTGTGTCATCACACTCCTGCTTGGCTTCATACAGGCTACGAAGGTGTTTCTTCAGAGGAATCAGGTCTTTCTTCAGCTCTGCCTGAAGGGTGAGGGGAGAGAACGTGCCAGAAAGTCAGAAAACATGCAGCAAACGAGAGCTACTTTTCCTAATTTCACTGCAGTGGTTTTAAATGTGACAGTTTGACATTTCAGTGAATTTCCACAATAACACAATAACATGTAGTCTTTTAAAAACAACACCAAACTGCAGCTAAATACGGTCACATTACCTTGAGGTCCTGCGCTCCCTCTTCCAGCGGACACACTCGGTGTCCCTGGTGCTTCTTGGATGTGTGACACACACAGCACAGGGCTTCAAAGTCATCCAGACAGAAGAGTTTGAGAACTTCCCCGTGTGTGATGCACTCCACCTGCTCCACCTCTTGCTCCGCTGCCCCGCCGGCCCCTTCTCCTGCTCCAGCTGTGGCCCGGCGGTCCTGCTCCCTCAGGAAGGTGTCGGCCACGTTCTTCAGCGCCAGGCTGACCGTAGGCTCCGTCAGGGAGCACTTCCTCCTGCAGACGGGACACTCGCGCCGGGCTTTCTTCTTGTTCCAGAACTGCTGCAGACAGGCCCTGCAAAAGCTGTGGCTGCACTTGAGCACCACGGGTTCCTTGAAGATCTCACAGCAGACGGGACAGGAAAGCTCTTCTTCCAGCATGGAGCCTGAGCGCGAGGAAACGGCCCGAGGTCGAAGGGCCGAGGCCAGCTTGGGACTCTGGAAGAAAGACGGTTTCCCAGGCTGAGAGGAAGCACGTGGGCGCATCGCCATGGCTGGTTCCTGCTGGCAGGGGGGCTGCTTTTATAGCTGCAGCTGATTGTTGTAGACAGCGATGTTAGGAAAAAGACGCGCTCCTCTCCGACTGCAGTGAGTCCACAGAGTAATATGGACACTGTTGATGAGCAACCAGGGTTATAGATCAACAGGCACTTGCAGAACAGGTTTGCTTTACTTGTAGTAAATAAAGGACATGTCACCACCCCTCATCTGCCCCAGCCACACAACAGTTCTGTGAACCAGCAAAGACTCCAGCTGAGTCACAAGAAATCATGTTTTTCTGCTTTACAGGGAACAAGAATGGTGCTCAAAGTGCTCTGTGAAAAGAATAACAAATACAGAAGGTCTGGTAGTGGGACGAGGGGGTTTTAGAAGTTAAACAGAGTCAGATTTATTGGTCTGCTGGTTTTATTGGGTGATATCGGCCAATAACAGAGATGTGACACTGAACAAACATTGCCGACGCTTATTTTTCCTACTTTTTTTTTTAATGGTCATTAGTTGACCAATACTGAAAATGCATTACTGTTTATGAAGCTAATTATTTTATTTCTATTTTATTTGTTAATTTAGAATTTATGGACAATGTAACATATTGTATGAATAATGTATTATAAAATTAAATATTCTTTAATAAGGTTATGTTAAAAAAACAGACTTCTGATTAGCTTTACATAGTCAAACTATGAGGCGACTAAATATCAGTAATCAGTGAGTTTTTACCCTTTGAAATTGGTATCGTTTGTCTCAATAAGCTGCATGAACATTTACAATCTACTACAAAAAGTATTTAGAGTTGAACTGGGACAAAGGCCCGCAGGTGACCCGGCTGAGCTGGACCAGCACTATCAAGTTCACTGAGGTGTATCTTCTTACTTTAGCTGTATGGCCCGCTGACACTCAAAGTGATTCCTAGTTAAATGTCATATATATTTCAGGAGGACACAGAGAAGAAACACAAACCCGGAGGCGGCTTCTGTGAATGCTGGAAAACAATCCAACAGATAATAGCACAGTGTCCTTTTTAAACAGCAGAAAGCAGCGAACAGTGCTAAATTATCTGATCTACGTCAACAGATTTATCTAATATTTGATTTTCTCCACCTCCCCCGGTACTGTGTTGTGTTTAGGAAAGAGGAAACAGAAGGAAAACTGCCATGTCGATGTTATTATTGCATTATAATTGGACATTGACAACAGTGTAATACAAAGCCATCAAAATAACGTGTTCCTTTCAGTGTTACAGTGTTCTAGCATCAGTTTCATTACATTTAGATATCCATTAACTCTGGAGAACAAAACTACAAAATAGCTTCATACATTTGGATATACTGAGAAGGTTAACACCAAAACGCTTTCTTTTTAAGACATGTGTTTCCCTACGCTGAGTAGTTGGTGCAGCATTGCCTGTTTTTCCTCTCCATGAACAACACAAATCACTGCGACACGTGATGGAAGTAGTTTGGTATCATTCTGCTCCAATGACAGGATACTTGATTTTCCAGCACCATGCACCAGAATGCATACTTCTAACAAAAACGTACAAAATGCATGAAATGAGAAGAAATGAAGGCATTTTCAGAATCCTTTTTCTTTTTTCCTTTACACGACTGCCCCACCTCATGACTTCCTCCTCTTTAATACTGCCTTCTGTAATGCTTCAAAATAAAAGTAGTTGCAAGACATGTTTCAAATTCTTCATCCATTACACAACCCCTGTTTTAAAATAGACGTCACATCACTTTATATAAAAACACTAGCTATAAAAAAATAAGTCGACACAATCCACAAACCTGGAGCCAATCCGCCTCTCATTCCCCCTTCAATTAAACACTGATTTTCTGTAACACTGTCAAACGTGTGAGGTTAAGACAGGAATGTGCTGCGGTTACCTTCATCACAGCATGGAGTGTGTTAACAGTGAGCAAACGTCACTGGTCTTTTAGTCTGAGAGCTACACGTTACTATGACCCTTTTGCGACTACGTTTTTTGTCTTTTACCATTAAAAAAAACAACATAAAACCAGCGGAATTCATTATGAAGATAAAAATATAACAGCACATGCTTGTAAAACTGACCCATAACAGTAACAGCGAGTGGTTCAGGACGACACTGTAACTCGGGGAGGCCCGTGCCTTTACTGTGCAACAGCTGTGCCGCTCACCAGGTGAGGTACAGTGCGATCTCTGTTCCTGTCCGTTGTTGGTTTACAGCTCAGTGCAATGTGGAAAAAATCACATTTTCTCTTTTTTTTTTTTAGCTTAGTATCAAAGATCTACTTTGTTAGCGGTTCTCCTTAATTTCTCCCATGTTACGACACTTGTGCTGCACTTGTTCCACTGCCAGCGACTACAACGATGACATGCAGGTTCATGTGATGCGGTCAGAGGGAATGCTCATCGGCGTGCTTGTAGTTTCAGGAAAAAGCCGGAAGACAAATAAAAGCACTTCGGAAGTCATCACCTTTATCTCCCGTTAACTGCCATCATTCTCTTAGTCCGGGCAGAGTCTCCCAAAAGGGTGCACTCTAAATTAAAAATAGTAGGAGGATACACTGGAATAAAAACAAACTCATGACGGTAGTGTTGTGTTTCCTAGTAGTGCTGAATGTTGTGGGTTTCACACACACAGGTTGTTCTGCTCCATTAGTGTCTGCGATTACACTCGCCCGACCTTAGCGTCGCCGATGGCACCCCAGACGTCGAAAACGAATTCGTCCGGGAAGGCAAAGTCCCCGAGGGTTTCATCTAAAGCCTCTGCAAACTCATCAGGGTTCTTTTTGTCCTTTCCCAGCTCCACCATGGTCGCCGCTGAGGAGACGGAGCGAGGGCAGAGGACACTCAGTGAACACGAAACAGCAAGAAGTGACACAAACCAATTCTGACACCAACACACTCACTTACCCAGCTCGCTGTCTCTGATGCCCATGTAGCTCTCAAGCAGGTCGTCCACCTTCTCAATGGCTTTTTCCTCAAATGCAGAGGGCTGGAGGGGAAAAAAGAACAGATTGTGTTTTCTAAACAATAGAGAGAAATGTTATTAGCCCACATGATGTAAAAAACACTCACCAGCTCCTCCACAGTAGCAGGACCTTTAGAGCGCAGCCGCAGAGTTCCTCTGCCGGTCCCCAGCTGAACCCCTGACGCTGATCTGGACCCTCCAGACCGCTGGCCAATCATATCTACACATCAACAGAGAACCCTCAATCTCACCCTCAATTTTCAACAAAATGATTCTCTGAAATACAAACTTCATCTGTCTGCAATCACAGACACACATTATAAACAAAGATTTAACATAAATGTATTAATATTTATAACACTCACATTCAATTAACATTGTTAATTTGCAAATGTTAAAATTAAATTTAATCACTGCATTTGATTTTTTTTTAAAGCCATTCATGCACAAGCCTTTTATGCTGCAATTACTGTTTTTATTTACTTATTTGTTGTGCTTTTAACTGCAGACAGAAGCCTTGCTTCTAATTAATTTAAACTGGAGTATAATGAGAATAAAGATCATCCATTTTGCTCTCACTGCACATTTATAATTATCAGTGTGGCTGAGAATCAGTAAATACAGTTTGTTTGGACCTGAATGATCCATTTCAGGCAGTTGGACGCTCTAACTGAAGAGAATGGACCCAGAGGCCACCTGAATTATTTAATAGCCCATACTGTGTTTTATATGTGCAGCAAGGGCACTTATTTAATTAAGTCGGGCTTGTTGTTGTGCAATATTAAACATATAAACAACATTTTATATTATAAACTATAAATCTTGGTCACTAAAAAAACCTGACTGTAATCTGCCATCTGTAGTTCTGTGTGTGCTGAGTTTCTGAAGCGCTGACAGAAGCTGTGACGTGTGTTGTGCTGTCTAACCACATCAGACATATCTGAACAAACCAATATCCCCATTAAAGCCCGTCTCTAAGATGGCTCCACACCTACCGAAGGCCTTGAGCGGCTCCGTCAGCTTGATGGTAAACTCCTTCCCTTTGGGCAGCTCCTTCAGCATCTTTGCCACCTCATAGTGTCGACACCCAATCAGGCGATGGCCATTGATCGACTCGATCATATCACCCACATTGATGACCTGGATCTGGTGGATGACGCTCCCCTCACGGATTCTCTGAAAACAAACCTTGAATAAGTAATCCAATACACTGTCCGGATCAGCATCTTTCCTTGCCATGTTTTATTAATTTACATTTCCTATTGAGTGCATATGTTATTCCCAAGTATAACACAGGGTCATGCCTCCCCCTGTGGATCCTTGAGTCGGAGGAAATCAATTTCTCACCTTGATGAAAGCGTAGCCAGCTCCATTATCAGTGATCGTCAACCCTAGTGCATCCTCTCCTTTGTACACCTCTATTTCCTTTCGCTGCCCTTTAATGTGGGCAAAAATAAAGTCCTCTAGCCCAATCTGACCTCCCAACAGTTTATCCATGTCCACCTTGTGAGTGTTTAGTGTGCAAAACATAACCTGTGAAGGGACACAATAAACAATTTATACATATTAGTTATACTTTATTCTTTCTGAACCCATTTATCCTCACACCCATCACAAATCAGCAGTGACTTACCTCAGCCGGCGGTATCCCAAAGGCTTCACCAATCTTGGCATAGAGCTCCCGCACATTACTGAAGCCCTCAATGCGGCCCGTGGGGCTGCCGTGAGCGAGCTGAGTGTGGAAAATGAGGCGAGGTCGCATGCTGCTGGGTGGAGGAGGCAGGCCTTCAGAGGTGGCACCTTCCCCCAGCCCGACAACACCTCCATCCAGGCCATCCATACCTGGCACATTGAGACCTGCGCGGATGGGCTCCGCTTCCTCGTTCTCCACTAACGGGGACGCCTTCTTCCTTCTTCCCAAACCCAGAGGCATAGTAGTGCTACAGGGGGAGCAGAGGGAGGGGAGGGCAGGAGGCTGCTCTGGGGACTTATGCTACAATCCAGACCAACATACACCTGCTCAGCCAAATCAGCTGCAGGTCTGTTGGGTGTTTACGTCACAGTAACAGTGTGGTCCTCCTGACCAGCTTGAAAGCTGTCTCAACCAGGCGCTGAATGGATGTACAAGTCCACACATCAGAGCAGCTCACATAGCTGGATCTGTCAAGTCCAGCAGCCTGAAGTGGGTGGTCCTCAGCTGTAAAACAGAAACAGAAACTACTTCATTTTCATACATTTTTTTTAAAAGCAGTGACATCTCAGTTTAAACATGCTGTGTCGTTACAACTCCCAAGACACAGTATCATGACGTTGTTTGCTATTAGCACTGCCTTATTAGCGCGTATTTCACATTGTATCATCATTCAGACAGTCAGGACACAGAGCTAATGTTAGCTGCTAGCTATGAGGCACATTTTCAACACACCCTTCACTTCTAGCAACACAAACACTGACAACTCTCATGTGGCTAGCAACTTTAGCATGTAGCTTCTACAAACGGAAGCTAGTCAAATCAGTGGGTGTTAATCCTTAAATTAGAAGCGTGGCTATCTCAGGGGTGGCTTGAGCAGCTGGGGTTAGTTAGCAAGCTTAACTGTGGTCGCTAAATGTGAACATAAGGGAGTAAACATGGCAGGCCAGTCATTCTTACCGGAGCAGGAGTTTTAGCCAACTGTCGTTAGCTCTTCCTGCTAGCTTAGCCTGCTAACGGTGCTGCTGTGAGTTGACAAAATTGACGGGGCGGTTTCAGGGAAAGTCCAGTATGTTTTGCGACTCCTCTCCTGGCAGGTTGGCTCAGCCTGGGTAGATTTTGAGGTTAAGTACCGTTATCTGTGTGTCGGTATGCCGCTGGTGTAGATTTAGCTTTCTGCCAGCCCAGCAGGGGTGGAACAATGACGCCTTCAGGTCCCCTCGTAAACACTGATTGCCTCGGAGAAATTGTTCTGGAGCCCTGAATGCTGCTTGTCAAGTTTATAAAATACGTATAAAAACAAGTCTTAATTTAAACTAGAGCAATATTTCGCTTGACGCTGTCACATTTAAGATTTCAATTTGTGCTTAAGCAAAACAATGAAGCGGGAGGAAATATGAGGCATGGAAACGGCCTTTTTTTTTTTAGATTTCGCAGGTGCTGTGCTGTCAAAGTCACAAATATTGTCATTTCAGTAAACGCAGAAAAGTGTCAGCATGCAACGTTTTGTCTCGCGTTTGACTGATGAGATTATGTTTTCTAGAAGAGGGCTGGTAGTCTTGAGTAAACACTGCCCTCTGGTAGTCTAGGTGAACAGGTACACTGCTGTCTACCGTAAACTTTTTATTTTGAAGGCTCTAACCGGAAGTCTTGTATTTCTATTTCCTTTGACTAAAACAACGACTGTGATTTTTTATTGTTTATCTCATAGACGTAGGATGGCTACCTGCATTATAAAATTCGCACTGTAAGAAAGTGATCAATAATATAAATTATATTAGTTATATTATTAGTATTGCATTATATATTATTTCCTATGTAGACATTCAAAATAAACCAAGAACACCTGTAGTTACGCACCGTGCCCACTACAGGGCAGTGTACACACATGACTATTGTGACCAAAGAGTAATATGATAAAAAAAGAAAAGAAAAAAAGTTCAGGTGGTCTTAAATTACTATTATTAAATTAATGAATTGATTCTTGACACAGCAGTGCAACCTTTACATTTTAACCAATAGTCAGTTGAAAAAAAAAGAGAGAAAAACGTTGTGGTTATCAAAAATGTGCATATCTTATCTGCACTCACTTTAAATCACCTCTCAATGCTTCTTCATTTTGTTTTCAAAATATTGCAAACATAGAAGAAAAAAACTTTTTTAATCTTGAGAATCTCTTCACAATATTGGAGACTACCATGACATTTCCTTGAAATGCTTTAATTGCTGAAATGCTCTCAAAATATAAAACACACAGGCCATAATTGATTAGATATTTGCCAGTCTCTTTAATGTGGAAATGCAAATCATCACAGCATAGGAAGGATCTATTAAAAATGTCCATCTCATTATCAAGTCATAAAAGCTTTGTTGTTAAAAATCAAATTATCTTGAATCCCAACCTGAGGAATTTCAGAACAACATAAACAGGAGCTGAAACAAAATAATGCTTACACTTTTTTTCCCTCAAAAAGGAAAATGTTTTCAAACAAATATCCTTTTTTAAAACAAAAAAAAGTTAGACATTACAGAGATTACACATCTATACTTTCATGTAAAACCACATGTTAGAAACTTAAAACTCCAACAGGAGCAGTCAACACTAAAAAAATACTCAAAATGTGAAAATGAATGAACCAACTGATTTACTAACTTCCATCATCACTACAGTCAAAAAGGTGCAAAACTGTGAATAATGAGGTATGAACTACAAGAGAAGGCATGGGACAAGACAGACAAATCAAACAAAAATAATCTATAGGCCTTTAAGTCGGGGGCTTAAACTTATTTTCACATCTGAGTCTCAATATTTAGCCAGGATCACACTGATAATGGGTTAAAAACGTACTCTCACTGGCTTTAAGAGTCAAACAGAGTAATAACTGGAATATCATACATACTGTACGTTTAGCATCCTCAAATGGTACGAATGCAGTTAATAACTTTTAGTATTTGTCAGTCACACAAAACAGGATACACACATGCTCTCAACATACTTGTAGACACACACACACATTATAATTACACAGGGACAATTATTTGGCACAATCCACAGATATTTTACACATGTAATAAGCTGTGAACTCCTGGATAAACAAGGTGTTGTAAAAGTAAACATTTTGCAAGGTTTTCTGTGTGTTTCTCTCGTGTTAACAATTTAATACAACTCAGAAATCTGACGATAAGAGCTGCAGCAATTAGTCCACTAACTGATTGGTTGATTGACAGAAAAATAATTGCCTATTTTGATAACTGAATGCAAAAATAGAGATGGAATACACACACTGAGATTCCCTGCATTTCTCTCTTTTATATCATGTTAAACTACATTTGTGGGTTTTGGACTGAGAAAACAACATTTAAATACATCACCTTGGACATTTTTGACTATTCTGACATTTTATAGACCAAAATACGAATTGAGAGAGTGGTTGTTGCAGCCCTGCTAACGATCCAGAGTCCTGATCGATGCTCTCTCTTTCCTAAAGTTAAAATCTGGGACTCATTCTTATATATAATATCTATATGTAACTTAAAATCTCTTCTTAATTACAACTGGAGACATCCATACATCATTCTTATTTTTAATCATGTGCAAATCTTAATTAGATTCTTCTGTCAGTATAAGAGATTGTGGCCCTAAAAACTGGCGGCCTGCTGTGACTATGAGTGAAGAAGAACGGAAACACTGACACAGACAAAGAAAGTGTTATTTAACACTGATCTGTTACATCTGGCTGATACTGATCCAAAGTTGCTACCGGTCCTGATACCAAAGATCAGGTCCAATGTTTTCACCTCTCAGGACCCACACAGTATTTAAGCGTCAACCAAAAACACGTCCTGTTGAGTAATGTAGGTGAAGCTACATTTAAGCATGCGTCACTGCACCTGAGGTATTGTTAATACGTTTGCTGTGGCTCCCTTGAAGCACTCCAAAACACTGCTGCTGAGAAAACAAATCCTTATTTACTATATTACATTTTCAAGTGAACGTAAAAAAACACTTCCTTTGCAGCCAGACCACAACCTATCTCATGAATCCTTGCATTATCATCTATATACAGACTATTTACGTTCCACTATTTACTTTCCTCCTTGGAGCAGACTGTTAATAAACACTGTTACTCAACCTCCGCTGAATCCACACATGAATCATGAAGTCTCCAAGTCTTTGGACACTCATTATCTGACTACTTGCTGGGTAGGAAAATGGATTTCATGTTCAGACGGTGAAATTAAACTAAGCTGGAAACGAATCTGCCCTGAGCATTAATCGTCCAGGTGAAAATGCACAGGAGAGTGTGTCGCTGGCAATGCAATGCAACTTGTTAGACTTTGGGGAAAACTTTAAATCACGGTGGAAGGATCTGCTTGAGTGCATCTCGTGTGCTTTGGCCCAGTTTGTCAGGAAACTTTACTGTGAAGTCCAGGATCATGTCGCCCCTCTTCTCGGGGCACTTGGATAGAGGTAGCCCTTCTCCGGCAATTCGCTTTTTCATTCCAGGTTTGACAACGTCTCTGGAGGTCACAGTGATGGTCCGGCCGTCGAGGGTCGGGGCGTTGACTGTGCAGCCACACAACGCCTGGAGAAGAAGGATAATAATCAGCATATTTAGTCAAAATATTACAGGCACAAGCTTAAAGAAACAAGAATGAATGTTCACTTACTTCTCTGAGTGATATTTTTGCAGGATAGATGATATCCGAGCCCTCTCTTCTGAACACCGGGTGGGGTTTATCTTTAACGACAAACACCACGTCTGCAGGAATGTTGCTTGGAGTTTCGTCTCCCTCCTTGGGAAAGGTGATTTTCGTGCCCTCCTTCCAGCCGCGCTTGATGTCGACTGTTAAGATCTTGTCTTCGTTGCGCATGGTGCAGCCGTCCGGGTTCAGTCTCTTGCGGGAAATCTTCATCTTTTTGGTGCAGCCTGAGAAGACCTCCTCCAGACTCACCTTCAGCTCGTGCATCACGGGCGGGTCCTTCTTCTTCTCGTGCGCTCTCCGAGGGCCTCCCTGGTGCGCTTTAAAAGACCTGTGAAACCCATCCATGCCGCCCATTCTCCCCATGCCGAACGGCGCAAAGGGGTCGTTGATGTCCATGTCATCCTCTCCGTTTTGTGAGAAGAAATGGTCGAAAGGGCTGCGGCCACCAAAGAACTCGGCGAACATTGCATGAGGGTCTCCATGGAAGGTGTAGTTGTAGCTTTGACCGCAGTGTCCTCCGCCTCCACCGCCACCACCACCGGCTGAACCCTTTAATCCTGAAACAAAGTGTGTTTGCGGTCATTTATACCAGAATCACAATAACATAGTTTGTCCACAATTCTCACAATTAGACTTTTTAAACTCTTTAAAAATAGAAATCTGCTTCAATAAATCCTGTATTGGTTGGGCTCTAGTGGGAGAGTATCTGCAGAAAGAGGATTATCTTAATCACTAAAGCTTCTGCAAATAAACCAATTAAATTGCACTCTTAAGGTTATAACATTCAGAAAACCATGCATTTGCACTTTCTGAGTCTGTTACATGGAGTAGATGCATTGATGCATCCTTTAAATCGCTCATTGCTGTTTCTGGCATCTTTCTACACCACTAACCACACAATGACGAGGTGTGTGTGTACAATAGGTGTAGCTGGGGAACCCACTGGAAACAACGAGTTCTTGCCTGTCCTGACAGACTGTCGCTGGAATGGTAACTCTGGTTTAACCGGCTCAAAAAAATGCATTAATTTGTGCCTTTAGGCTGTTACTGTTCAGATTCTTATGGGCAGGGACAGAGATTTGACATTTAGGCATTAAATAGCAGAAGAAAGCCAGACTACATTTATACATGAACTTTCATTTCAAGCTGCATGGTCATTAGAAACCTTGCAACTTATTTCACTGGATTATACGTTTAATTTTTGACAGGATTAGTACATTACTGTTAAAAATTAAACATAAGCGAGCACATTTATAACTAGCATTTGTTCAATGCTAACTTAAAACCAGCAATATTTTGATATTTATTTGATTGATTGATTGATGACTTTTCCACCTAAGTTTTGCAGTAATTCAGGGCTACTTTGTGTAGTTGTCCAAGAAAGTAACAACATAGCACCTTTCATACAAGAAATGCAGGTCAAAGTACTCTAATAAAGGAATAATAAGCATAGAAGTGTTTCTAATGAAAATGGAAAAATAATCACTTACTACTTTGCTAATCGAGTAATCGTTACAGCTGTTTTTCATGCAGACATGGCAGAAAATGCAGTTTTAAGCCTCTCAAATATGGAGATTTTTATAATTATAATAAACTGGGTATGTTTTAATTTGGACTGACAAAACAACACATTTAAAGACATTATCTTGGACTTTGAGGAACTGGGATGGTCATTATTTACTATTTTCTGACATTTTACAGACCAAAGATTTAACCTAAAAAAAATAATCAGGAATAATATAATATAATAACAGAAAATAAAATAATCGGAAGATTAATCGATAATGAAAATAATAGTTAGTTGCAGCTTGATAGTGCCATACAAAAAAATATGAGCATGCATATGGGAAATACAACCAACTGGATGATAATACAAATAAAGTTTTAAGAAAAATCCTACACAGGATGCATGAAATCAAATAAAATCTAGTGCACAATTGCGAATCAAATGCAAAGGGCCCGTGTGAAAGTCAGCTAACGTTAGTTGAAGTGGAGAGAAACGGTCAGCGGTGACACCAACTACAGCACCACATGCAAGTTGAGGGGAGAGGAGTTCAGTTACCTTCTTCTCCAAAGCGATCGTAAATGTCTTTTTTCTTGGCATCACTGAGGACATCATATGCTTCAGCAATCTCCTTGAATTTATCTTCTGCTCCGGGAGACTTGTTTTTGTCGGGATGATAGCGTAGGGCCTGTTTTCTGTACGCCTTTTTTATCTCATCTTCGGAGGCACCTTTGGCTATCCCGAGCACTTTGTAGTAATCTTTACCCATGTCAATTATATTATAATAATAATAATTATCCCCTTTTCACTTCATAAAAACATTGTCAGCCCAGATGCGTCAGTCTCGGATCAGTGCCAACAACTCATCCAATAGCCTATATCCCGTGTCCGTGGGCCGGTTAACGGGCTCCGCCGCCGCCGCCGCAGCTGTCACTGCTGCGGACAATAGCTGGCTAGCTAACTGTCAAGGTTAGCTTCGCTCACTTGTCACAGTCTGTAGGCGACTGAGACAAGGAGAAAAAAATGTTACTTTACTCGAAACGCACAAAATACAACAACGTGTTCATACAGGGGTGTCCGTGTGCCGCAGCCGAGCTAAAAACCGTGCGAGGAAACTTCTGGAAGAAGCTGGTGCTGCTGATGTGTGTCATCACTGCTCAGCCAAGAGGACCCCCTGAACGCAACTTCCGTTTTCGTTTGAACCGGGGTAGTTATCACAAAAAGGCCAGATTTCTTATTACATTAAAATATTAAACGACATACACTTAGAAGTAGCTCGAAAAAACAAGCGTAGTCATGTTTGGGTTAATGAAATAAATAAATATTTCTTTTAGACTAGAAATCTGCCCTTTTAGAAATAGGTTAGTTTGAGTACGCATGCGCAAGTCCGGTCCTCTCTGCTGCATTTGCTGTCCATGCCAGACGGTGGGTCTTTTCTGTAGGCTGAAATCAGCCATCAGGGAATGTAACTACAAAAAAAGGACATTTACTTATACTTATACTTGTACTTACACTTCAAAAGGCTACACTCAGTAGGCAAATATTGTAATTTTTACTCCACCACGTTTAGGCCTGTTTACCAGCGTAGATTCAAGTCAATAATACAAAATTTTAATCAGTTAATAAAGTATGATGTATTATCATAATGGAGAATTTACCAATGTAGTACTGCTACTTTTACTTAACCAAAACATCAGAAAGAATTTCCTCCACCACTGGAAATCTAACATTTATATTTGCAATAAGTTAAGAATAATGTCATTATAATCAGAATAAAATCATTTGCAAAGTAAACTTGGTTGCCAATTCATTAGGTACATCTAGTAAATCTTATCGCATTCCAACAAAACATCTCTGCAATGAATCCTGCCTTCATGAAGGTTATACTATTTAGTTTCCCCTGGTCAAATATTACATTTCAACACCACTGGCAACTCTGTGTATCTCGATACAAGTAATGTGACTCTTGTTTCCAGTGGCTCTCGGTACACAAGAAATACAAGTGCGCTGAAAGAAATATAGACATGAGACCACACAGCTGAACAGAAATTAGCAAAAATAGACATACAACTTTTTAATATACACGAAAATATATACCTACAACATCTATACAGAATGTACTGTCTATATGAGACCATGAACTGCATGCACAGGTGGTATGGCTGGTACTGTCAGCACTAGTAGTGTATAGCAGTGCAAGGAATGCTGGAATAAATAATGTATGGCTAATGCTATAGTTAATATGCATGCAGAGGTAGTTCATGTGAATGTGCTGATGGAAATACAGAACATTCAGTCTGCTTAGTAAAGGGATTTCATGTGCATGCCAATGTCAGTGTGTATAAATAATTCGTAAGTGCTGTGAACTGGTTTGGTGTTGCAGGGTTGTTGCACAGGCTTGCTCTGAGGCCTCCGGTGGCTGAATAAACTGTTCACGGGTGTAAAGAAACTGCATGTTATTCACCGGTTGTCCTGGTTGTGAAGTGCTCTGCAGCGCCCACCAGAGGGGGCAAGTTTAAATAAGTTATGTCCAGAGTTTGAAGGGTCTGCAATGATTTACCCAGTCTGTTTCCTGGATGGCATTAATTATTCATTCATTCATTCATTCATTCATTATACGTAACCGCTTAGCCTAACTCGGGTCCAGGTGGCATCAATTATCTTCTCTTTAATCAGATATGCAGAGTTTTATCAAGAAAACAAAAGAAAGGCCTTGCTGAGGGAATATCTTTTGTTCTATTGAGTTTATCTCTTACAGACACTGTTGTTACTGTGTCCACCAGCTGCAGTTTATAAAGGGGCAATCACAGGCTTTGTGGAATTGATGAAGTTACAGTATTCACCAGGTGTAAAATAAAAAAGATCAACCAAATTAAGAGGTTACAATCCAAGGTGAACACATTCAATCTGCAACAATCCATTCAGAAGATCTTTGATTGCATTTATTCCTTCCTCTTTTAATGTCAGATAATCAAAACATTAGAAATAAGGAGATATTTTGAAGAACATGAATGTGACAATTAAAGCTGCAATGATTAGTCGACTAGTCAGTCAAGTGACCAAAAAATAATTGCAGAAATTACAGAAAATCATATTTTTCTAAGCCTCTATAATATGGCCTGCTTTTTTCTGTTTAATACCAGGTAAACTGAATATCACTGGGCTTTTTTTTACTGGTAAAACAAGATCTTTAAAGTAATTATCTTTGAAATGGACATTTTTCTGTATTTTCTGACATTTTACAACCTTGCTTTCAAAGGAGTTGGTACACTGTGTAAAATGTGAATTTAAAAAAAATGCATCTAATTCAGATTATATATTTACAAGAAACAAAACTCTCTTTGTACAGTTTTCAATTTAGTCAGAAATCATTAGCAAATGATTACAATCTGTTTTATTTGTATGTTTTAGACAATGTCCTGACTTCTTTTTTTTAATTGGCCAGAAAATAACCATTAGTTGCAGCCTAGTGACAATGTATCTACAGAGAGTAAAACTGACTGACATCTGAGGATAAGTGATCCCGCGGAGTCTCATGTCACAGCATTCCTCTCACGTCAGAACTGAGAGTTACCACGTTTGAAAAACAAGCAGGCCCTGCTCAGTGTGGGGCCTATTTCTGTTTATTTTTTCCTTGCATTGTTGTCTTTCTGATCATCAGCGTAAAAGAAGGATGACAGCACAGGGATCTTTCTGATCCACGACTCGAAAATGATCTTGGAATGCAAACAGTGGTCCGGCTGCCTGCCGCCGGCTCGGACTGTTCCTGCTGGTTATTAATAGGCCACAGAATATAGATATGCAGTTGGCATCGTGCAATGATCAGTTGACCCTGTGCGACGAAAGACATCTTTGATCTTCTCCCAATCAGCATTTTCTTTGCCCACCGCAGACCTACTTGGAGTATTTTCGAAGCGATGTTCAGCACACAAACCTTCACCCACAGGCCCTGAAATAAACCTGTCTGTCTTTGTCATGGAGGTCAGAAGGAGAAAAGAATACCAGGTGGTCTGGGGGAGGGGGGGGAGTGTTGGCATGTGGAGGTCTTTCATCTCATGGATCAGGCTTTTATTGGGGGCTCGTCACTGTGTGAGCAAGCAGAGCGGACAGGAGATGTGTCTTATAGGTCTAATGAGAGCGCACTGGCATCTGTCACTGGTTGTATGTGGCTGCCCAAGGTTACCAAGCCGCTGCAGAGCAAATCAGGCAATTTATATTTAGCCTTGCAAATGGGGGGCTATGGATTATGTCTTGGGGCTCTCCGGTTTCGTCTTCAGTGCGTTTTGCAGCAGGAAGGGGGGCTGTGGATCATGAAGAGGCTGCTATTCAGGTGAGGAGCAGCTTGACTTCATGGTCTTAGACCAGCTCTCCTTCCACGTCTTCTCACTTCTTTTCCCTGCTCGCTTTGCCTCGGCTCACATCCGGGGGAAAGAGTGTTTATGGTCTGACATACTTCTTCTGGAGGTGGAGGGCTATTCAGAGAGACCAAAAGACACCCAAGAAGACCAGCCTTGAGTGGGGCTGACAGTTGAGGGTGAGCAGCAGGGAGTTGCTTTGCACACCAACAGAGGACAACCAGTGTTATTGGACGTACCACAGATTGATTCGCAGATTTTGGATTAAACAGCATCATGGATGTACTCGCCTTAGAGGCAAAGAGTGGAGGTGGTCCAGCAGATAATGAAAAGAAGAGTTCATCGAGGCCAAAGCCCAAACCTCCCAAAAAGGCCAAAAGGATTGTTTACTTTGAGGTGGAGATCGTGGATTTAAAGACTAAAGACAAACTGCTGCTGCTGGACAAAGTGAGTGTCAGCAAGACGCAGGGTTTCTGATTACACTCGCCTTTTACATCGAGCGTAATGATTTTAGAAGAGCAATTATACTTGTTTTAACTAGTGCATGTCGGAGGCTGATCACAGATACACAGAGTGTTCGATAACCTGTAGCATGCCATACATTTTATGATCAATTACTGCAGTTTATCACCTCCCACAGCAATCTGTTTCATGATCTAAGCATGTCTGTTCTAAAAGTAGCCCAAGCAGCGACAGTGATCACTCTGCAGTGAAGTCAGAGGAAACATGTTTGTTTTTAGCTCAAAAACTACAGGGTCATCACTGTGAGCTCACGGGTAATTTTACAGATAATCATCTACTTCACAGGAGGAGCGGTCGAGCGCGGCCATTATCAGTTACGCTTTTATTGAGCGAGGGTTGCAGTTAGGAGGTGAGAATTCCCTCTTCGTCCGAGTGGAATTTTCTGTTCCAGCGTCAGTGTGTGCCAGCAGGCAGCCAGGCACACATGATTAGCAGCTTGTATAAATGTGCAGAGTCAAAAAA
>CAFUXE010001586.1:340460-354518 GCA_903364295.1 Serranus cabrilla | reverse complement strand
AAAAAAAAGTAGCCAAAAGTTTACGGCAACACAATGGTTAATTGTTTTATCCATCATCTCAGGTTCAAAAGTCAAGAAGATTCCTTATCCAACTAAAAATCCCTTCACATGGATGTTTTGGCTCGTCTCTTGTCCAAATTACACATACGAGGTAAGCAGATAGGAAAGTCCACAAAGAAAAGACTGTCTGGACTGGACTATAAGTCTGGTGGAGGATTTCCACTTGATTTGATTCATTCAGACTGCTGAAGTGTCACACTAGCTTAAAAACGCTGCTCTGATGTCCCTAGAGGACAGAAATGTCAGAGTTAATAAACTGCCAGATTATTTCCCAGTGTTATTAAGTTCAATCTTTCAACCAGCATCCATCCTGATCAGAACCACCAAACATACATCTATTTTCATCTTTTTAACCCTTGTTTACATCATGCCTTTGAATACTTTTCTGTAAACTTGAAGCTATTTCTTTTCATAGTTTCAGACGTATTAAATTTAACAACAACATTGATTTTGATGCATTTCATTAAGCAATGCAGTACTCCAATAATCCTACTGGAAACCAGGGAAACAGATACAAAATAATAGAATATAAATATATTAGAATATGTTATAATAGGCTGCAAAGGTTTTGTGCTGTAATGGCCAGACTGGACATATTGTTAACCTGTCCTTTAATAATCACATTTTTTGTCAGTTTTCTATTTCTTTGTGACTAATTTCTTTTCAGTTTTGTATTTAGTTGTTTTGTAGCAAGTGACGTTCTATATTTAACGAATTAAATACTTCAGGCGACTTTGTGCAAGTCTAAGCAACCCAGTGTGAACAGCACATAGCACTTTTATTTCATCCTTGCAAGATAAGATGCACTATTGCTGACATCTAGTGGTTACTCCCTACACATGTATCATAAATCTCAATGCCGTGTGTTTGTGTGTGTGTGTATGTAAACTTCTTGCTCACAGGTGGGCTCCTGGGTCGGTTTCACAGTGATGACCCAGTGTGTGCCTGTGGCTTTCTTCACCCTCGTGGCTTTCATCCAGATGACAGTGTGGGCCAAAGGCAAACACTACAGCTACTTAAAGGAGTTCAGAGATTATCCAACCCTGCGCTCCTCCATACTCCCCTTCATCCTGTAGAGCCCGGCAGGGAAAACAAGAGTTGTGCTCCCCACCTCCACCTCCACCCCCTCACTGATGGGATCCTTTTTAAGGGCCTCTCCATCCACTGGATGTCAGGAAGTGTGAGCAGCTTGGATGGATTTCTGTCATATGGAACATTTTCTCCATAACATGAAGTGTCTGTTGGGGTTGTTGTGAATACAGGACTGGTAAATGCAGGACTGTTGGAGACAAAGGAGTTAAATGAAGCCTTAAAGTCTTAAATTTAATGCTGTTTGTGTTCTTGAGCAGCAAGAGGATGAAGAAAATATTTTGTTACTTTGGTAAATTGTAACATGTTTGATTGAGAGTGCTGTTTAGTTTCTAAAAAGTCACATTATTTTCGTAGCTTTTGACGATCAGATCGGTGAAGTTTCCCACAGAGCTGGGCAATCTGCATTGTCAAATAGTGTGCAGCCACGAGCTGGAAACTCATGCCGTGTTCTGCTGATCCAAGTCACCTTTACACTACAGGAGTGCTGATGGTGTCTGGATTAGACACTGTGTGGAGATTCCCACGACTTCCACCACGAGTGAGGAAAAATCTTTACAACTGGCTGTACATGGATTAAGTGTATTTCTGGCATAGTAAACATAATGAAGACAAAAAACTGCTGACAGCATAAACACGCACATGCATACAAAAGTATACCTCTACTACATTATAGCACAAAAACTGTTCAAAAGTAAAAAATAATATATTTAAGTCATCAGATCATCATCACAGTATTATTTTTTTTAGCAGTGGTGGAATGTAACTAAGAACATCAAGAGCTGTATTTAGATAGTTTTGAGGTTCTTAGTTTACTTGAGTATTTCCATTTTATTTGACTTTTGCTTCACTACATTGTGAGGCAAATATTGTACTTTTTACTCCACTACATGTAGCTGCCAGCTTTAGTTACTATTCAGGTCGAGATTTAACATAAAAAAAACATGATCAATCTAAAATTATGAATTCATAAAAAGAATATTTCGTGAAATTAGCCCTAACTGGACAACAGTAACATGCTGCTTCGATTAAATGCATCAAAAATAATAATACAATTATATATTTGAAATTATATATATAACAATCAGAGTGGGCCATTCTGCATAATGAGTACATTTTGATGCTGATACTTTTGTACTTTTAATATAGTTTTGAATGCAGGACTTTTACTTGTAGTGGAGTAATTTCACAGTGTGGTATTAGTACTTTTACTTAAGTAAGTGATCTGAATACTTCCACCACTTGTTTTTAGAATTAAAAGGCAATAAAATCACACACAAATCAAAAATATATTTTTTTCTCTTACCTGTAGTGGTCAATCTAGATGTTTTGGTGTGAGATGTCGAGTGTTTGGAGTATACAGTATTTCAAATACTTGATAAGGACATTGGAAAAACGCATAAAACAGTTTATTCTTTGCTATTCTGTTTTCACTGGATGTGCATTTCACAACACTGCATTGACTACATTTAAAATCTGAAATGGAAAGTTTGTTTTTAAATATTTGACCGACTGCTGGAGATCATCCAGGCAGATGCACTGCAACAATTGTTTCCAGGCAAATAAAGTCTCACAAAACAAGTGACTGAACAGAGAGACACAAGCTTTATTTGTGACTCTGGAAGAAGTGTCAGTGTTACAGATAAAAAGGGGAGGAGATACGCTGGAGATGTAGACTACATCACATGGAATGTTACAATTCAAGAGACTGGCTTACATTAACAAATTATAAATGGATGAAAACATAAAATATTGCATTTGATCAAGATATCTGCTCTGTAAACAGGCACTGAGCAGCAGTGTTGAATTAAAAACAATATATTCAGTATTACAATGACATTTTGCAAACTTTATTACTTTACTTTGCTTATGTATGAAAGCAAATTCCATTAGGCTGCACATTTCCTGGTTACATCTCTGCAATTGTTCCCCTAAATGCAACTGGATTAAATTGGACCACAGTCGAATCTAAATAGGACAGAAAAAGGAAAAAAAACATATTGCCTTTCCAGCAGGTAGTAGTATATCATATTGGTTATATCTTTGTGTTACAGGGACACTGAAGACATAATCCAACATCAGCAGCTATTGGTGGCATGATAAGTCAGGAATCAGACTTGTTATGCAGATATGTAGATAGTCTGTCTTCCCCAGCACTTTGATGACAATTCATTTAACGGAATCAAAGAAAACTCACAACAGATGTGCTTTATGTTTATCTGTGTGACCTACAAAGAGGTTCTGGACTAACAGATGGTACCGTAACAGATCGAGCGAGGACGCAGGGTGAAATTTTGTCACAGCCAGGCCGACATTTTCTAGTGGACCCAAAACTGTGACAACACTTTGCTCGCAGCACTACGCAGTGCAGCATGTCTCTGTGGGTACATTAGCCCAAAGGTGGTCCACTTGGTGCAAGGCTCAGTCCCCTTCAATGGCTGCATTATCCATCTTGCAGGAAAGGTCATTGCTCCTCCACTTTAAAACATACTCTGAACGTAGCAGTCTGTTCCCTTGACAATGCAATCGAACAGCCACATGGTGAAATGAAAAACCACTTGAAAACTAATGAGAGGTAGGATGACTGTCTTTCAGTTTCTGGTCATTCTCACAGTGAAAGTTTATTCCACCGCAGCCTCCCCTCTGCTCACCCTCGACATAGTCTGTATATGAAGGTGGGTGGCAGGATCTAGATGGGAGAGGGCACTGCATGCACGTTTAGGTCAATGCAGCATTGTCTGTGTGTCTGTCACGTGGATCTCCGCTTCAGAGGTCTTCGCATTCCAGGAAGTGGGTCCTCTGCAGCACCTTTACGTGGCGCTCGTAGATTTTGAGGGCGGGGCCGAGTCGGATGGACAAACCGGTCAACACGTCGCTGCGCTGCATAAGGAGGAGCGACTTCCCATCAATTTCCTGTGAGGTAGAGTTCAGTAAGTGTCGCCCACAGAGCTCAGAGGGTACTCTGTTTTCTGAATATTAACATCTTTTAATGTAGTGTAATTTTAAATGGCCACCAGGACACATTGTGCAAAAAGTTTAATTAGCTATTGAAACCCTGAACCCCTTAAATAGACGTCCTAATGGGGCCTTTACTAGTCTAATAGTTCTGTTTTCTGTTCAAGCTCACTGCTGTCCATATATTTCAGGGGGGACGCGAGTATTTGTATCCCCCAAAGTGAAACATGAAACTAGCAAACCAGACTTTTATTTTGACAAACCACTAGATCTTGACTCATGGACAATGTCCCTGGTAAAGTAGGGGACAGTATGAAACCTCGACAATAATTTTTGCAGTCTGTCATGAAATGGAAAGTAGTAATGTTTAGGCTCCTATTCAAATTTTCTGTTTACCAGACATTTCAACTAGTAACTGGTGCACAAAAAGTCACCAATGTTGACAGCCTTGCAATGCAAATTCTTCCTGCAGAAATGCAATTTAATGTGTGGGTAAAAATGCATACACATAGTTTTTGTGCATACACATCTGGCTCTGACATTGTATTGTATTAACTGCCTGTAAAAATGCACTGCCTTGACTGAGACTTGATGGTACTGTGGTTATCAGTTAACATATAGCGCCCTCTGTGGCAGTTTTGGGTCGGTGCACTGACCTGCGTTCGAAACGCCACAGCCTGCTCTGGAAAGCCTGCAGCTGAGAAGTAACTTGCCACATCTGCCACAGTCCACTGCATTAAGTTCTGGCTCATCTTCTCCTTCTTCACGGAGCTGGAGGGAGATCAGACACACACGTGTAAGAGACCAGAGCCCACAGAGATCCTTTGTTTTTCAAGCCTTTAGGTGACTTTCTGTGTGGTCTGGAATTATCTACATGAGTTCGTACCTCAGAAATATGCACATTAATTATTCAAGACAATAACTGAAAAATACATGTCAACAGTGTGTAAAATCAAAGAGAGGGAGCATGATCTTAGGAATTTAAATGCAACTCTAGTGTCAATGATTTGTTTCAGGTTACTCACACTTCATCGACTTTTCCACCATTCAGAAGACCGTCTTCGGGTGGTGTGAAGGAGGATATATCTATCTTGTTCTTTAATGTACCTGTGAACAAAATAGGGGCAAAATGACTTCAGATGTCCTGCAAATACGACCACAATGAAACACTGATTTGAGGGATTTCTTGATGCGATGCTCTGGGAAAACTATGCCTGCATATGGTCTGCAATATTTCTTTAATGATCACCAAAACACAATGCAGAGTTAAATTCACTGGTTTCTATTAGAATAACAGTTTGACAGCATGTAGGAGAACCTCTCCAGTGTTCTGTCTTGTCCTAGAAAGTGAGAGCACAGCAGTGCCCAAAAAAACCATCAGCCATCAAGTTTCTTATTTCTTGCGTGCATTTGCAATGGGAAACAATGTGTAAAAATAAAAATCAACACAAAATGTAGTAAACAGTATATTTTTTCTGGAGTTTTTCATGTGTCGCTTCATGTGCTTGACATTCAGTGGTGAGATGTGGAACAAACAGCAGCAGAGTTGTGATGAAATGGAAGTGATGCTTTTTCCATGGTACTAGCATGCCACAGTGAGGCCTCTACTGTCACGGTACAGTATATTTTTCCATTAGAGTTTGTTCACGGTTCAGTACTGTGAGGGTACAGCGAATGAGTGTTGATACAGCACCCTTACTATACAGTACCAGCCCAGTGTCACAAGATGCTGCCAGGACCGGCTTCATGCATGTGACGCATGACAAGGACGGAGCCTCTATCCAGAAACAGAGGAGTGGTAAAAAGAAAACATTTTAGTGTTGTTTATTTCTGTTCTGTTAGTTATTTGCTTGGGGGTCTCTCGGTTATGTCTCACTCAGGACAGAAAATCTATAACCACTTCTCTTGCATTAAAAGCCAGAAAGTCACATTTCAGATTTTCAACAAATAACCTCTGTGGGTATACAGTACCACCGCAAACATGACAAATGGTGCTTGTTGGTATACACAAGCACTCAAAAGGAGCCTCTATAGGGACTCACACGGTATGAGGTTGTTGATGGGAACTTTTTCCCTCTACTACACACGCACACAGACACACACACATATATATATTATAAAGAGCCATCTGTAAGCATACGATAGCTGCAGATTTCCAACACAAACAAACAGCTATTGAAGCCATTTTTATAGACAGCTTTGAGAAACCCTCTGCTGTTGTGTTTTAATTAAATGTGTTGATTTTACTTGACTGAAAATCAAGATGCATCAACTTCAGAGCAGAGTCGAACTCTCTCAAGTCTGCAGATTTCCATCTCTATATGCCAAGCTGTTTATAGGGCAGCAGCATGTTTTTTTTTTTACATTGGACAGTGGCGTGGGTTCTTGCATTATCACGTGAGAATCGCGGGATCACAAAATCACGCGAAAATCCATGTTGTCAGGTTTAATCAGCGTCCTGTGAGGAACTATTGGCCGCTGTGAGCTCCACCAGTTTGCCTGGTATAGATGGTGATAGACAGATGGTTCATCCAATCACCTGCCAAGTATTTTTTTTAAATCGCTTGCCCTTTTCCAAACCATTTCCAATGACAGTTTCACAGATTATTTTGTGTAACAACTTGGCATGTGAGCTTACATGTTTTGCGCAACAACTTTTAACAAAGTGAGCACCTGGATTGGAAGGCAGCAGGACAAGCTTGTGAGGCATTCGGAAAAATGTGAGCAAGCCTCGAGGCAAGCCTAGTCGAAAAGACCAAACAACCAGAATGGTATTTGGAGCAAGCTGTCATTACTTAACTCCTTTAACGTGTTTTCTTAGGAGTGTTTTCCCAAAATGAGAGAGCGGAATGGTGATCAATTTGTTCTCTGCAAAACAGATGCAGGTTACACAGCAGCTATAAAAACAACACAAAAAAAGATATAGTATGTTACTCACAGTTGTCAGATGGCAACGACAGTGCCTGTGGTCTTCCATCAGATGCTTTCCTGGTTTCATCCTGTTGGCCCCCAAAAAAAGAAAATTAATTCAGTTGTAAAGCAGAGAGATAAACAAAGCAGGATAAATTCAGGTGGCTGTTGTTTGTCACTAAATGGTTACAGGCTAATTACCTGTCCTGCTGCATAGTCTGGTACCAACTGGTCAGATGAAAGGCCACTGTCCACCGCCTTGCCTCCATCTTCTTTCTTCACGTTGTTCTTTAAAGTGCAGGGGATGGTGGTTTCAGAGTGGACTGCTGGCTTCGTGGCTGCTGCTGCTAATAGAGAATGAACCATTTGCAGTACATGCTGATATGATCCATGTTGTCACACCTGACTCGATTCTTGGCAAGTTCTAGTGCTAATCAAGAACTAATGTGGCTGAAAGTGCTTTAATGTGTGTGTTTTAACATTGTTCATTAAACCTGAACAACTGGTACAAACAAGCCGATGGATGACTGCACTTCTTACTGCAGGGAGACGTTGCTAAGCCGTGGAAATGTATTGTTTTCTCCAGCAATCTATCTTTGATTAACTGAGGCATTTCTACTATCAACAACCGTGTCACTCATCCAACTCCCATCCCTATTCATTCATGTCCAGAATGAGGCAGAAATCTTGCACATGAAACAATATTTGAGCGCTCCATAACGCCGGGTTTGCATATTAGACTGCAGTGTGAATACCTTTGTCCCTCTGCATTCCTGGGTGCTGGCGCTCCGCTGGGCAGACAGCAGAATGATAGGCCCAGTCATTGTGTGTGAGGGCCCTGGGGCTGGAGGGGGGCAAGGAGCTGGGCCTCTCACCAGCCTTCTGGAAAGAGGCACAGTCCAGGCCGGAGCCAGGGCTGCAGACTGGGCCGGGGCCGGAGCCGGGGCCAGGCCGGGTGCCAGTGGGGGAGCATGGGGCAGAGACGGCTCGCACAGAGGAACAGTGCACGGTGGCGGTGTCTTCATATGAGCGGCCAGGAGAGGGTCCGTCCTGACCATCCCGGCTCTCATCAGCCCCCTCCTCATCTGCATTACTGTCTGTGTCCATTGCCATAGAAGTGTCAGCCTGAAAAGATGAACATAGGCGCAACGTATAATTTCCATCCCATTGCATTTTATAGCTGTAATCCCTGAATATTATGACATACTATTTCCAGTGGACTTTAACAAACATAAGTCAAGCATGTCAATGTGTATAACATATGTTTGAGGGGAATAAAAACATTTGGAGAAAAACAGTCAACATTTAACTTAATTATCTGGCTACAACTTAAAAAGATGGGAAATCCAGGAATGTTACAGGGGATTGTTGTCAGGGCTGAGTACTAATTGTAGGCTGAGCGTGTCACATGAAAACACGCTCCTACAGATGTCGCAATGTGACCGCTGTGGTGGTAAATTATTGCCTTTGAATGCTTTCGTCCCTTTCCGCGGTGCAGTGTTCACTCCGCAGACAGACTGTGAGCCCTTTAACCACAAACGTGTTTCCACGCAATTAAACACTTGGATGCAATGCTATGTGCTTGCATATAAGTAGTTTTAACATACGCACTCGTTCCCTTCGCAGGGAGGGGGTTTGTCGACGGCGCCCCGAGTAAAAAATTACCTTGTGTGCGACTGCGTGTCCAAGACCCAGCAGTCGAGCACAAGAGCGCACTAAAGCCCGCCCCGCTCCTGAGAAAAGAGCCGCTTGTATGGCAGTCACCCATCGCACTGCATTTCACATAACTTTCACCGAGACACGGTCACAAAAACACCATGCCCCCGAGGATCTCAATCCGGCACGATTTGCATCTCGGCTCCCTCGAAACACAGCCGACGTGCTCGGTGCGTCCCGATCTTTAGAGGCCTTCTTGATTGATAATTCTGAAACACGGGAGTACAGAAAGGGCCGATGGGAGGCGTTTTAGGTTTTACTCAAATTTCCTACAAAGTGCGCATGGAGTTCAGAGCCGCGGCAAAGACCTCGCCATTGTGTCTGTGGTCTTTAACGGAGCGCTTCCCGGGCCGAGCCACGGCAAAGCAGATAAAAAAAAAACGAGCTTTAACTCGACGTGCAAATACACGCAGCACTCCGATCACAGCGAGCATCAGTCGCTTCGTTCACCAATCTACTTTGACTTTGCACCGGGTCAACGGTTTACAGTAAAGCGACCGAACAGAAAGAGTAACGCTAATGAGTCCGTTATCGGACACGTCACTGTCTACATCTGAACCCTCGTAATCAAGTAAAACCCGTATAACAAGCCCAGAGAAGCAGCCCGTTCAAAGTAATCAAGCGTATTCGTTTTTGTAGCGACACACGCATTTCAGAGAACAAAGTCAATTTGATCTCAGCTTAACCCAAATCGGATAGGGCATCCGCCAGCTAGCGCTGCTGGACGAACAGTTGCGGTCGCTTCACGGTAGTTCAGGTCTCACCGGCGCCTACGTGTTTCATCACTTTGCAGCTATGTGGCTCATCTTAAAACACTCAACACATAGTTGCCGGACACGGAGAAGTGATGCCATTTCTGTACGGGACGAAAGAGGCCATAACAACAGCCAACACCAAGCATTAGACATGACCGGGCTTGGCTGCGTGTCCGACAATGGATCTAGGGGTTCGACTTTATGCACTGCGTCGGCAATCGTCCATCGCTCGAAAAATAGACGCAGTTTGCATAAATTAACTGGATATATCTTCATTATGACCACTTTGGCATCGAAAGTGGTCGATTTGGTTGCTGTTTTGCGGGACAAAACGTAGTGATGTGCACATCTTAAAGTCCAGACGGAATGGGTGACATGTCGTCATGGGCAGACATAAAATGTGTGAGGACATGGTTATGGTGACATTTTATATTTTGCTTGGAAAGGTTGTACTCGTTAACAAAACAACAATGTCCCAACGTCCCTCATCAGGCTCCTACATCCGCGGTGTTTGAGACTTTTTTTCCTTCACCCACTCCCACATAAACAAGCCAATGGGAATGAGAACCTCCATTTCCCGCACATGTTTTCAAAATACAACTCTCACTTGCAAGTGCGTAAATATGGGCTTTTATTTTGAAAGCGAATTTGCTCAACTTCCTGGCTACATCTGCTAACGTCTTGCTAGCTTGGCAGGGTCCTCCTCCCCTTCGCTCAACGCCGAGTTTGGGGCTCGAAAAGCGCTTTCTGCGGCGGATAATGGTGGCTTGGGTTGTTGCGGACTGCCAGGACGGTGCAACTTTTCTTGCCTCACATTTATGCGCCTGAATCGCCCGATAAAAGTGCTTTTCAACCGGCGCTGTGTAAAATATGCCACACTCTCACTACACGCGCACCTTCTGTTTTTTTTTTCTCTCGTCTCCACCTCGGCAGCGCTCGAGCGAGGTCCAACCGCCGCTCCCCGTCTGCGGCAGTTTTGGGTGCACTTGCAAATCACTCCCCTCACCACTCCCCGTGTTCAGACACAAAAAGACGTGTTTTTTGTGCAAACCATACACTACCCGTGTCCAGCTTTCACCTCCACCTGTTAATTTGGTGAGATGTGGTATGACAATGAGATGTGAGCTCGTTAAACATGCCTCCTCGCATCAACCTAAACGTACCTCCAAATCCTCCTCGTCCTGGTCAACGGCACCGAAAGCGCTGTCCCCGTTGCTCAAGTCGGAATGACTGGCTTCTTCCACCGCGCTCCTTCTCGCAGCCGTCGTTAACGTTACATCGTCTTTTTTTCTGCTTCTCCGCTGAACCTTGGCGGCGTTTCGGTATGAAATAGAGCCCTTGTAGTTAACTTTCAGCACGGTTTGCTCCTGAATCAGTTTCTCCAGTTCCGCGCAGGTTCGGTCGGGCTCGGACCCGTGTCGTCTCCGGACCATTCGGCAAATCCTCTCCAAGTCCGGCCGGGCTTTTCGCGACCGCAGGGAGTCGATAGTGTCCAGGATCCACTCGCGGTACTTGGATTCAGACATGTCTTTTTGCTCGGTTGGTTAGCTTTCTTCTCGCTGTTTTTTCTTACCTTGGTGCGTCAACCTTGTACGTTACACACGGTGTTTTTTCGTGAGCCGCGGTCCGAGCCCAACTGAGAAGCGGAAACCTCGCTGTACGCCTCCTGCGTTTGCGCTTAAGGTGGACCGAAGGAGTTGCAAGCGAAAAGTTTCATTCGAGATGGTTTTTAAGGTGGAATTTGCAGTCCTGTACGGGGACGAGCGCGCGCACACGGGCCCATGTGCGCCACAATGGGTGCAAAAGGTGGCCATTTATTTCACGAGTTAGTAAGAGTGAGCCCGTAGTGAAACAGACTTTGATGTAGAAGTTGAAGCCAGTTCACATGTGGCCCATCTCTTGCACTTAGCGTCACAAGATTGGTTCAAAGACGCTGGGAATTTTGGGCCCCCCTGTGTGGCCTTATCACAGATCAAACAATGAAAAGATTAAACAGACCATAAAAGAGGTTAATAAAACCCAAGGTTAATAATTCAGTGTATAAAGAAATACTGATTTAATGAATCCAATCCAAAGTGATTGATTTAAACTTTAAACATTTTTAAAGATGTTATTGAAAACAGAATAACCTTTTTCTAATTGTTCAAAGGTATTCCAAAATGTTGAACTACAATGTCAAATTGGCTTTTAATACATGGACACTATAGTCTATTATACAGTTTCTGTATAAAAATCAGTGGTGCTGCAAGGGGGGCGCACGCTAATGCAGTCACTGGCCTCCCTGCTCGCCCCTCCTCTGTGTGGTGTTTTAAACTTGAGTAGGCTTGTTCCCAGTTTGCCTAAATGTGTTTTTGTTCCTTATGATCAATGTACTCCTTCAAAGTACAGCTGTATATTAGGAAACGGAGAGCTAGCCTATTTGATGAACAATGAATCATCTAACATGTTTATACAGATCATGGTGGGTATTAAATATGGAGGTAGTAAATGTTTCGTCAGCCCTGTGTTTCTGCAGAGCCATTTTGAAGTTCAGTGTGGTGGCTAACGCCCTCTTGGCAGTGTCTAAATTCACCTAAAATGGGAAGTCAGGCACTTATATTGACAATACTGAGTCTGTGCACATTACATAGTCAGTATCATAAATTGTAAAAAAAAATCTAAAGTGTCAGTATAGGATTCATTTATTCTCCTGTTGACATAGTTTTCAACAAGCTGACTGATGAGTTATGCCATTTGGTTTTGTTGTGCCACCCCAATATTTTACATTTTATGCTATTAACAATTTGATTACCATAGGTATATTTTTAAACACAGTAAATAGGTCTCTATTGTAAAAAGTTCTTAATGTGTGTATAGTTATACTGCACTTTTCAAATGTTTGTAAACATACCTGTAATCTATGTAGTCTAAAATGTTGTTTGTCTTATTGTATTATTTTTTTTAAATTTGCATTTCATGGATTTTGATTTACATTTTTTGTAGCTTTTTCCTTTTATTGTCCAATTTTCAATTACTTTCAGAACTTTCAATGGATTCATAAATTGTCTTTTCCTGTGTTTCAATTGCTTTCCAGCCAGCTGGAAGGCCCTTCAAGTATAACTGATGCAGATAGATGAAATCCCAATAAGGAGCACACTGAGGGTGGGAATATATTTGGAGAGTGCTGCTGAAAGCTGGCTGGTAATTGATCCCTTACTGTGACCGGATGAACACAACACTGCATTATTCAATTGCACCTGCCAGCCTCTTGAAACGCTCACAAAAACCGACAGGACAGTTAAAATACAGCATTCGTCCCCTCACCTACCAACAAGTACGTTCCTCTGATCCGGCCATGAGAGGAGCCTGAAGCAGCGAATAAGTTCCTTGAGATTTGCATGTCATAAAAAATGCATTATTTTGAAATGTGACAAGCCAGATTCAATGTGACATCGTGCATGGTGCAGAAAGAGCTTACATATAAGCCAGACATATTAGTCTTAACAAGTAAAAGTTTATTGGAATGATACATTTTGCAAAATATTACTTTATGTATATTTTTTTAACATACTCATTGTGTTCTAAGGGTATCTGTCAAGTTCTCCAGAGGGTAAGATAGTTAAGACTGTCAAAGGCAAGGATATACAGTATTGTTTCCCAAAAGGTACAATAGACTACACAATCACTGTACCCAGGTCATGAGGAAAAGATTAATGTTCTGTTTTTGCTTTTTTGCCTTTTTTTTGAAAATACAATTAGAAAATATGAACGCAAAACATCTCAGATGTAAAAAGTGTTATGTTTGAATGAAGAGTGTGTGGAAACTTGATGAAAATAGAAGGCAAACACAGAAAAAAACTGAAATTTAGCACAGAGCAGTTGATAGTGTTCAGCTGATAGAAGAGAATTAAAGACAATCGACAAGAAGTTTTGTATTGGAAACAAAATATTTCTTAAAAAGTGATGGCCTCAGTGTCTGAAGTGGATCAAATGGAGTTGCCTTTCACCAACTCTGATTTAATCATTTGTCAGAACATAAAGATATTACATGTGCTCTCGTCAAAGCATTACATAGTGTCTTAAAAGTCTCAAATAATTAGCACAAATCAATTTAATAGGAGATTTGAAAGGATGTGGCATGTGCTTCAGTATTTGCAAAAGACTGGCAACGTTGGTTGGTGATCCACTGCATTGTTCAAAGTGATGCTCAAACAAATCAAAGGTTAAACAGCCATGAGACTGTCAGCTGTGTAGACATTGATTTCTCAAACATGTTTCAGGTCCGGGAGATGTCTTGCCATTGGGCTGCTTCACCACATGCAAGAAAAAAACAAGCTCACCGGAGAAACATGTATTATAAAAAATACACATCATGTTTCCAATCTTCATCAGACAATTCAAGACATTCAAAAGTTATCCTGTGTTTTTGATCTCAATTACATTAGGAGACAGCCAAATAATTAATTACTCATTTAAGAGTTGAAAAACATTCTCAAAAATGTGATGTTACAAGACTTTATGACAAATTGATGCACATCTAACAATTCACAGAAGCTTTTCAGTGAGATGGACAAAGTCTAGCACCTAGGGCCTA
>CAFUXE010001586.1:265355-340426 GCA_903364295.1 Serranus cabrilla | reverse complement strand
TCAAACCAAGTGTTCAGTCAACAAACCAGCAATAAGATTTGGTCTGCGATTGTCTTGCATCCACAGAAATAAACTTGGCAAAAGGGGACAGCTTTAGGATAGCTTCCTTAGTTTAATTTGTTACATAGAAAGCTGGAAAACTGAAACAAAACACTCCAATCTCAACAGTCCCAAAAATTTGGTTGGACTGCAAATCTATCTGAAGGTGTTACATGTACGGTATATACAAGAGATACGGGAAGGGGAAAAAAACAATTATCAAGGTGAGAAGCACAAGTTCAGTGACAAGTATCAGGAAACTTTTGCCCTACAACTGAAAAATAAACAAAGCCCAGAAGAACTTTCTGACACATTAAACTGGGTCTTTGTTCGATCTTCAAAATAGAGCAGCCGAGAATCCACTTTAATAGTTAAGTATGTTATCCATGATCTCATGTACCTCAGCACAGATAAAGCATAATGCTCTGCCATCTTTCTTTAAAAGTGATATTGTACAAAAATAACATGCACATTTTGTTTTGCTACTTTTTTTGCGTATTAAAATCCACCACCATCATAGTTACATACAGAAAACTTTGCAATGTTGTCAGTTTGCAAATTTGGCAGAATTTATATTTGTTTATTTATGAAATCTTAATTTCAGTTTCACAGCTATGAGACAATGTTGAAAAAGATGGATATTCCATGTTCTCTATCTCATATATATATGTATGTATAAATACACACACACATAGATATACATACATATATGTATGATTTCAATCAATATACATGTATAAATGTACTATGAATTAAATAAACAATAGTCAGGAGTGTGACCACAATGTTAGTTGCTGCTAAATCACAGCTTTTTAACCCACCCTTGAGCACTAAATAACACACAAGCACAGAGATTGACAAGTAAGGACAAAATGATCACCAATAGGATTCTTAAAATGCTCTAATAAATTCAGCTAAGAGAAAGACAGACTTAAATGCAAACCTTATGTTTACCATTTCTCACAGGTCCCCAAAAGGAGTAAGACCTAGATGAAGTTTACTGTGATACATCGTTTTCACTCTGATCAAAGAGATCACCACTGCTTCAGTGAGTGCATCATCGTCTACCCAATAATCATGCCACATTTAGCAGACAAAGGCAGGTGCAGAGAGATTTCAAGCTTTCAACCAAATGGGCACGAGGGCTGATGCCACAATAGCCAAAGCTCTGCACCATTGCTTTTCGACACAGTTTTCCAACCAGTTGGCATTATGATAGGCACATCTGTTGGACTTGGTATTGCTTGGACAGATTCGGGATGGAGAAATGGAGGGAGAACCAGGGTGACAAGATACAACAATCACTCTTTGAGAAGCTTGTAGAGAGGGCCCACTCGAAAAAAAAGGAGCCTAGCAGATTCAGTACCTTAGCAGAAAATCAATGCCTCAACCTGCAAAGACTGAAAACATGTCATTACACCATCAGAAAGATACAAGTACAGCTGGACAGCCACAACCTATGCCTGTTCTCCTCGAGCCCCTGTCGCAAACACAAGAGGGATAAATAAAATGAATAGGTAACAGTTGAGAAACAATCAGAAAAGGCAACACTGCTGGTTCTGTTGGATCTTTCTTCACTTTGCCTACCTTTCCGTTGGGGGGGTTTTACATTGTTGTCGTCATTACAAATAAGCAAGTTAGCAGTCCACCCTAGCGCTTCCTTCCTTCCGACCCCCTTTTTCTTTCTAAATCCCTGTCTCTCTCTCTCTTTCTCTCTCTCTCTCTCCGCTACTCATGGTTGGAATCTAGAACTCAGCAAACTCCTTTGCACACTTCTCTGTGAAGGAGACTCTGATTTCCTCTTCATCGTAGTCGTCGAAGTTGCTCGTGTCACCGGGGCCTTTGCACTTGGGAATAAAGGGAGCCTCCACCTGGAACACACAGGGCAATCAAATGGTCAGAATGATGCAGTGTCGTCTGATAGACGGAAGTAAATTAGAGGCCATAAACTACTGGGTGGCACTGGAATAGGTCCCAGTAGATAATGACATGATTAAAAATAGATTTATATTAATTTATGGTTGTACCGAGCAACTTAAACTGATTAAAATGGGAATAAATGAATTACGCAACCAAGAAGTCCTGCTTGAATATTTGGAAGACACAAGGCAGAATGAAGTTTTGTGATCATGTGGTTTCATTTGCTTTCCCTGAGGCCAACTCTTATTATTATCGCTTATTAGAATTTCCTAGATTTCTCAGGATTATTATACAACGGCTGCATGAAAAAATATTAACTTGCTGGACTCGTTTGTATTATTTACAGGATGAAAAAGTAATATTCACAAAAGTACGTTTGTTTTCCTCTGTTGAAATAAATCAAGAAAAAAGTTTCACATGTTCTCAAAGGTCAAGTCCAACCCTTTTAGAACGCAGCTTTTTCCGTGTGTTTTGGCTTTTTGTCCACATGCAAACTGAGTTTTAGGGAACTAAAAACACCTTATGAAAAACTCCTTTCGAGTTGTTGATGTATAGTTAGGGAAAAACTTAAGTTTTGGACTAGGTCTGAGCAGTATGATGAAATAAATTTTCCTGTATTGTTTTTAATTGCATATTGTCATAAACCAGCAGCCAAACTCAAACTCTAAGTCTATGCTTGGATCCTTGCATGACTATTTATTAAATCACTAGAAAACATGCTATTTTGTAAAATGTATCATTAGATATATGAACTAACCAATATTTTGATGATAGATTTGGGACATATTACCCACCCCAAGTCTGTGCAGTTATCTCCTTTCAGTCGTATCACAAGTAAGATAACATTTAGTTGAGTGGCCAAAATATTGTTGATTGTTAACTTTATTTATAGGACTCTACACGTTTACACATACATTTACTTTAATCTACTATATTGAGGAACAAAGGTGCTACAGCACATTGATGCAGCATTGCGGTTAGCCTTATGGTAGTAGATTCTTTATTCAGGCTTCTGAGTGGCCAACATATTCTGTGCATTCCAGTGCCCACACGACCACACGATTTAAAATACCAGGAAAGGATTTAGCATGTCCCAGTACATACAATGTCAAATGCAAAAATACCAGGATACCCTATTGTATAGTCACAGTTTGCAGTGTGCAAGCCAGCATGCTTTTCTGGCTATTCTGACCCACAAACCACTGCACAGTATATATATGTATAGGAGCCAGAGGGTCAAAGTTCAAAGCACCATGTTGTGTTTAAGCAGTTTGCCCCAATTATATACACACGGCACTCAACAGCGCATTCTATAAGGGCAGCTGCAGTACGTACTAAAATAAAAAAGTAGGACATTTGGGAGCTATTTTACTAGCTTGATTGTCCAACATGGGTTTAGGTTTTTATTGTGGCGCTTTAGCGTGCTCTTGACAGTGCTTCAGTTTTGTTTTTGCATTTTCAATTTGGACAGAGATACTTTTTAAAACCGTGCCTGTATGGACGGGAAAAAAACTGTTTAAAAAAGAATGCATGTGTGGACTAGGCCATAGGGTTTATTCTGTGTACTGTGTTTAAAGTCTGTATTGTTATCAACATTTAACCTTTGTTTGCACACTGTCAGCACTCATTACATGCCTGACTGCTCTGGTAGGGGGATCCCTCTCTGCGGGGCATTTTACCCAGCGTTTCCTGATGAGTCCAAGGTTGGGAAGGGGTCGTTTGGACTCGTTCCTTATGAAGTATGCAACTTTGTGAAACAACTTTGATTGATTATACAAACAAATTTGGGTTTTTGTGGTCGGTTTGTATACATATTATAATGTCAAATGGAGAAGGACTCGGGTTCCCTTCTGGTGTGTTGCAGTGCTGCTATAAGCCCACCAAATCCACCAGCTTTAATGTTCAGAAAAAAAACCTGGAACACATGTTTTGTGTGTTTTTCCCATTAGTCTCCTGTGTAATATCATCTGTGCAGAGAAAGCACAGATGGCGTTAAATTACCCGTAGCCACAGATGTAGACTAAAGACACTTCCACTGACCAAAGGCTCATTAAAGCCATCTTCCCTCGTCAGCATCACTTGTCTTCTGCTCTTCCAAATACAAAACGGGAGCCGGGCTCTGTTTGTGCACATTACTACTGTAAAACAGGCCCGCTCACCTTCCTCTGGTAGATGGCGATCCAATCAGTGGTGGCAAACCACTTGTGGCCCTTGATATCGTTGACTCCATTCCTGAGGTTGCCAAAGCGCTTGGTCAGGTCCACCTGCAGCAAATTTCTCAACAGATCCTTCAAGTCTGAGCTGAAGTGTGAGGGAAAGCGAACCTGCAAACAGCAACAACAGTGTGAGTGTGTGTTCATGAGCCCTGCTTGTATTTAAATAAACTGCAGGACTACAGCTATACCTCAGTGCAAGCCTAAGTGTGGTACAGCCTAAATGACAATGTGTGAATGTTGAATTTGAATGTGATTTGCCTGGTTGTGACACATCTGCTTGTTTGCTCTATTCCATTAGCCTCAACCCCTCTGATGTGTTTTTTGCCATTTTTGCCCACTTGCCACTGGCAGCTTTTTTCCCAACCACCATTAAGTTACCACCATGAACAGAAGCCACATATGACAGCCAGTTGGAACAAGCTACAACTGGCCTGTAGTTCCACTGCTCTGATGAACACTAACTGAGGCTGTCTGCCTGGTTTACAACACATTATACATTGTTACAAACAACATTCGCAACAATAAAGATTCAGATATATCTATAACAGAGTCAGACACAAAACAAAACAATATTAAGCACAAGAATGACTTGTGTCATGTCCTATTAATTAAGAGAAATACAATGCACACATAATTCCAGCGAGGATTGTATTTCAATGCAAGTGGCTGAGGAGCTGATGAGATAACAGCAGCAAATGTGTTTGTTTCTTCTCTATAGATGTTATGCAATGGTGCCAAGAGTAAGAGGCAGACTGAGGTTGGTCAATCAGATGGTCTGTAAGTGGAGTGATCTCAAGGTTTTAGGCATTTGAGAATGTTATTTATTTAAAATAAATGTTTTATTTGAGAGAACCTGCTAAATAAAGAAAGTAAAAATTCTATTGTTACACAGTTAACCTTTAACTTTTCATATTTGGCTGTAAATGTTTCACAGAACCACTGTGATGTACTGCAACAATACCATCACGACAATACAGTTTTCACATCTGAGCTAAACAGCACTGGTGTAATGAATCATATCATAAAATGCATTTAAGCTTTCGAACCAAAGCCTCTTTTGAGAAACCGCGCAGAATTACGCCATCCTGCACTGTGCTGTGACAATCAAACTACATACAACAATAAAAAAGGGATTATTTAGGAAGGCTTCTCTAAACTCACCTTCCCTGATACAATCTTCTCATAAATCTGAATAGGCTGGTCGGCAAAGAAGGGGGGGTAACCAGCAGCCATCTCATATATCAGCACTCCCAGAGCCCACCAGTCCACTGCTTTATTGTAACCCTGCAAGACACAAAGGAAATAAAGGGCGGTCAGATGTGTCCTCAAACAAAAACTCCCACACATTACAGAGTTGACATGGAAGCCCATTTCTGCCAAAGTGATGGAAAAAAAGAACATCCAGTAAGTCCTTAAGTTAGAATCTCTTGAGAAAGTTTGTCATCGTTTTCAGATACCAAGTCCTTTTGCATATTATGTCATTATTTTTGGATATTAAGTCCTCAGATATCATGTTAAGGCACTGAAACTTGGTGCACACTAGAGGATTTTCATATCTTAGCCTATTTTAAAATGTGAAAGACCAAAGACATAGTGACAGATCTAACTGATTTTTAATATTTTAATAGTGAGAAAAGACACACCAGACGACAGAGTGGCATATCGCCGTCAGCTGTTTGCACTTGTGTGCGCTAGGCTTTTAACTGAAAAATAAAAAAATGAATGAACTGCGGATGAATGATGAATGTGATGGTGACCGTGACATTTTTCAGTCATTGTAAATATTTAAACATTACAGCAAATATTAATCATGTTTAATATTTATGATTTTTTTATGATTAAAAAACCAGTCAGTAACATTAAGATGGCGTCTGTAAACCTCTCACACTGCAGAATCATCTGGGCAGACAATCGGTTTTAAACTAGCCTTGAACCTCTGTGTGTGGAGCCAGGGTTAGAGATTATTTTGAGGGAGTTTCTTATAATAATAACTTTATGGGTCTTTTCTTTTATTGCCAGTTAAAAGCTAAGTTTTTATCTAACCCTTTTCTTTTACTGGCAGGAAATGGCAATAAATGGTACCACAGTGCGATGAAATGGTTTCCTAAATGAAGTTAAGAGCTCCCCTGTCTTCTTACGCCTTTTTGACCAACACAAACGTAGTTCTTTTGCTGGGCTGATGCTGTTTCACAGGTGGTTCAAGTATAATAACCCATCATCTCTTTACAAATGTTGCTCCTGGCTTTGTGAGCCTACATTGGCATCCAAACACGACTGGTACGACACATTATCAACACTGGCGTAAGATGTCAATGTTAGACTTTGTAGTAAGCTATCGCTAGCCTGTCTCATTCACATTGCAGTTAAACAAATAAAATAAAAAGAAAGAAAGATACATGATTTAGTTGGATTTGTTGGTCACAATAATCTCGCCCACAGCATCTTCTGACGTAAGTCGTTCATGGTTTGAGACCAGCAAAGAGTTGGTGCTGCTCTGGAAGCAGTTTTCCTGGCAGAAAGCCGGTTCTTTGGCTGTCTAAAAGCGAAGACCTTGGGCACTGGCTCCTAACCGGCCCTGGAACTGCCTCAGTCTAAAAGGGCTACTTGAGACATAAAGAGCTGCTGTTCACTATACGCCGAGCTGAGCTCTTACCTTACTGAGGATGATCTCTGGTGCCAGGTACTCTGGGGTCCCGCAAAGCGTCCAGGTTCGGCCCTTCACCCTTTTTGCGAATCCAAAATCTGTTACCTGGAGGACAGAGAGGACATCTCTGAGCACAGAGTCCAAACATGACTGTTGTTGATGCCTGCAGAACAAACATGCCCTCCTTGCCTGTATGTAACCTTGCTGGTCGATGAGCAGGTTCTCCGGCTTAAGATCTCGGTAGATGAGATCCAGCGAGTGAAGGTATTCAAAGGTCAGTACAATCTGGGCTGCGTAGAAGCGGGCGTGTGGTTCACTGCAAAACACATTAGGGGCAATATTTACAGTCAACCAGTGGTGCACGGGAATCTATAGGAGCTACTTTAAAGTCAACTCACCTGAATCTACCGATTCTCCTTAAGTGTGAGAACATTTCGCCGCCGGGTACATACTCCATTATCATATACAGATTACTGTTGTCCTGTGGAGAAACGAGAAACGTCTCACTTTGACGAGCAAAACACACAGTATAGATATTAGAGAAACATGCTGAGAAGATAACCAGATGAACTATTTAATGAATACCTTAAAAGAGTGCTCCAGTCGCACCAGAAAGGGAAAGCTGACAGCTTGCAGGATACGTTTCTCATTCAGTGTGTGTTCTATCTGCTTCAGCTTCACTACCTAGAAGGGATCAGGATGGAAACGTATTACTGCAAATGACTGTCTACAGAGCTTATCACGCATCATCATCATAAAAACAAAAAGAGGATCACTTTTTGTACAAAGTCTTTTGTTGTTCTTATGTCTTAGTTTTACCAAACTAGCATTTGAACAAGAATTCCTTGTAATTCATCCTCATGACATGACCTGTGACATCATCAGGCTGTAAATCCAGGAACTCTTTTAAAGACGACACAAGGAGGGTAGGTTCATGGCACTGTAGGACATCTGAACTTTTACAACAAAGAGATCTTTATGCCATCTTGAGATCAGATCAGACATAAGCCAGGCCTCATAGATTAGAGATAACTCTCTCATTACACTGGTGATGACTTGCAATTTGTGGGATCAGAAAGGTTAAATAAACGTACAATTCTTCTACAAAATTTAAATGGGAAAATGTACAGATGCCACAGTGAGGACGTTTTCCCACTACTCAGCGCCGTGACTCTGCCGCTGCTGTACAGAGCAGGGAAGGAGCTTATATGCGAAAACTAATTAAAATGAGCTTTATTCTCAAAAAGAAAAACATAAGTGGCAGTGGGTAAGTAATGCTATATGTGTATGACTGAACATAGTGCAACTGCGATACTACAGCTACAACAGAGAGCCCAAGAAAGTGCTCATGTAAACAGTCGTGAACACTGTCCGATTCTTGGTTTACTTATATGATTTCTACAAGTACTGTACCTTCTGTTTGTCAAGTATTTTCATGGCAAAATGCTGGCCCGTCTCTTTGTGTTTCACCAGCATGACTCGACCAAACGAACCAGTGCCTAAGGTCTTCAAACGCTCAAAGTGGTCCAATGCCGCAGTTTGCTGGAGCGACAGAACAGAGAACAGGTTAGTGTCAGTAAGAGGAAAGCAACATATCAGCAACATACCCTCAAAAGCTTTAGTTCAGGTTCTTTGTCTACTAAAAAGGAATGGCTAAAAAGTATTTATAAAAGAATTCCTGTTATTTAAATGTTATTCAGATATGTTGTCATTTTATTTATTGGGTCTACAACCACTATTCTGAATATGCTGGCATGATGTGTAAGATGTACATAAATCTGAATTCCTTAAATGCAGAAGTTTATATTTACAAAAAAATCACTTTGAACTTATAAACCTATATTGTTTCTGCACATTTTTCAATTGAATATGTCTCAAAAAGGAATAATATTATAAAAATCAGATTCTATTTTATTTATATCTTAAAAATTGTCTCAACTTTTTTGGAATCTGGCCCACATAATTTTTTGACAAAAAACTTTTTTTTTTTGCCGAAATAATGTCTTCATGATGCTGGCCACCCGTTTGTAGTGAAAACCTGAAAAAAATGACATGGGCCAATATTTTGAAGGTGTTGAAATGTGTTTTGCATTAGTCCAGCAGAGGGTGCACTGCCCCTCCTAAAATAAGTAGGACTTCATTTGTTCATGGGCGGGACTATTTCCATGAGTCTGCCTGAGTGAGTGAACAAGTATGTGAAAACCGAGGTCAGGTTGATTCATGATTTATTATAAGGTGCATTATCACACTAACATGTCTCTACACACAAGAGAACTACACACAATATATGCAAAGAAACGTAACACTGCAACATTATATGAATGACAGAATCAGAAAATAATGAAAATGAGGATTTGACAGATGAAGAGAAGTTATTCTTTCTCCCTCACCTGTGCTGGATTCTCCCATTTCTTCAGGAAATCTTCTTTGGCTTTGGCAAGAAACTCCTTCACTGTAATTAGGAACAAAGTGCATTCATTAGAGCGAGTTCGACTGTTTTCATGAGTCCAGGCTTATAGGATTTTGTACAACTATAATTGGTCACCACATTTAATCACCAAGACCCAGAGAAGACCTCAATGTTGTTGTTTTGCAATAAAATTCAAAGGCCCGAGCGAGATAGTTCAGCAACTGAGCACAGTGCATGTTAGGTGTAACTACACCACGCCTACATCATCACAGCTGCATCTAACTGCTTTTATAAGACAAAAAAGATGATTACAGATCACTTTTATAAATTTGAGGTGTAGCAAGTAATTGTCATACCTTGACAATAGGTTAAATACACCTGTATGTGCAAGCTCCAACTGCTGCTGTATTCATTTCCTTGCAAAAACTAGGAACTGAACCATCACATGACAAGTTCACTTAAAAAAATGATGAGAGTCCGGTTACACGTACTAGTGATAGAGGTCACAATGAGGCCGATAAACAACTCAGAAAAAGCTACAGTGTTCCATCTAAGGTACGAGCCAATATTTGCAAGTGGCAGGTAGATTTGCTTCACTTACCAGCCAGAAAATGCAACAGTAATCTATTGAATGGTGAAAAAAGAAGTCACATTTGCGCCCAACAGTTTACCGAGTGCTTCACGAGTCACACTTTTTTTTTTATGGGAAACTAGCTGAGATGTCATGTGCATGGCTTTCATGAGGCCAGTGTTTGCCAAAAGGCATTTGGAAGACTCTGAGACTAAGTGGAAAAAAGGGTTCCACGGCCTAATTAAACTAAATTTGGCCTTTTGAACCATCACAGCAAATGCTACGTTCAGCTACCAAACAATTATACTTATCACCTCCATTATGATTTATCATCACAAAGGTGGAATGCTTCTCTGCATCAGGACCGCTTGTGAAGGCTTGTGAATAAGGAGGTCCTGAACAGATCTCAAAGACTCAGTATCGGGGGGCCTTCACTGCAATCTTAACTGATCTGTATCAGCTATTGAGCCACATTGAGGCCCTCCGATCCTGTCATTACTTAGGATTTGTATTTTGGGAGGGATTTAACATCCCTACAGATTCAGAGTGCAGTTCACTGATACATCACTGACCTAAATATATGAACGGCTGTACACATACATTTGTTATTATTACAAAATTTGTGATCAAAAACTATTAAACGCAATACAGCAAAAAATCAAAAGTGCTGCTACACACAGGGTGACCTCTTTCTGGGATATTGGAAAAACAACATTTTGAGCCAACTTTTTTTTAACCCATCTTCGTTTTTTTATTTCTCTTTTGCCCTTGTTCATAAGTGGAACAGTAGCATAAGTCAGGGGTTCCTCCAATAATACACTGATCTTGAATATATGCATTTCAGACATGATTAGAAAGTAAGATAGCAGCATCATCACCCATGCTAAGGGTGCAGGTAAACCTACACTTGGTGACTGTGGACACAGTTTATGAAATGTAGTCCTCAAAGTGTGACAGGTGCCTCGTGATCAGGGGGAAATGTGATGCAGAACTAATGTTTTGACGTCTGCATCTTCCTTGGGGCAAAGCAGTAAACAAGTCATGCTTTTACAATACCAATGGTGTTCATTCAGACAGATAGTCTGGTTTTACGGATGTGTGGGTCAACCGCACCCCAGGGTGACGAAGCCACGTTCCGAGTAAGTTATTAATGTGTTACGGAAACATTGCATGCAGTCATTCACCCTCCTTCCCTTCTTTCTGTCACTCTGTCTCCGTCCTTGTCTCAGTCCTCAGCTTTTACAATTGTGCATGAAGTTAGCAGTTTGGAGACCAGTGTGTATTTTATGTCTAGGAGTGTAACAGTTCTGAACAGAGAGAGGGAAAAAAAATTGCCTGAAAAGTTAATGCAGCTTTATGTGCATCATAGAGACATAGTGCACGTTATCATTCAACAAAAGTAGTTATAACCCAGATATCTGTTAGCTGTGAATCTCAGCACATATTATCTAACAGCCAATGGAGATTTCATGCAACATCTTTGTTTGTTTACATCCCAACATCAGCTGCCACAGACATAACCAGACACAGGCCTGTGGACAGAGTTTGACAGCTTGGCACACATAAGTGTCATATGTAGCCATTCATTTTCCGTGCCCTTATCTTTATGGGGCTAATCACAGTGCTCTGTGGGAACATGCAGATAACCCGTCCTTCTTCATTCCTCCTTATTATCTGTGTAGTAGTTTTGAGGACACTAGCTGCCCTGGCAGATGAGGAAGGACAGATTTTCTACAAGCCTGGGACGCAACATGATTGAGGCTGTAATTGCACATCTGTCGAAGAAAAAAAGACAATAGTTTTAATTTAATGTCTTTAATTACGATCGTAAATATAAAGCGAGCATTAAAAAATGCTTGAATGCTTCATATTATATGCTTAACATTTGGAACACGTTAAAATTAATATATCACTAGCTTCAAAGCAGAAATGACGGCTAATTATTCAATGATAACAAAAATATTACTCATTTATGAAAAACTGAAAATATGACGCATGTAAAGCTGTTCGGGGAAATGTGGAATGTCCATCTGCCCAGGCAATCAATGCAAAACAAACGCCAAGGTCACGGCTTAAATAAAGCCAGTCAATAGTGAAAGTGCAGAGTACTGTAAACACCAAATTTGGGATATCACTAATGGGCTTTTTTAAAATGAGAAAACTAAGATAAATATTATGAAAACATGATAAACAAATAGCAGCTATCTACACAGCAATTTCTCATGAAACCATGTGCATCTCTCACAAGAAACCACTTGAAAACTACACAAAAGCTTAATCCTCATCTAGCTAATGTGATTTCCTGCTAATTCTCCAAAGACCAACAGCTCCAACAATGGGATGGGAGAAAGCCAGCTAGAATGGCAAAGACCAAAGTTCACATAAACATGTCGAGAGCAATGTTGATCCCACAGAGAGCACTGGAGAAACTGGGAAAAAAATATTTCCAGTGAAAGTTGCTCAACTCTTGACTTCCACAGAGCTACAGAGGGACTATTACTGTCATAACTGGGAGTTACTCAGAGGAAACAGGCTGGTGCTTCTTCTTCAGTAGCTGGAAGCTAACTGGAAGGATCAACATCTGTCTGTGAGGAGCGCTCTTCATCTTAATAGTCTTTCCATTGGATTTAGCAGGCTTGGCTGCCATAACCGCCACATTCAACACCCCAACTCTCCTGCAACCCCAAATTCCTTACCATCTGGGATGACTATGGGTACCTCTGGTGCTGCAGCATCTGCCGAGCGCGACCCTGATTCACTTGAGCGCGAGGATGACTCCCTCTTTCCTGCATGCCTTCTGGAGCTCTTCCTGTCACACATTAGCCCTGCAAAGTCTCCCCTGTTCTTCTTCCTTGGCCTCTTCCTCGGAGTCACTGATTCATGACCTTTCCTCCCCCTCTGAGAGGACTGTGGGTCAGATCGGCAGCCCCACTCATCAACAGAAACCGGTCAAGTGTCCTTGCCAGCGGGGTGTCTTCAGTCTTTCCTGTGACTGTCACTTTGTTGGGGACCAAATTCAGAAAGTAGCATCCACATCCAGTGTGCAGTCAAACATAGCATGGAGACCAGCACTGCTCCTGTTACACTCACACAGATCAATTGGACCCTTGCTTTGGTTTGTATCAATATTTATCCTGTACACAAAGTACTCTCTGCCATTCCCTCCCATGTCAAACACACACACACACACGCACAGAGAGGCTATATATTGATCTATTCAGGGGCATAATCACCAGGGGGAGGGGCGTAAAACACTAGTTGGTATATTTATCCAACCCAGAGAGAAAGTCCTATGGAAAACTAGGCCTGAGTGAAGACCCTTGAGATGAACTAGACACATCTAGAGTCGAGAAACTTTCCCTAATTAGCAGAACCAATCACATCTCACATCTGGGGTGAAACTCTCAGAGTTGATCTGGGTGTTTTCAAAAACATAAAAGTGGCTCTCTCAGGAGACGCAAGCAAATCAGGAACGCACAAACCACAGTGAAACTTTTTCTCCCCCCTGCCCAAATGCACCAGAGAGTCTATGTAGTGCCAGTGCTGAATCGATCCTCCAAAATCAATCCTACATCTCTCCCCTGGGCCTCACTGGCCCACTCTGACGCAGGAACAGAGGGGTTATATTAGGGCGAGCTGACCGACATTTAACTGTGAAGCGCACCAAATCAGGTCCCAGGCTACACCAGGCCTTGTTCCGATAGCATACATCCCCATGTGGTGTGCAGGAAATCAGAGAGGGGGAAAAAAAGCTCCATGTAAACTGGGAAGGTGTTTTCATGTGTGTAAAAGTGAGAAATCAATGGCAGTCATCAGCTCAATACTGGCCTTGGATATCTTACTGTGACTGGTGAACAAGCAGTTACTAGCAAAACCACCAACAGGAAGCTACCTTTCATACTACTGTACACATTGAATTGTTAAATAATCAACCAACCCCTAAGCAGAGGAGCTGAAAAATTCAATTGATGGTTACATTGCACTTCCATTCATCTCTAATCACATCATGCATGTGAAGGACAGGTAATGGGATAAAGCAGCCAACTGTCTCATTGTGTATTGTTGTTGAGTTTTAGAAATGTTCAGTATTATCATGAACCACTGGCTGGAAAATAGCCTCAAACAGTGAAAGTCTCACTTTGTGCTTTTTTTTAGGTTACAGTGTATCATAAAAGGAGGTAGATGACACAAAAGGTATCTATATAACAAAATATACGTATAGAATATATAAGATGGACAGACACTTCTCCACTTTCTCTCACTGCACAATAATGAAGCCAAAAAATCTGAATGCAGCCGCTGCCATTTTGCACTGCTGACGTGATTTGGAGTCTGCGCAGCAGCAAATGTGCAGTGGAGCGGCGGTACTGAGGTCCCGTCAGACATGACATCACAACCCTTATTCATAGAGAGTAAGAACTTATTCAAACTTAAAGGTTAATGTATCTGAAAAATAAGACAAACATACATCAGCATGATAGTAACTAACTAAAATCATTTTTTTTTTGTTTCATTTAATTTAAAATCTAATTGATTTGATGTTTTTAGTTTGGCTAATTTCCCATTTGCTAACATGGACAGGGCAGAGCTTCTGACATACACTGCACTATACGTCTGTTTACCTTTATGTACTTTGCATAATGTAATTTTTAAATTGCAAAAAATGAAAAAAAGGTTTAAAACCCATGTTGTATGTTTAATCGAGATGTAAATGGTACATCTGTCATCCAGTTATTAGCCTGCAGAGGTAGAGATTATGGAACATAGATCCAGCTATGCACTGACAGTATAATCAATATGTTCAAAAGGTAGAAGTACAGTAGGCTGAATGCCCTTTGGACATATAACCAACATATGCAACAGGCTATCTCACTTTTGGTAACACAAAAGTACTCGACCACTACTGGTTAAAGTTGCATGAGATTGTAGTATGCTATAGCTTTATTTGTTGCAGAGTGATTTCAGTATCACTGCTTATAAATGTGACAACTTTACAAGACCAGCAGACACAAGGATTACCACTATGCTTGTTGTAGCTGTGAGGATCCAAAAGGAAACTACTGCTCCTTTTCTGATCACTCAAGTTAATCCTCAGTTTTGCTTTGCTTGCTTTTGCATTTTGCATCTCAGGATCTTTCCCTTGCAGTATATCAACTTGCCAACTCAGTGCTGTAAGCTTATCTGAGGTAGCTGATTGGCATTTCAACAGTAAGGTCCACTGGTAATCAGTGCGGGCTTATAACAAAGCCCCTTTAACTGGAGACAGGAAGTGATGAGCGATCCAAACACAAACCTGCCCCTGTTACACAAACCAGCTGCGTGCAGAGCAGGGGCAGGACATGAACCATAGTTATTTATAGATACAGGGAGTTGCACTTTGACAGGGTGCCACCTCATTATATGAGGTTCAATTCAAAACACAAAAGATCCAATTCAGCAATCACTAATGTCATAGCATGGTGCTCAGATGTCCGCATGTTGAAGTACAAGAAAATATTTCCAAGCTCTCAAACACCGACTTACACGAGCCCTACCAGCGAGAACAACAACAACAACATAAGAGCCTTATAACAAAAAAATGAAGTATGTGTGTGTTTGGACAGGTTCATTATTACACTAAGTCACAGTTTAAGGCTGGTAGTGTAATGCTGAGCAGAGTGGCGCCTGACAGACACTTTCACAGTAACTGAGAAATGCCTTCCTTTGAACTGTAACTGGAAAACAATAGGCAACAGAGCAGAGACAAACAACAGGCAGCTCTGTGTATCTATTTGTACACAAGATCACTCCACCAATGCCAATAGACAATCAACTCACCAGGTTGTGATATGAATTTAGTAACAAACATTATCAAGAAACAAACAGCTTGAATATCTCTATTAATTGTACAAGTTTGAGCTCAGCCTGTAACTAGCGAAGCTGGCGGGACATAGCATGGACTACAGCTCCGTCCCTAATCCATGCTCCTGTCCAGCTCCAGAATGAAAACTCACTCCAGCAGCGAGCCTCTAGCTCCTCCTGTGGTTGGTAATGTCTGCCTTCTCCACCGCCTGTGTCCCCTACACAGGGCCCAGCTCGATGAAACAGCCTTCCTGCCAGCCTGTGAATAACAGACATCCTACAAGGCAGAAGGAAGCCAGCTGAAAGCCAGTGTAGAGTGTCAAAACTGCAGCAAGTCCAGAGGTTCTTACAAGCGGGAAATCCAGAATATGCGACACCAACAGCGTCTTAAGGGCCAAGCTATCCTGGCTAGCTGTGTTTAGTATATAGAGCAGTAGAGGCGATGACCAACTGCAAAAAAGCCTGGGCTGGACCTTCCTTGCTCCTTCACTTCCTGCTGCAGTTCACAGTGTCTATCCGCCCTGCTTCCTCTTGTGGGCCAGAAATCTGCTTATACGAGTGCAGAGGCTTTCTCAGTCTTCTCAAGCCTGGAAACTTTAGGGGAAAGAGATCCGGTGCACTGAAACAAGCTCTCAACACTCTCTTTCCATTTTCTGTAGAAACTAAAAACAAGCTGCCATGTCGTCCTTAATTTCTAGCTGCGCTGTGGAAAATTATGCTCCTGGGTGTGGGCTTTAGACCGCTGGTTTGCACCTGTCTCTGGGGATCAGGGTGGACCCTCAGTGATCAGATTGATAAGGATGTGAAGCATGACACGTGAACAAATATCCCACCAGCAGTGCTTTCTATTATCCCCAAATTTGCATTACTTCTTGAGCAAGAGAAAACAAAAGTCAGTACTATAACACCTGAGAGTCATGGGCCTATTACATGAGTTACCAGTGATGGGTTAATGTTACAGCAGGACTGGAGGCCATTCTTCACACATACTCTCTACCAGCAACAAGGAGCTGACACTCATTTTGCAGATACCTGTTCTGACTTTGCACACTTGAGCGTTATTTATAGTGTCAGGATAAAAACATAAAACGGTGTCCTCCCAAGTCTTCTAGGGCCAGTGATGCTAACTGGGAAAGGGAAACCAAAATCTACATAAGTGTCTTTTATTTTGTTAACGTATATAAATGTACCTATATTTTATTTATGTTATACAAGTTACAACTGATCTGATGTTCAATAAGCTCATCAACAAAATAAAACGTTTTGAGTAAAACAGCCCAAAATTAGTTGGCATAAGCATAGCATTTCTTCCTCTGTCTTGCACACAAACATGCACACATACACACAGACAGTGACACATACAAGTGCCCTTGTTCTAAATGCTGCTCATCACATGATGTTCAAGAGACTCCTCGACTACCAAGTTCTGCCTGGAGAGGATCACCCTCATGCATCATATGACCCTGTCCTGGTGGCTTTTTCCTTCTCCGATAACAACCAACTCCCCTCTGCTCTCTTACTGTTAAACTCAGCCTATTGGACTCAACGTGCAGGTCTACATTGCTTTAAGTCATCCCATCACTTTTATAAATATCTAAAAATGTGTGCATTATTTGCACCCTTGCTTCAAATCTTATTCTTTAAATACCCCCTTTTAATATAAACAGGTATATATTTTGTCCTAAACTGATTAAAAGAAAAGACAACACCCCAGCAGGGTTCAGGTTTGCAATGATATTTAAGCCTTTCATATCATTATGAAAGGGGTCAAATAAAAACATCTGAAACACGTCAACCACAAAGAAACCTATGACTGTTGTATAAGGCTAGTTGTTGTCATCCTCACTGGTTCCTCTGAATATAACCTGGGGCTTTTAATCACGAGCTTTCCCACAGAATCAGCGGGGAGAATGAATAACATCCTCTGCTGTTCAGTTCAGATGATCATGGTGTCACAGTATAACCGCTTGCTTTAACTTTATGTGAGGATGTGAATGGGCACTGGTCTCTTTTATGGGGTTGACAGCCTAACAAAGTTTAGCATATTCTGCTCGATCACTTCTCCAGAATAGAACAAGCAATGTAATGTGGTGTCAAAGTGGAGGGTCTCTGGGCCTTGATGCATGATAAAGGTGTTAATTGTTGTTGTTTTTCGGTGCCAGTATGACAAACAGGGAATAACAATATAGTGAAACGACCCAAATGTAGCAGCAGCTATGGGTAAGGGGTACTCACCGCTCTCCATCTCATTGCCCTTCTTTGCGGTGGGCGTGTTGCCCATGATGGCAGGCTGATGGTGGAGTCCCTGGGCTCGGACTGAGTTTTCCTTTACAAGTCGTTGAGTGATGCTACACCGCTAACGCAGTCGCTGGGCTCAGTGACGCTGACAGCTAGCTACTAGCTAACCGCTATCATTATTGACTACCGTGTGTAAATATATCACCTCCAATACCCCTCCTTAGTGACTTCGGAAAACTCCAACCAAGCGAGTATATCCAAGTCTGCAGCTGACACTAACGCTTTGGGTTAGCTAGGCTAGAACGCTAGCTAACTCTAGCAGAGGTGGCCAGTAGATGTTAGCTTTGTGGTGTTAGCTCGTCAATTTCCAGGCGAGCACCGGCAAAGCAAGATGTCACTTGGCTCCCTTTTATTTCCAGAGACAGCTTGGTGTATCCAAAACACAGTACGGACCATTAGACAGATCGTCGAAGGCTGATTTCCGTCTATCTAACGAGCAGGCTAGCGTTAGCTTTCAGCGCCCCTCGCAATCGTATCCTGGCCTGAACTAACCAGGTGCTATCTCTGTGTCGGCAGGCCTTTTCAGTTGAGACCTGGATAAAAAAAGTGGTGTACGGGTTTTCCGTTTTCTTCGATGCTGGTTATTTCAAAGGAATCTCTTTCCATTCGTTTCCAAACCAGGCATCAAGTGTAATGGTTTCCTGGGACCGACCATCTGATAGTCGATTCCTAAGATCAACAGACCCCTTCCATTAATCTTCAGACCGCAAGGGAAACTCCAGTCATCCATCCACCGGAGCCCGCCCCTGGCTGTCTCTGATTGGCTGCATACACAGCCACTTACGCGACAGAAGTTGCAATTCAAATGCTGATTGGATAACTGTCAGTACATCCAATCATTGCATTGATGCGATTCGTCTGTCAAATTATTTTGTCCCGCCCCCTCCGGACTTGCTAGCACCCAATACGCCCCTAACAGTAACTGTTTTTTTTTCTTTTTTCCTTAAATTATCAGCTGTTTGTATTTATTATCAGACTTGAATTTCGTGCAGGACACACATCAAACGTTATTGCATCTTGCAGTTATGAACCTATTTGCAGAGCACAATTTTCTGAAGCCAGTTCTGTAGCTTAGCTACCCCTTTTACCCGAGCGATCTGTGATTGGGTGTGACGTTAACACAGGCTATTTTTAGTAAAATGTGAAAATATAAGAGGGTACTCACAGTGATATTTGTGTTGCAGAGTTGGCACTCTGTTGTGTTTAACCTAATGAAAAAAAATAAGTACTTGTTTGGTATGTTCTTAAAAAGAGTGGAAACATTGCCTTTCACATTCAGTGATTTATATTCCGTTGTCCTGCCTTGTAATCAAAGATGAAAAAAGTAAAAAAGGATAGTTGTCACTGTCACACAGACATTCATAAACTCATACATAACGAATACAATGTTTTTATTTGGAACACAAACCTGCAAAAAAACAAAACATGGAGAAAGCTATGTAGCTCCTCCAAAGCTCCACTAGGTGGAAAAAGGTTTAAGTGCAAATTTGAACAAATGTAATGGCAGTTTATTAAATTGCTGCACAGCAATATATTTACCTATTGCTTCAGTGCTGAAATAATCAAAGGGGTATAAATTAGATCTGCACCAACAAAACAAAGGAAGATGAATCACACAACAGCTTTCTTTGCTGTTTCAGTTCTTCAGCTGTATCTTGAGTCCACAAGACAAACTACTTTGTTATTGCTTTCAACTTCATGGCAAGAAACTCCCCATCTTTAATGATGCGATGGTTATACCGGTGAGCTGTTCAAAATCTTCCTTGGAACAAACACTCATCTGAAATCCTAGATGAGAGTTCACTTTTGACAGGCTTCAGGTAAATAAGGGCAGCTATAAGGCAAAGGTGTCTGCACATCCACGAGAGAACGTCCACAGGAATCTTCAAAAGTAAGGTCTCTTGCTGTGAGTCATCACCTTTGGATCTGGGGTCATCTCTATAAGCAGTCCATAGAGTTATCTGGTAGTATCCCTAAGGGTGGGGCTTTGCCTGGGAGACAGGATGGAGGGAGCATGGAGTTTGACGTGGGATCCACATTTTCACAGTCCTCCATTCGTTCTGCACAGCCTTCCCAGTTTATATGGAATCTGGTCACACGAGGGTTTGACGCCAGAATATTTCTCTGGAGCTAAAAAGGGAAGACAGAAATATAGATGAATATCAATGTGGTTTGTAAGTGTAACTGATGTGACATATTAGACAATTAAACCATATGCACACTTGGTTGCCAGCTACAGTTAACTAATTACGGGGAATGTGTGTGTACTAAGCAGTGTGACGAATAAAAACATTCAACGTCTGCATTGACATTTTACAACCTTGATGGAAACTCTAACCATATTAGAAAACCTTTACCCAGAAGACATATTTTCCATTAGCTGCAAATAATTTCTGCTAATGTGCATACCGCTACTATCTAGACATAGGGCAAGAACATGTGAACCCTGTAGATAAGAATGGTTCAAAGGTGCCATACATTGAGAAATCAAACAAACCATCATATAATAAACTACAAGTTTGCTCCTGTAATCAGTATTCACTCACATTTTCTCACAGTGGCTTATTACTTAAATTACTATCTGAATTAAGAACATTGTTCACAGAGCAGTAACATTTCTGATTAACTAGTTATATAACCAAAGGAATTCGATAGGATTACAAGTCATTTCTGAAGGATCAAACAATCTGTTCCAAAGTGCAGGCTCAACAGAAAGAAAAGCCTTAATTCTGCAAAGTAAGAGTGCACCATGTTGCTTGATGATTACTACCTTGCTATTTGCATGGTTAATATAATAAAAAAACACATTCTTAGGGTGTGTATTGTATCAGGCCTTTCAGCTAATGTTTGTATGGTGTATTTTTGGGTTGACATTGAATTGCAAAATTCCATCAAAACTTGCGTTTGACCAGACTTCATTCACGTCCATTAAATATTACTATTGTAAAGTAGATTTTTATACCAGTGAAACAGGATTTGGGCAGTCACATCAACAACAGGATTCAGATTATCCAGAAATCAGCTAGTAGTCTGACCTGTGTGTAGTCTGGCTTGATGGGTGGATTTTCACGAAGCTCAGGCTCTGTGTATTCATTGTTCACATAGTATCCGATGCGAATGAACTCCTGGCCACGGTATGTGCAGGTAATCAGCACTACAGTCACACCAACTGCATCACTTTCAGGAATCAGTCCAGTGTTTGGGGCATCAGCCTGTTGAAAATAAACACAACACATGGATGTGCCGAAAAAATATGAAGCAACTTTAGCCAGGTTATTTCAAATGACATAGTTTTGCATGGCAGTTGAAACATATTTTCTTTTAACCAATGTACACCACTCGGAATTGACATTTGATGATATACATGATTAACAATTATAAATATAGGTAAGGCTAATACATTTATGTCACTCAAAATATGACTGACCCTTTGCTTAATGTTCAACTGATCCTGCGCCATAAACATTTATAGTTTATGATCTGGTGTATCCCTAAACAGATTTGAGATTATCTAAGCATGAACAACAAGCAAATTCTGGAGCAGGACTGTGTTAGTATTCTAGGAACAAACTGAATTATAGGTGTTTCTGCTTAACTGAAAATAAATACATTTTGGCTGACATACTTTCGAATCTGGGCACTATTAAAAATCATATCTTTGGCATTTCTGTGCTATGACCCTTGTCATTCATCTAATTTGTTTGGTTGGGCTCCAGTAGCCACTTCCTTTATATCCAGCATATCATCCAGTGAGATTATGGCCGGAAAAACAACTATTCATATTGTGACATAATAAGTACAACTGTGGTGCTGTAATATTGTCACAACGCCTAATAAACATGTAATAAACAGCAACTGCAGTATACTTCTCCTGTTATTTGAACAGTGTAAAAGGGTCTAATTATAATTTCTGATCTTTCAAACTGCTCTGTAAACACTTACAAAGCTATATAGGAGATAAGGAGAACTGCCCAAAGTTTTAAAGACAAGGAGGAAGATGCAATTGCTGATTTTGAAAGTGGGAATAGAAGTTGTTATGAAATTGCTGTTCCCAGTATAAACTATAAGGCTAAAGCAACCCCAATCGCTGTTTCTGTTAGTTTACCCCAACCAAACACACCTGAAACACAAACATATGTCTCCCAGCAGGTACTGGGCCGACCAAGACGGAGTCGAGGATTTGGTCGTACTCTTCACTCTCTGCTGAGCCGACATAGATGATCTTCCATTCCAGGTCTATCAAAAATAAACACAGGAAATAAATCGAGGTTATGTTTCACTATAAAATTCAATGTTAAAGTAATGTGTAGTGAATGTGGTGCTCAGACAATTAGTCCATTAACCAATTAGATGAACAGAAAAATATTGATAAGTGATTGATCATGTCATTCATCTCGTAGTACAAAATGCCACCTTTAGAAAAAGTATATATATATAAAAAACAGATAAGTTCATGCTTGTTTTGATTGACACATTGCGACAAATTATATATTGTGTTTTTTACTTTCACCTCCAATAGCCAGAGCTTGATGTACAGAAAATGTGTCCAAATACAGTCACGTTTACAGAGACAGGCCAATATTACCTTTGCAAATTTGTTGAGTATTATAAATAAAAAATAAACAATAGCCATTTCATGTTCTTAATCCATATTACACAGCTATCTACAATCCCTTAATGCTTGTTACTTAGTAACAAGCATTAAGGGTTACTTAGTAACAAGCATTAGTACTTATAGTTAGACTAGTTTCACTACTAAATAAGGAGTAAAAATTGCTAGGATGAACATGAAAAACATGATAGATGCACTTCAGGCTGTGCTAATTAGACTTTTAATGGTCTGCAACAACATATTTAGTCAATCAACTTACACACATACACAGCCACCACAGCATACATATGCTGCCGAGTTGTGTTACATTACTTTGCGATTAACTTGTAACGTTAACAGGACGTTAAAATACATTCCACACAACTGACTTTGTGACTCAGGTTAGCTAATGTGGCTAACCTACCGTTAGCCGATAGCAAACACTGGTAAACAGACAGAACTAATGTAACGTTAGCAACAGTCCCAGCCTCAGACACACAGTAATGACAGCTTTACTACCACAATACGTACCTTCGGGAAGGTCCTCCATACACTCAAACGTTATTTCAAACTGAAAGGGGTTTCCAAAAGGACTCGGGTTATCCAAGACAGCCACATTCAGCACCTGTACCTTCGCCATGGTTGCCGGAGAGCTAAAAACGGGCTAACCGAAAACAAAGGTTCAAACCAAGATTCCCGGGGAATCCCTTGAAAGCAACAGTACAACGATACAAACCCTCAACAGTGACAATACTGTTATCTGCCAAAAAAATTGGTTTTAACAAACTAAAACCTTTTTTCATACGACTAAATCCGTAGTCTTTGCTTATTTGATATTCAGTATAACAAGCAAAATTGAGAATAAATATGCTGCTTCCCGCCGCTTTCACTCTACTACCCACCCTCCACCGCGTCTACGGCAAACGGGAGGCTTCATGTCATGCGCGAAAAAGAAGCCGCTTCCATCAAAGGAAAGGCAACTGCCTCAATCTCCCTCTAGTGGCACTGTAAAGAGGCATAGGTTTACAAAATCCAATCGATTGTGACAACGTTATTGACTGCAATTCTTCATAACCATAAAGTTAGCAGATATTTCCTTTCCTGCCTGTCCTGACAAAGTACTGAATCAGATCGGAATATTTAGTGTAACCTGGTATGGACCTTGTACTATTTGGTTACCAACAGTTAATTACATTATGGTTGGGAGGTACAGTAAAATAAACTTTGTGGTGTCCCACACCCCAGGAAGGGCGGAAAACAGGCACATTTTAGTTACAATTTAGCCATTCTGCATTAATATCATGCAAGTTACCCAATCACATAATCAATTGAGTTTATAAAAGTAGTTCACTAACTGACTTTACATCTCATAGCCTGTTTACTCTGATGAATAGAATACTGTACATCAAACAAAAAAGGATAATTCCCAACAAAATGAAATTACTTGCATATTGTATATAGGAGTAAAAAAGAAAAGGAAACAAACAAAAAATGGTTTGGCATTTCTTTAGACTGACTCATTCCTGTAATATAGGAGTAATTTTCCACAGAAGTTCTCTGTCTTTGAACACCGCCTCACTGCTCTCACACAGTGTCCAAATGAAAACTGACCACCCCAGATTAGGCATGAAGCAGCCTACATTTTCTTTGCCCCTCTGAGTCTGAGAAGGGGAGATTAGATGAGGATTAGAGTCCACTGGACCAGCTGGCCGCCGAATTCATCCTTAAAATATCTCAGGAATGTTGATATTCTCCCTCATGGTGGGTAACATGAAACCTGATGGAGGCGCTATTTCATGCCACCACTATCAGCCAGGTTGCTAGGTAAAGAGCTGTGTGCAGGAAATACAGTTAAACACAGCCTACTCCAGCAGGTTGGAGCAAGTGGGAGCAACCTGGCATCATAGACTATCCATAAAAAGTTCAGTTTAAATCAAGTGTCAGGCGGAAAACGTGGCATAAATGTGATTAAAATGATCTGTTAGTGTATTTTGAGGAGTTTTTATGGCAACAGGAGGATTCGGGTGCGCGCTGCTTCAGTGAGCTGCGTTTTTCCCTCGACTTTGTACAAAGGAGTATCTGTCCGCTCTGCTGCAGGTGGATAGCTGCGCTCAGGTAATGTAACACGAAACTCAACCATGTGACCAATGGCGATTTGAAGAGTAGACAAAAAAAACTGCTTTACATAAAACACCAAGTGGTAGAACAGTCGAGGATGTAGCCCGAACATTGAATCGATTCAAACTATTATAGAAGTACGGTTTTTGCCTGGAGATGTTACCTGTCACATTCACTGGATTAAACCATTTGTTGCAGTTTCATTTTTGACAAGGTGAGGCGGAAGCGAGGAATCAACCTGCTCGATGTTTCCCGTTTTGCTTCGATCACCTGAAAACAGCCTAATCAGTGGTAAGTGTCTAACCGAGCTAGTGGAAAATTAACTTAACTATATTTAATTCATTTCTAGTAAATATGATAATATCTCTGCCAACGAGCAGGGGTTAAACATTAATAACTGTTTTTAATACATAGTCTGTGCTATTAATATCTTATTATTTTCCTGTGGTCAAAGCAACTTTAATGGTGATTCAACATCATGTGTGACTCAGTGGTTCCTGACTCAACCTCAGATTAAAGGAGTCTATAAGAGTGACTAAAAGATGTGACTTTGCATCACTGACAATAATGTGTCTTTTCAGCTATTCAACATGGGCGATAAATCCACACAGTGACCGCCGGACCGGATGAAATGGACCCGAGCTGATGCCCCTCTAAGTCCCAGTCTGCCCTCACTTTGCCCTGCTGGTCACGGGTTAGGAGATGGCAGCGTGTCCGGATGTGCTGCTGGCCGTGCCTGGAGTTGTGGTCAGGAGTGTTTTACTGCTGATACTGAGCAGTAATCCTGTGTGGGGTGAGTCAGTAACCATCCCTTCATCCTCAAAACACTCCCACACATACAAGACATCCTTTCGGCAACACCTGCCCACACACACACCGTTATATCCTGCAATGATAACTAACTGAAACAGATTGGGACATTCCAGAGCAAATCTGAAACATGCACAGGCTTGTCAGCATGTTGTAAACACTCAGGACTAAGAATTGAATTAAGAAACACACTCAACCATGTAAGAAAGCGGTTTATTTACATCCGGTTTTATCTTATCGATAAATACAAAAGAATTAAATTTCACAATATGCTGGGCTTTCTCCTCAGAGCATGGCTGCCCCCTTTCTGTAACCCCTGTTCTTGTTATCAAGTTGTACTTGTGTCCTTGCAGAGTTTACTGTTTACCCTGGTGAATGATTGACTCAAGAGAGGTTTTATGTTTCATAAACAAAACCTTTTGTAATTTTCAGTATAATTCAGTTATAATTCTCAAAACAAAGGAAAACAAAAAGATTAGAGTTTTTTTTCTCACATTTTTATAAGTGTCGTTTGACTCAGCTGACTGTATCTGCAGTACAGTCTGCATTCCTGAGCTTCTCCTCCTCCTCATCCACTCTCCTGGTCAAGGAGTTACTTTGTAGTTTCATGATGTCACTGAGTGATCACATGGCTGCTCATGGATAAAATGGCTGGGAACAGCAACAGCCTGGTAGGTTATCTGGCATGCTGCTTCCAAAGCATGCATTATGGCTTCAACCAACTACTGCTGCGCTGTTGGTTCCTCTTTTCTCTATTTGTGTAAAATAATCTTTCCACGGCATAAAAGGAGGTTTAACTTGTTTTAGTTGGTTGGCTAAAAATGTCATGATTAGAAGCCCAATTAGTAGAGTTACAGCCACACCTCACTTATTAAAGTGCAAACACACATTGTGTACTTAACCTTTAAGGATCCCTCTGTATGCCTCCATTCATCTGAGTGTGGGTTGTTTTAGTGACTGTGTTTACATGCACCTAAAGGAAAAACAGTTTGAGAAATATGCAGATTAAAGAAATACTTCACTTTTAAAATGACCATTTTTATATGAATTACTCATCCTGTCATTCTTGAATAAATATTTTTTACTGCAGAGAATCTGAAAACAGTAAATAATTAATTCATTTGAATGGGGTCGTATTAAAAACAACAGCAAAAGTATAGCCAAACATTAGTCTACAAACTCTGTAAATGTGTAGCTGATGCCAGCCACTGATTAGCTTAGCTTAGCTTAGCAACAGCCTTTAAAACATGGGACAGTCAGGCAGTCTGAAACTGGTCCAGCCAACCAGTTAATTTACCAAAATGTTGAGTTATTCCTCTAATTCCGTCTTCTATGTCTGTATATTTAATAATCTTGTTACTAAAATACTGTAGTTTCCATGTGCCTGTCAATGGAAACTTTTATTTTTTAATTATTAGTTAATGATGGCGTTAATAGATTACCAGTTAGCAGAAGTGTTGTAGTGGAGGGTATCTGCAGGTATGGGGATGGGGTAAACCTGTTTCTTTTTTCTGACGGTCCACAGTATATCCACCTATCAGCCAAAAAGCCACAGGCGCATAAAATCAAAGAGTATACCAATATCCTCCTTGGTATTTATGTTTCTGTGAGGCAACAGGAAATTCCCCTCCTCCGTAAACTGAATTCCTTTTCTGTCTGGCCCGTCATCCTCTGCTGTTTTTATCTATCCTTTGTTTTATCTGCTGTTTGCACAGACTTACAGTGTAATACAGAAACCGCCTGAACAGCATTTTTAAGATCTGTTTGAAGATCATCGGAGTGATTTTTTTCTGCAGGTCATGCTTTGCACGTGAATTCTCTCAGCTGTCATCATGACTGTTATGTTACCTGCTGCTTTCACAATGCCTTTTAAATGCCAAATAGGACTCCTTTATTAAATCTTGTATTACTAGCTAATTTGTTGATTGATTTTATTCCATTCTCACATGTTACTACAATGTCCTTGTCATTTCTGCTCTTTTCACAGGGAATTACACTATAACTGCAAATAACAACCATTCTAATAACACCACTGTGAGTAAAAAAACCTTCATCATGGCCACTGAATGACACCAGAAAGTATCTAGCGTCAGCAGATTGACCTCTCTCTTGTATTTTTCCATTCGCAGAGCCTCAACATTGCAGCCATTGTTGCCCCTATAGTCACACTGGGTGTTCTGGCGATAGTCCTGGCTGTTCTCGGCTGGCTGTTCTGTGTGGTGAGAAAGAGGAGGCAGACTGAAGGGACGTACAGACCCAGTGCTGAGGAACAGTCTGGTGCTCGCGGCGTGGCAGCACCAGATGCACTAAAGTTACCAAAAGAGGAAAGACTAATATGAGTGTCTGTGCTGTACAAAATCCTGTGAGGACACAGTGTGACGAGACTCCTCTCCTGAGTGACCAATGAGAAGAAACTTTTCCCTCGTAAGAGAGGACAGATTGCCAAGATTGAGGCGCCGGAACGTGATGCATTTACTTTTCCCTTTCATTTCCAAAAGCACTGGATGTTCCCTGCACGGCACTACAGAGGAATGCAAAGAAATGCACCTGGATGTTTGGATCAAGCTGATTTTAAGAACAATTGAACATTTCAAGGCGGTTTTGAACATTTCTGCACAAAAACAAGCTTCAGTATTTTATCACCACTATTAATTTTAGTTTAGAGATGTTTTCTTGTTTCAGTTGCCTTAAAATATCATTAACATGTACCTGTACTTGATTTGATCCGGTCTGTTATGAAATACTGTCACTGGAAGAATTCATACCAATCGTTTACTGTCAGCTCATTTTTTGGGGTACTGAGTCCACTGCATTTTAAATTATAACAGATGTTTTTAGCTGGATAATGAGTGTAAGTGAACATCTTATCACAGTGCAAAACCTTTATGAAGACAGAATTGTCGAAAAGAACAATTGTTTACACTTCGACTATTTCTTAAGTACTGAAAATGATTTAACGTAATAATATCAAAGATAATTTCCTCAGATCAATCATGCACTGCATATTGCATCATAATCAAGCAGATGTTGAACACTGTTGCATGTTTATTTATGCTTTTGTCAAATAAATGTTGTAAAATAGTCGAATGATTAAACTTCAGCAAGCATCTAAACAAGTAAAAGCATGTCTGAGGACATCCTCCTGTTTTAACTTTGAGTTTTCTGAAAAAGACATGATCTTTCTTCACAGAATGTAATCCCAGTCAAAATAAGGTTTGGGTCGAATTTATTTATTTAGGTATTTTTTTTATTATTATTCAATTATTCAATATTGACTTACTTAACCGTACACATATGGTATTCACAGTGCTTCCAGAATGGAAATAGTCATTTGTGCAGTCATGTAGTCATGTGCATTAGGATGGCTGCTAAATAATATATAATGTACCCCCTGGTACATGTAAAGATCTAAGTAGTTCTTTGTCCCGTCACAGACTGATGATAATGGATTCACTGATTTACAATCTGGTCTTAGACTGAAAAGAAAGCAGACTAGTACCCATTCTTGTCAATGACTACAAACATTTTATTTAATCCTCCCTATTTTTACATAATAATCTTACAGGATTGAGCATTACAGTCTACTAACTACTCAGTATTTAAATAAAAGAATCATTTAAAAAGCAAAAACATGTCTTTATAGACCCCAAAAAATGTACTTCCCTTGTCGGCACGTTGCAGGACAGACACTGAGGTGCAGATCACTAAAAGATCAATAAAAATTCAGAGACAGTAAAGTGGCCTTTAATCAGATTTTATTTACCCTCCAATCTCAAGGCTTCACAGTTAAAATCACTTGCTTTTGAATTCCGCAAAGCCAATGACAGGAAAAATGTAAGGATGGCGTTAATTCAGTGCATTCACATCATACGAAAACAAATTGAACCAAAAACGTCACTAGTTCCAGTACACATCAATGTCTAACACTAGAGCAACAGCGATCTAGATGGTGACAGTTTTTCAGTGTGGCAGACCTTTCAAATCAGGATGGAGAGGGATGGACGGGGGGATGGGTGAGGTAAGATGAGGTTTGGTAGGCTGCGGCTTTAGGCGACCTCTTCCTCTCCCTCTTCCTCGAACTCGCCCTCCTCAGCGGTGGCGTCCTGGTACTGCTGGTACTCGGACACGAGGTCGTTCATGTTGCTCTCTGCCTCTGTGAACTCCATCTCATCCATGCCCTCTCCGGTGTACCAGTGGAGGAAGGCCTTACGGCGGAACATGGCGGTGAACTGCTCGGAGATGCGCTTGAACAGCTCCTGGATGGCTGTGCTATTGCCGATAAAAGTGGCGGCCATTTTGAGGCCACGGGGCGGGATGTCGCACACGGCGGTCTTCACATTGTTCGGGATCCACTCAACGAAGTAGCTGCTGTTCTTGTTCTGCACGTTCAACATCTGCTCATCCACCTCCTTCATGGACATGCGGCCCCTGAACACTGCGGCCACGGTGAGGTAGCGGCCGTGGCGTGGGTCGCAGGCCGCCATCATGTTCTTGGCGTCGAACATCTGCTGTGTGAGCTCGGGCACGGACAGGGCGCGGTACTGCTGGCTTCCCCTGCTGGTGAGGGGGGCGAAGCCGGGCATGAAGAAGTGCAGGCGGGGGAAGGGCACCATGTTGACAGCTAGTTTACGGAGGTCAGCGTTGAGCTGGCCGGGGAAACGCAGACATGTTGTCACCCCGCTCATGGTGGCGGACACCAAGTGGTTGAGGTCTCCGTAGGTGGGGGTGGTGAGTTTAAGTGTGCGGAAGCAGATATCATACAGAGCTTCATTGTCAATGCAGTAGGTCTCATCTGTGTTCTCGACCAGCTGGTGGACGGAGAGAGTGGCGTTGTAGGGCTCCACGACAGTGTCGGACACCTTGGGAGAAGGCACCACGCTGAAGGTGTTCATGATGCGGTCGGGGTACTCCTCGCGGATCTTGCTGATGAGCAGCGTGCCCATACCAGATCCAGTACCGCCACCGAGGGAGTGAGTGAGCTGGAAGCCCTGGAGGCAGTCGCAGCTCTCAGCCTCTTTCCTCACAACATCCATGACGGAGTCCACCAGCTCGGCTCCCTCCGTGTAGTGGCCCTTGGCCCAGTTGTTTCCAGCTCCGCTCTGACCTGGAGTCAAGAGGATCACAGTTCACTGATACAGGAAGAGCTGTACAATTTATAAATATTATCTTGATATTGTTATATGAGACTTTCTTACTACTTTTCCTGGTTCAAAAGGCTGCACTACAGTTATTACAGTGGCTGCATAACATGTTTTTTCCTAAAATATTTTGTGAAAGCACCAATGATCAACTCTACAATATTGTTGCAATGTTGAGATACTGATTTAAAAAATCCTGATATTTAATTTTGTCCATATGACACAGCAATTAATAAAGCTTACCAAAGACAAAGTTGTCGGGTCTGAAGATCTGCCCGAAGGGACCGGACCTGACTGAATCCATCGTACCAGGCTCCAGATCCACCAGGATGGCTCGGGGCACATACTTCCCACCTGAAATCCGGACAAACAGCGTTATTCCTGGTGGATCTTACAAGCTTGTTAAGCATGACGCATTTAATGTAAAACATAGTGGGAGAGCTGGGTAGGAGGAAAAGAGAGGGTTCAGTTTTCTCTGTGGTGCATCATGAGTGAATCTGCAGCTCACCTGTGGCCTCATTGTAATATACGCTGATTCTGTCGAGCTGCAGATCGCTGTCTCCATGGTAGGCACCAGTGGGATCGATGCCGTGCTCATCACTGATCACCTCCCAGAACTGAGGAGAAAAAGGACGTGGAGAGAGAAGAGACACAGATGTTCATATAGGCCAAGGTTATAATCTAATATGCTGAAAGTAATAAGAGTACCCAGCATGCCTGAAATAGCACACAGCTAATCTACATGAAGCTATTTTAACACATGCAAAGCTGTTTAATTCTCTAATTGAATGCAGGTCAGGAGAGCAGACCATTAGTCTGAGATGCAGACTGTCTCACGAGTAATCAAGCAGATGGCAATAATCTGATAAGTAACAGTGTCTTCGATGCAATAGGAACACACTGTACCATTAAAGGTCAACCAGCTCAAAACTACGAAATATTTGACATTCTGATGTCAGAACAACATCGTGGTTTGTTGTAAAATCAGACTTTTTTTCAATTTGGATTGGCTTGAAAGGAATCATAGGTAAAAATAGGTCATAAAAGCGGAGGTGGAGGGGGAGGGGAGGCTGCTACTACAGTGATGTAATGCTACATTACTACCATAGTAAATCCTTTACATAATTTACTTCAGTACTCGACAAAAAAGGTAGAAAAATGCAGATTGCATGTAGATTTTGCATGCAATTTTTAAAATCACTTTCTCTCTTGCATAAATCGATGCGTGCACGAGCACAGAGCCCAATGTAAGCACTGCACGGAATACCAATGAGCAAATCGTCTCTGATTTGACTTTTTATTCATCGCACGAAGCTTTAATCAGGAAAGGACACCGCATTGGGTTTATTCTAGAGAATTCCCGTAGGATGGATTAGGTGTCTCCTCTCCCTGTCGCCTGCACAAGTCTCACGAGAATGACAAACCAAACCAAACAGAGAAAAAGAAAATTAGTAAAATACCTTGGCTCCGATCTGGTTTCCGCACTGACCGGCTTGCAAATGCACAATTTCGCGCATTTTGGAGAGATGGATGCGAGGATGGTCGAGAAGGTGAGACGGGGAAGTGTGAGCAGCAAGAGATTCACAGGATGATGGTTCCTGCAGTTGATCGTCCACCCGGGATTTACTTGCACCGCCTCTAAAACCGTCTACTGGGCTGAATCAGTGGTGCAACTTGACGTCATCGCCATGGTAACCAAAGACCGGAGGAGAGAGGGAGGGGCCAAGAGCCGTGGAAATGGCGGATAGGGTGTGAGGAGCTGCATCAATAAGACCCTCATTATTCACATGAACTGAGTGCACTCACACCACACAGCATTTTATTAATAGACACACTATGATGGGTCATCAAGGGCACTGATGTGCAGAATTAACAGTGTAGCTCATTGTAAAGCACCATCAGTTTGAAGTACATCAATGAGCCATGACGAAAGGACAGAAACACATTAAATGTATCCAGTATGAGAACTTTTTTTAGAACTTCTGAAACATTTTTAAACGGTATTATGAATGTTTTGCTGCCATGTGATCTGCAAAATGATTAAAAATATACCCAGGATGTGCAGCCATGTAGGCCAAGAGCCTTCTCAGCCCGTTCCCTCTGATCAAACTTGTCCTTGAGAACTATATAAGCAGAAAGAAAATAGGTTACGTCCAATTATTCCAAGCGACATGAGAGGATCCCCAGTATAGGCCTAATTCTTAATTATATAAGGGATGAAAAAAGATTAAGAACCTCCAGAGGGGTTATGCATTGCATATTAGATCATATAATATAAGATAAGATAGATTCATTGTCATTGTACAGACACACAGACCTACAATGAAATCGGGAGCGCATTAAGGATAAACAACATTATACAGATAGAAACTAGAATAAACAAATAAACACAAACTAGATAAAACACTTGGTGAACAAGTACGGATGATATCATAATAAATAGATAAATAAAATAAGAGAAAAGGGCACTAAGTATATTGCACATTTTGAATGATACGGCTAGAGTTTAGGTATCGTTAGTGAGTCGTGAAAAATCTTTATTTCATATTAATCTTATTCCTTTCATAAAACAGTCAATCAGTCAAAAGTCTTCAGCTTTCACAATCTGTAAATTATTGTATTTTGTCCAAGTTATGTCTCTCTACAAAGTATTTTCAAAAGGCATTTCTTTATAGGGTTAATGAATAGGAAGGTATATAAAAACTGGGATGTGACTGGCTTGACTTGACTGTCAATAACAACCTGCACCTACATGTGTATAAGCAAAGCCACTTCTCGTCAGAAAAAAATCGTCTTCGGATCAGATATTCACTGTGTTGTTTAATCTATTTTTAGCTGCCACCTATTTCACATTCTGTCTGGATTGCAGTCTTTTTTCAGAAAGAAAAGAAATCATCTGGTGCTTCATATGTGAGCAATAATCAACCGGCAGCATAAATTGTGTGTTAAACACCAGTTATGTAACACACATGCATTATAGGCAGACACGGTCACATAAAAGCTATGCACATATATTATATGTTTATAGTAACCTGTCATATCTAGAATACAGTACTGCAACTTCCAGGGCTGCAACTTCCTGTTTCTGTTTGATCTGGTTAGCCGGCCAAAATTCACCAAAGCATTGAAATCAAACCATGAAAACAGTAGCAACAATGCTACAGCAATAAGTAATAATAGTACAGTAACATGTTTTGGAGTTGAAATTTTCAGTTTTCAAGTTTTTCAATGTGTGCCCTATAAGAGACTACATGATCATTTGATACCATGAATAATAAGTTGGTGAAATGTTTGCCAGTGCGCTGCCTTTGGCTGTTAATTACCATGGATGTCAACATTCACATTCATATCCTGAACGTTGACATTCCAAGCCTGCAGTTACCAACCAGTTTACAGCTTTCCAACTACTGGCCAATGAGGTTTTATTTCCTGCTTCCCAGCCCAGCAACATACAGTGTTGTTTCACAGTGCAGCATGATTTGAGTTACTCCCACAGAAGTCATGCACAGGAAAACCAAGAGCATTTGCTGCTTCATGACAAGAACAATAGATAGACTGTTAGTGTGCTCTGAGGCTTTGAGGAGACAAGTTTAACTAGGACGGCAGAATTATTATGTTACTAACAGAGGAAGCATTAAGGACTTAAACCAGAGGACTTTACTGTTTTTATACTGTGGATTACCTGTTTTGTACATGACAAGCTAATGATCATGTCACTGCCAGAGGAGGATCTCACATGCCCGATATGCTGTGACATCTTTACGGATCCTGTTTTGCTGTCATGTAGCCACAGCTTCTGCAGGGGCTGTCTGAAGCGCTGTTGGGAAACAGGCTTACGTGAGTGTCCGGTGTGCAGGAAGAAAGCCTCCAAGGCCAGTCCTCCCACCAATTTGGCTCTGAGAAATGTCTGTGAAGCTCTTTTGCAGGCCAGGAGGAATTCAGTGGCGTTGGAAGAGAAGTTGAACTGTAGTCTGCACGGTGAGAAGTTAAAACTCTTCTGTCTGGTTGACAAACAGCCCATCTGTGTGGTGTGCCAGTCCTCCAAACTGCACAAGGGTCACGACTGCTCGCCTGTAGAGGAGTCAGTGCTGGACTGCAAGGTAAAGGAAATAAAAACATCATTGTGTTTAAGAACTAGATTGTAAAAGCAACCTGCAGCGCTGACTCTGTTGTTTTTCTTAGCCTAAAGTATTCAAGGTAACACCTAACAGTAGAATGCTGTTCCACAAGTCTGTCCTGATTGTGATGCGCACTGAATCCAGGCCTTAAATATCCAAAGCGCTCAAAATACTGAAACACTCTATTAAACTATCAGATGTCTGCTAACTGAGGCCTGCTTGATTTTCAGGATGAGCTTGCCTTATCCCTCAAAAACCTACAGGATAAAGTGGAAATCCTCAAAAGAATTCACTTGACCTCTGCGGACATGTTCAAGTACATCAAGGTAACCGTGACTGGATGACATGTTCGGGTTTTGATTAAATAAATCTGGTCAGATAAATTAGATTTTGCAATCACCTCCCTCAGGGCCAGGCGCTGGACACGCAGAAGCTGATCAAGAGCCAGTTCGAGCAGCTCCATCAAGTACTGTTCAAAGAGGAGTCGGCCAGAATAGCAGCTGTGAAGAAAGAAGAAGAAGAGAAGATTGCAGGAATGAAGGATAAAATTAAAGAACTGTCAGCAGAACTGCTGTCGGTTACAGAGACCATCGCAATCATTCAGGAGCAGCTGAAAGAAGACGATATGGTTTTGTTGAAGGTCAGTAAATATCGTAGACTATTAGCTGCTGTAACAGTGCAGTTTCCCCAATGTGGAGCTAATAAAGGTTGATCATATCCTTTCTTATCTTAGACTGTATATAAGAAGTGGGTGTAGCCTCCAAGTGTGAAAAGTTAAGCCAATGCACAAGTGCCTTAAACCTGCATTCTTTCTAATGACCAGTAGGGGGCGACTCCACCGGTTACAAAAAGAAGTTGGATTCTATCGAAGCATATGAGAAAATAATCCAACATCTCATTTGATTTTATTGCTTCACAGAAATGTTCCTGATGTGTCAATCACTAGTTTAAAGCCTTCTTCATGACAGCATGATTATGGGACATTTTAGCCACGAAACAATAGTCCACAAACCAAAGACCCAGTGGGTGGTGTCACAATAACTTCTTTAATCATAAACATAATTGTTTCCATATACTTTCCACCTTGACTGTGAATTTCTCTGTTTTCCAGAATTTTAAAGACACTCAGGACAGGTAGGCCTACAAATCGATGGATTTACACTCTTTGTGTTGACTGTGGCAAATTCCCAGTGTAAGATATCTGTTGTTGTTTCTTATTACAGAGAAAAAAGCATAGCGCTTGGTTCAGAAAACATGTCCGGGCTACTGATTGATGTGACGAAGCATCTCTGCAACCTCAAGTATAAAGTCTGGGAGAAAATGCTGGACCATGTTGATTATAGTGAGTAACTGGTATCTCTAAGTTCAGAGGCTGAAAGAGTAGACTTGTAAAACAGTTACATATAAATCTTTCTGCTTGTATCCTGTCTTTTAGCCCCTGTGACTTTGGACCCAAACACAGCACACCCCTGCCTCATCCTGTCTGACGACCTCACTTCCCTCCACTACTCGAAGCAGCGCAGCTCTTGCCCGGACAACCCAGAGCGCTTCCACATCAGCGCTGAAGTGGTAGGCATGGCCGCACTGGGCTCAGGAAGCCACCACTGGGTCGTGGAAACAGGAAGTAATCAGGACTGGCTCTTGGGCGTGGCCTCTTCGTCTGTACCTAGGAACTCTGAGATCTCGGCTCGGCCCGAGAACGGCTTCTGGACTCTGTGTTTCCGGGACGGAGAGTTCAGGGCGATGACCTCGCCACCGACCGCACTGACAGTTACAAAAGTGCCCAAACAAATCAAAGTGCAGCTGGATTACAACAAAGGGACGGTGTCTTTCTTTGACCCTGCTGATGACGCACTGATTTATGCATTCAAACACACATTCAAAGGAACTTTAGTTCCATATTTTTACACACAGAACAGTCATCCTTTGAGAATAATGCCAGAGAAAGTAATTGTTACAATGCTGCGTCAATAAGTGAAGGATTAAATAATGGAAGACCTTCTAACTGGATCAGGGAAAAGTTTGTTATCCATTCAGCACAGTGCACTTTAAGAAATACACATCAAAAACACACATGGAGGGATTATTACACTGTGCAGTTCAGTTTATTGACTCCTTTGAACACATGATGGCGCCAAAGTCAAACTAATATTTTGAAGGATTTCATTACAGCAGTGAGGACTTAGAAGATGTATTCAAAGTGCTGATTTTACATTTCTGGGAACTCACAATTTAATAAAAATGTAGCAACTGCTTCTTTTCAGGATGGCTTTACCTTACACGTAAAAAATCTATTAGTTACAACATTTGGAAAATAATTAAATCACGCAAAAGAAACATGAATACAGTTAGTTATATTCATATGCAATAGTGCTTCTTTTCTCCTGTCTGCCTCCTTAATACTACAAACCTAATGCAGGCCACCGGGCAGGTTAAATAATTGTGCAATAGGGTTTTTTTTTTTTCTTTAATGCACTTAAAGCACTTTATCTAGTGGGTCATTTGGCGTTGCTGCTAAATTAACTGGTTATATGGTGTTCTTATGTGTCGGATTGTATTTTAACCATTTGTTCTACACATTTATGATCCTTTTATGGGTAAAGATGTTGTATTGTGTGCTTTATGAAGGAATGGTTCACTATGTTTGTCCTTCTCTGTCTTGTAAAAGTGAGCTCACGGAGACAAATTGCAATCAATCATGTTACCGTGGCAATAAAGAATTGAATCTTATATCTTTAGAGTCAAGGGCATTCATGAGGTTATATACAGTAAACGTTTGGGCACACCTTCTTATTCCATGGTTTTTCTTTACTTTTATTTTATTTTCTACATTTTAGGTTAATATTTTAAAAATTCTGAGTTAAGTGATTAAGTTAGAGTAATTAAGAAGGAAAGGAATATTATAGAAATATAAAGGCTCGCCATTCAAAAAAAACCATTCAAGGTGAAAACCTCATGAATCTGACTGAAAGAATACCAGAAGTGTATTCTGTGTTCTTCCATAGTTTTTATGTCTTCCTTATAAATCTACAGTGCCGAAAATAATAAAAAATAAAAAACAAGCATTGAATAAGAAGGTGTGTCCAAACTTTTGACTGGTAGTGTGTGTATCAGATCTTAAACTTAAGCAGGGGGCTTTTGTGCAGGTGGGGTTTTCTTCTCTGTAGAGACACAGGGACAGATCTTTTTAATGCACGCGTCTGAGAGGAAAGGCACCTTCTCCAGACGAGACAGATAGATGATGGGCTGGATGGTGCTGCTGATGTTAAGGAAAGCGAAGCCCACGGGCTGCACGTAGCAGCGAAACACATCCTCGGAGTAGTGGTCTTCAAAAGGAAACAGCGCTACAGGAGGCAGGTAGTTAAACACAATGACACACAGGATGGACAGCACCATCTTGAAGGCCTTCTTCTTCATGGGGTGCATCTCGTCTTTCCCTGCACCGCGGGACCTTTTAAGGGCCCACAGGATGCACACATTACACACCACCATCCAGGTAAATGTGGCCAGGATCTCACCGGTGAACACCTTCTCAAAGTTGGGGAGGCCTCCTACGGTTTTGGCTGCAGAGTAAGCAAAGGTGAGGCAGAATACCAGCGCTGAGAGGCTAATTCTGTACTTGATGTGTTTGAGCTGGCCGAACATCACAGGAAAGAGCACGGCCACGAAGCGATCGAGGCAGATGCAGGAGAAAAACAGCGGCCCGCTTGTGTCTTTCACTCCGTAGGTGAACTTGATCGCAGACCACACGTCTTTGCTCTGCCAGAGGTAAAGGTTCAGGAAGATGATAGGGGTGAAGGAACCGAAGTAGGCGTCCATGAAGGCCAGGCAGCCCAGGAATATGTCTGAAGTGGTGGGTTCTTTGCGATTGTGGATAAGGATCGCAATGACAAGTAAGTTGGCCGGGATTCCCACGATGACGTTGATGCACTGCAGGGTCAGGTCGAAGAGGATGCCTTCCACCTGATGGTCGCAGCCGTCAAACACACTGAAGGGTTTTACTGTGGCATTGATGTCCGCCGTGGTGTTGAGAGGGAGCTGAGTCGGGTGAGAGGTGGAGTTCAGTAGAGAAGATACATTTCTGTCCATGATTCTGCAAAAGGACTCTGGTGGGAAAGGAGGGAGAGGGTTAAACATCACTGTAAAAGTTGTAATAAAAAATGAAAAATGATGATGAAATAATTTTATAGAAAATGTTTTTTTCACTCTCATGTAAAACAATGAAACAATGATAGATTTTATTTCTTTTTTATTCAAATAAATTTAAAAGCAAGGACTCAAAATGTAAATTTTCCCTTGAAATACGTCCCACAGGACTGTATCCAAAATTAGCACATTAATGTACAGTTTGGGGAGGTCAAGGCAACAAAACAAGATGATTCATACAATCCTTGTTTCAAATCTACTGAGAAGTTTATTCTCAGCAGAGTTCAAGTGGCCTCAGAGTAAAACCAGACAGTTCCAAGAGCGCCACAAAAACACGTTACAAACAGCGTCTGGGCTTCTCCTCGGGCTGTTTTCTTGTTATTGTGTCTGTGTGGGTCTTCCTCTGGGAAGCCTGACTCCCCGTATGCAGGGACATCTAACTCACTTAAGGGACTCGTACTAAAAGCCCCGCCCTTCAAAAGCAGAATAAAAGGGCAGCTTTTCCCAAATTAAAATGGCAAAGTTCATATTCTGCACGTAGACAATCGCTCAAGACTGCTGATAGTAACTGTAGTAGAAATTTAGTAATATCCTGCAGCTCTTAAGAGCCTTTATATGACATTTGGCTGCGCCTAAAGCTCAATTTTGAGAGGAAAAAGTAGTAATGGTGGAATAATAGCCGTAGTTAGACATGGAGGAAACCATTACAGGAGTCTGGGTCTTACAGGACGACCACAAATGGAAGATTTTTTTTTTTTTTAATTTATGGCTAAAAGGTTTTGTTTTGTACTCTGGGACTATTTACAGCAGCTCAGCCTGATTTGCATGTGAGTCCTCACATGCAGTACACCTGAGCTCCCTCCACTGGATGGACGTTTGGAGCCAGAGGCTGTGATCGTTCCCTGTGCAGCCATCAAGGGGCCTATTCTTGTCTAATGTGGACCTTTCCTTGCCCTCGCTCCCTCAGTGGACGGTGTCTCTCACCTCGCTCTGCTGCCGGCTCCACCTCAGGCCACACGCGCTCCTGTGGGGCTAATCACGCTGACGGAGGAGACGAGCTCTTTGCCGAGATAATGGTCCCTGGAGATGGCAGACTTAATCAATTGTGTTTTTCTTCAGGCATATCTACTGCAAACAAAATAAACTAAACGGAAAATTAAACAGGATTTTGGAGCATTTAAGTAGATGCTGAATACCCTGCAGAATAATCAACTGTTTGATGTGTTTTTCAGGAATTTATAAACTCGACTTTATATTTGGAAAAGTGAAAAATGTAAAACTGGCATTTTTTGTCTCCATTTGCTATTGTTCCCGCTGATTAATCCAAGCAGAGATAAAGAAGTTGCTGTCTGTTATTATATCATATTTAATTAGCTGTTGTTTTGTTTGCTTTTTCTTTCTTGTATTTGATTTTGCCCCCACCGAGTTATTAAAAAAAGAATAAATAGTGTACAGATGTTCATATCAAGTGGAAATCATTTGCTGGAGACACATTTCATACATATTTTGCTAATAATTGTAATCATGCCATGAATAAAGATCTTTGCTCATCAGCAGGAGTCGAAAATATTCCTGATTTTTGAAGTTGCAGTGCGCATGAGGTGAGGGGAAATACACAATTCACCCATGATTACTTGCAAAGTTGAGTTCTGCAAATTGGCATTAATCTAGGAAACATTCATTGTAATAAATCAAACCAATGCAATTAGTCTTGTCTCTGGTTTTATGCCTTTAATTCATTAAAATGCTTTGATTCATCCAAAACCATTTTACAAAATCTAACTGACCTGCAGCTTTTTTAAAAAGTTCAAATAATGTTTGTTGTTTTACTCACCGGTGTGGAATATTCTTCTGTGCTGTGTCGTATCACGCGATGTGTGTCCAACATCAGTGTGTGTGTTTCTGGGTTCATTTATAATTGACCGTGACTTTGACGCTGGCCAGGAGGGAGGATCTCCTGTAGTTTTTGATGTCTGGGGGCAGCAGTGACTCTCCCAGTTGAGGCCTCTTTATAAGTGTTCTCAGCTGTATTGAAAACAGTCACACTGTATTGCACACCGCTACATTTAAGAGTGAGATTGATGGACATTTAAAGTACTTTTAGACACAAATATTGTATTGAGCAACAGGTTTCTCTCACTCCTTGGTGTCCTGGTTGTCAGACTGGACTCGATATATGGATGCAGGAAGCGTAATGGCACCAGTCTGCTGCAGCTCCTCACTCATCCCTTCACCCTGTGACTGAAGACACAATATCAACAATCTTAAAGCAAATCAAAGCTTTTACAGCATTTTCATCACTGTGACGCAAACAAAAAGCAGTTGTAATGACGACTCCCTGTGAGGTGTTCAGTACATAACATCTGGAGGTGGAAAAGGAGCAGCCTATGTGTGAGTATGTGTCAGGGTGAATTGGGATTGATCGCTTTAAATGGGTGTTAATTGCATTTGAGCCTCTGCCCAGGTGAGCAGAACCCAATGTTCTGTTCCCTTGTGAACACGAGACAAAACCCTCATTGATCTGTTGTCTAACTGATGTCTGAATTACCACACAGAGAGAGACTCACAGAGAACAGGCAGTCAGTTGTTTTACCTCGTTTCGGTCCAGGGGGGCAGCAGCGGTCTGCACTTCGATCTAGAAAGTGATGCAGACGGCACATTTCACTAACAGAAATCACAGCTGTTTATATATTATCTACATATTTATAAAATTTTTATTTTAACGTGACATTTATTTATTCATATTTTAATAAAATCTTCAAGAGGAACCAGAAGAGAGATTCTGCAGACTATAGGAAGGAGTTTTCAGATCCCTTACTTAAGTAAAAGTACTAAAACTGTGAAATGACTCCACTACAAGTTACAAGTTTTGGTCTTTTATTGTCTCTTTCTTGGCATTTTGATTGTCTTCCTGATTGCTACGTGTCTCTTTGAGTGACATTTTTAGGTGAAGACCAGCACACTTCTCTATTATAATCTGTGCTGCATTTAGCACATTTTCCCACATTCCTTTTGTTTAGTGTTTGTATAAACATCTGCCTCTTTCAAATCTAATTCACACCACAGCACAAACCTGACATCACCCTCGGTGTCAGTCAAAGAAGAAACACAGCGGCTAACACAGTTTGACATAAAATAATGACATGTCCTGTGGAGAATGTGTTTACGAAGAATCAAATGAAAAAACACAAAACACACAAAACATATTGAATCTAACCTTGGATAAATCATTTCCATATTTCTTGGATTAAATCAAGAACAGTCTTGTTTTATAAAAAGGCACGGGAACACTGTCTGGCCTGCTCCAGTGGTTCGTGTAATTGTTACAGAGTTGAGTCACATCTTACATAAACACTTATTTTGTCTCATTTCCTCTCAAATGTATTAATATTAGAAATGGTTTCTGCTGACAATAGCAGTATACAATATGGTTTTCTGGATAAGAAACCAAAACTAAAATTAAAAAATGCAAAAAAAGAAGAAGCTGCACACACTGGATCACCACAAACTGCAATCTTAAGTTCAGATCATCAAATAATAACTATTGCAATGCAATAAAATGTTTGTATAATGTTTGTGAAGGTGTGTTCAAGGAACATAGATTTAAAATTCAAACAGCTGGATTTATTTAGCAAAAACTGTTCAACAAAACCAAATAACTGGAAGCAAAAGAAGTCAAAAAGAGGGCAACAAAACAAGCTCTTAACTCAGCTTATATACGAGCAGATCAAACCATTACAGACAAACAGCAAAAACACCAACTAAAACTTCATCCAAAAACCCTGACCCCCCATGCTGTGGTCACTTGAGGTGGTTTTTGTCTTTTTCAAAAAAATAGTTAATGCGCCAAACAGAAGATGGACTCTTTTTTCCAAATTCTAATGTTGCAAACATTTTACTCACATGGCTGTTCAGCTGTTCTTCTTCTTCTTCTACTTTTTCTTCATTTCTTCTTCTACTGTTTACTGAGCAACACATCACACTGCCATCTTCTGACCAAAGCACGTTTATGCATCTTTGTTTATTCGCTCTAAACCACTAGATGAGAGAAACGTCCCTAATTTGCATTTTCTTACATTTTTGCTTTAATGGAAACACGGCGAGTGACATTTTTTGATTCCATGACTTCAACTCCAGCACAAGTGTTACCAGCTACAGTGTCTGCTGTTAATGGAACATGTGGTCATTTATTTTGTATGTATTATGCAGATTGAGTATGCAGGATGCAGTATTATGAAACTTCAAACACTAATTAAATCATTATGAATCATGAAACAGCGTGGCAGTGAACGCAGCTTGAAAAGACAGGAGAAGGTTGCCACACATCCTTGCAGCCACCATCTGTTGTGTTTATTGACATCACAGCAGAAAAAGGTGAAAGATGAACAGTCTCATATGGTCGGATATAAACTCATACCCTCGTTACATAACTTCTTCTGTGCCCCTTTCCTGTCGTTCTCTGTAATGGTTCTGAGAGATGAAATTGGCTGCAGCAGAAACCTCCATGCGTCACGCCAGCCGCGGAGACACGGGGCTGGAATTAGAAACAGGACTGAAAGTTTTCTGTGAAAGCACACACCCTGGAGAAACTGTCATCAATCAAAAAACCTTGCTACCTCAGATGTGTAAAGAAGTGAAGCAGAGAGAGAGCAGAAACAGAAAAGGAAAGAAGGGAAGACAAAGCTTCATTTTTAATATTTGTTCATCATGTAGTTACAACAGAGTGCGGCTGTCGTTTTAATTCCTATACTGATGTGAACATTAATGAGTTCCAGAGGATGAATAGACATCTGTGTAGTGAGAGCAGCCACTGAGCTGACTGATTTTAATGGGATTATGATGTGAACATATACAGTGGAACTAACTGAATGGCCTGTAGCCAAAATAACAGCGGGCATCCCACCAGCTTTCCAGCCATTATTGCAATTATAGAGCTCTAAATATGCAGCAATAACTCTAATTATGGCCTTTCAGTCTTGAACTGGCCAACAAACAAACAACCCAGAGTTTCATTTTGCAATCGCTCCTTAATGGAGTTAATTATTGAATCAAACAGGATGTGATTAAGTATTTCTCAGAGCAAGAAGACAAGATATTCTCCTCATAATAATTATTAAAATCCAGTTAGTCGATCCATGTGGGAGGAATACAGACAACAACGAGATAGAGAAAGCACTTGAAACAGACAGGCCTACGCCAAGATGATTTACTGCCAGAAACCACAGCACAACCGAGACCACAACGAATGTTTTACATGGAAATAAAACAGCTTTTGGAGAGCAGACTCGTTCAGACACCTTCAAAGTGTTATCAGGGCTGCAGTTGGTGCACTCCATGTGAATATTTTAACATCATTGTTGTTGTTTAAAGGGCAATCATACAATTAATTATTAATTTCCTAAATTTCAATTACTTTGTGCGTTTATCTGCTCTTTCCACTTTGCACACATAATTACATCCCCCAGTCATCCGATTTACAAAGGGCCTCAGCGGCTCAGTTACACTCGTAAGCTGCGTTTGGGAAAGTGAGGAAGTTGATGATTTGAGTCGTAAAATTCTGAATGCTGTTTTTAACTGCTGGATACAATCAATCATGCTGACAAATGAGTCACAGGGTATATTTAGCTGTTTGCATGATTGTTTTGTTGTTTATGCTGCACAACAAGGCAGAGGAGTGTTTACCTTTCGTGAATGCAAATGTGCTTATTTATGTGGGACTCTTAATAATCTGTACAGTTACAGACACATTTCTGCACAATCGTCAAAGATCTGTCAAAAACTTTTGAAATTTATTACATTCTGCCATTCATTTGAATATAAATTGCTCTCTGTCTAGGTTTTTTCTCTATGTTGAATTTTCACATTTGCGTTTTTAGGATATTTTAGATGTATCTTTTGCTGGAGCTCTGTTTGGAGACAGCATCAAAATCAACATAAAATCAAATATTTTCTTGTTATAAGTGGGATAATGTGCAGTGAATGGGTCATTATTGCATACTCAGTCCCTTCTGGGTGATTCCTGCATCAACCAGTTGAGGTTTATTTCAAAAGTATGACCTGCCTGCTGTACATTACCACTTATATCTCGTGTGGGGTTTGCAAAGTTTATTTTTCAATGCATAAATTATACTGCAGAAATAAAATACTGACTGTAAGAGTCTGAGTCCTGAATTCGAATCCGGCCTGAGGTCCCTTTGCCGCATGACTTCCCCTTCCACTTTCTCTGTCACTATTCAATAAAGCATGAAAAATGCCCCCCAAAAAATGACACAAAAATTATTTCATTGATTTTAAAATTACTTTATTACTTCTGCTAAATAAAAGAAAATCTGTTAGATCAGAACTGTGACCACAGCAATGATCAGAAATAACAGTAGAGAAAATTTAGCAAAGCTGTGGAGAAAAAAAACATATATATAATACAAACAAGCCATGAATACAGCAGAATCTGACACATCTAACAGGGTTTAGTTCGTGATTCATATTTCCAATAATCTAACATATGTTTTCTAAATAATTTGTTAGTATGGATTCATCCTTTGCAGTTTGTCTGCAGGGGACTGAGATGTTTTGGGAAGACGGAATAATTCAATAACGGGAGATTTCGATTTATATTCTGCATTTTTTTGGATGAATTTCAGAGGAAATGTAGCTCTTTTGTCTGTGTTTGTGTAATTCACTGGAGACCATTAAAGGCACTTAACCCGACCTTCTTATGTAATGTGAAACCTGCTGGAAGTAAAAAAAAAAGTTGGCATAGTTTTAAGCTTACAACTTGAAGGAGGGTCAAGGGGGAGTAAAAGATAGGGACGGAGAGATAACGGCAACCAGCCGCAGGCTATTTTTACATTCAGGGACGCGGTCCAACTCTGTGACGGGAGCTGCTGGGCTCCATTGTACCTCCAGTCTACAGGAAAAAAACACCTGCTGCTGTTCTCAGTGATTATACACACTTTTTGAGCTGCCCTGTAGTATATATAGTACAGAGAGTACAGAGCTCTCCATCCAGGAAAGAAAACATCTTTCCCAGAAAGATGCTCTGCAATGCAACACATACACAAAACCTTAAAGTCCTCAATGTAATCATTTCCTGAAAATCTAATAAAGTTTGCACTTAACTGGATCTAGACTTCAATAAAAACCCGATTATATTAAAATTTTACCAATAATAAAATACAATTTCCTGACTTATATTTAATATGTAGCATTATTTTCCTTTGCTTGCCCAAACAATTTTTCACTCACAGAAATCTGACAGTAATGAAAAAAAAATGCTATGGGAAGAGATAATAAATGACAATATAATAAAACAATATAATTATTTAAAATATGCCTTTACATGAAAAGTTATAAAAATGAACATAATGTACATTAATAAACACTTCCACTTCCACTGTGATTATATGCTTCCTGCTGCTTATAAATAATAAATAAGAGGTTTAAAATCATGTGTTGCTGATGTTTGGATGCAAATCTACACGATGATATCAAATAATTATCAATTATTACCAATTAAAGCCACTTTATCATTGAACTGGCATTCAAAAGCGTCCAGTCCTGCTGACGTCAGATAAGTGCCGCCCGCTCCGGTCTCTGCAGCGGCGTCTCCGGGGGCAACGGGCTCTGGCCAGCTGTCTGTCAGTGGTGGCAGTGTGAGAACAGAGAACAGTGCTGATGGTCTTTCAGCATGACTGTACGGCAGCTATCAGCCCTCTGTGAACACCCTGCCATTACCGCTGATGGAGGTCTGGCTGAAGATCAGTTAGCCCATTACATGAGCAACACGTTGAGGCTTGAACAGAGATTGGCCTCTCGTATGTTGGATCAAGTTGCCTAGTTTGGGAATGTATGTGTGTTGTTCCATTACATCTCGTTCCACCACCTACGATACATTTTGCTGTTGCTGTTGCTGAAGGACGTCCAGCACAGGCTACAGATTCTGCAGCAACATTTTCTATTTGGACATCAGGCCATTTTCTGATTAAAACATACTGTGTTTTAGGACGATTCTTTGGACGTGCACATTCAGAATATTTAATGTCTTAATTGGGGTTTTTACAACACATTTGCCTGTTTAACAGTCAGGTTTGTGTGTTACTATAGTTGTTGTACATAAACCAACTAGCCAGCAGTTTGCACCCCTGTGGTGGTGATGCATGCTCAAAAGAAAAGCCCACATCTCTGGAGGGAATAGACGGCAACCTCCCAGTCTGAGCAGTGAAGTGAGCGTGAAGGTGCCTTAAGCCTTCAATGTTTTCTTCTTCTTCCAAAAGTCAAACAGGGGGCGCCAACAGGATGAAATTACCTCTCACTTAATTTATTACCTCAGAAAAAAAAGATCTCGTTGCAAGATTATGGTCTCAGTCTCTAGTTTTCTGCAAGACGGTATGATGTTAATTGTGTAAATAATGAGGAGGAACACGAGATTGGAGGGAAATAAGAGGGAAGCTTTGTTCTTATGGGGGAAGAAATCCACTGCTGGTGGAAAACAAAGAGGACAAATGACTCATTTGTCTATATCTTCTCATGAAAAACAACATGTTAAGCTGAGTAGGCACGGCTGCATTTAAATGGGTAATGTTAGTGGAATATTCATTTTCATTAGCAATGTATTGTCTTTGGATTGAGGGAAATTATATATACATATGATAAATTAGAATTTCTGAGATACTAGCTATTCAAACTATTACATTTTTGAGGCAAATACAACAAACAATAGAATAATTGGTTTGACAAAGCACTAATTGATGCTCCCAGACTCCCTTAACTCCCAGATTGGGAGATAATTTGGTAAATAATGAGGAAGTGAAGCATGAAACATATATAGGATGCTGTTTACAGTTGCCTGATGTGACCTGCATGTATGTTCATTGTCTTAACATAATTGGACTGTAAACCCAGATTCTGGCCAATCACTGTACAGCGTGTAATGAAGGAAGACAAGCCATTATATTAAAGGGCCTCCAATCAGATTCAGAACTATGAAAGAATTTTTGTATGCCACACTGCACTGATCTCATTGTCTGGCCTGGAAAAAAAATGATCCTGCCAAATGCCGGTTGAATAGCCAGACTCGGCGAGCGTGACGGGAATCTGAAAACAAGCTTGTCTCTGAGGGACAAGAGGTTAGGACACAGCTGACCCAAGCATACAACACACTGCACTCTCACCTGTCTGTTACTACCCTCTAATCCCAAAGGAGTGTTTCCCGAATTAGAGCCTCCACCAGTGGCAGGGGATCACCTTGTTCTCCTACTTAATGACATCTTTAAACATGCGGTAAAAAGTGCTGCAAAGACATTCAGGACATTAATATCGAAGTAAACAACTTTTTATTTTCTAATATTGCATATATTATTGCAATAAGGCAGACAATGAAGTTATGCTTCTTCAATGTTTGTTTTAATCAGATTTTTTTCGACTTCTTTTCAGAACAAACATCAAATTAGAACATTACTACAATGGCCACTAGGGGGCGACATAGGAGAGTCTAAAACGTAAAAATGGGTCATATTTTGCTGCCTCTATAAACGACTTATATGGTCGTTCTTGGGACGAGACCAGTCTCTCATATTGTTGTGGTCACCAGTCCAGCTGCACATGCATGTTTAACAAGATGTAGCTACGCAACTTAACTTAAAACCAGCTTTATCGTTTGTGTTCACACAGGACACGATCACCGCCATTCTGAGTCTCCTTCCTGAGCGAACCTTATCGTTCTTTATACTCCATGACCTCACTTCAGCCTTAGCTTCCTTCATAATCAGAGTCACTCGAGGGTGAAGCCAAACAATAATGTAACTATACAAGGTTGTAATAAGCTGCTGGACAAACAGTATGGGCTCGTTTTGGATGAGAACCATCTCGTCTATTCCCTCTGCCAGCTTCCTTTTTTTTCACCTCAGAGCTGACGGTTCCCATCTGTTTTCATGGTAGCAGGCAATATTTTTTATAAACACTGCCTGAACACACGTTTATCTCTGTATGTCTCACTGCTGGAATTTGCATAAGCTATTTATTCCTATGCAGACAAACACCTTGGCAACATTGGGAGTTGTTTTTTTTTATATATATGGCTCAAACAGCTGCAGCCACATAAAACATGCTCTGTTACCCAGGCTTGTTTTTGTGACCTGTTCCAAAAACAGAACCCATTCCAATTATCTGAACTATATATCCCATGTTTACATTACCTTTTGCAGTGGGACTAATCTCTCTCTTCAAATATTAACCCTGCATACAGCTGCTGACAGATGTGTGTGCTGTAATGCGACCAGATAGGGGGCAGAAAATGTGGAGATATCAGCCTGTGGAGACACCAGGAAGAGAGTTTATCTTTGTGCATGTATGTCTTTCTATGCAACAGAAGCCAGATTTCAATATTTTATTATGGTATGTGTCTCTTTATAAACATGAATATTTCAGCTGTGTGTCTCACTATGTTTTGTCCCACTGGCTCCCTCTGTTGGGTGGTCTGGGTACTGCTCCCCTGACCCCATACACACACACGCTTTCACTTCCCTTTTTTTTAATACTATGTGGCTTTTGCTATTTTCAGGCAGAACACTTTTGCATAAGTGAATAGACTTAATATGTTTTCCCCTTTTCTGCCCTGAGGGTCTGTTTTACAGAACGAGGAACATGTCTCAGTTGTCGGTACATTATGAGACTTCTCTCTGTCTGTAGCGTATGGATTGCCTCGAGAGAAAAGGATACAGATGGTGCCATGCTCAAATAGTTATTAAGCAAAAGGCTTTTATTATTTAGAGTCAAACAGAGCCTATAAATGTGCCACTAGGCTTATTCCGATGCTGTTATTTATAATGTTTCAGGGGTCAAGGGGGTTGGTACACCCAGCTGCTCTTGGCTGAACTTTTCATTATTTACAACTGATTTAAGCACGCTATCGTAGCATGTTATGTGAGGTTGTAGCCTCAGAGAGCTCGAGAACACTGTCAGTCTTGGCGTGTTCTTGCTTTTCTCATGTGTGTATAGCAGGAAGCCAGGAGACACGATGAGCTGATTGAAGGCAGATGTGCTGGTTGGCAGTAGAGGTGAGTTTTAAGCACATAGTTTACACAAAAAAGTGAAAATAGCCACATGGTTTAAAAAAGGAAGCTGATTTTAAAGTAAAACCTACATTCTTGCTCGCTGCAGGCAGGTGGCGACTCCACTGGCTGCAAAAAAAGATTGTACAGAAGAAATTACTTTGTCTCACTTTATTGATTACCTCAGTTAACATTTTTCAGATGAATTTATGGCCACAACTGCTACTTTTAATTCTTCTTCATACATCATGATGTTTTAGTATGTTATAGGGTAACAGGAAGTCCTCAGCTAACGCTCATATGATTTATTTAGACTAATGTAGCAGTTGATTTATTTGACAGATCTGCAAATGTGAGTTTCTCTGCAAATAATTATGCAAAAGCACGTCTTTAAAAGTTGCTTTAACCAGAAATGTGCTGATCAGCATTAAAAAAAGTATAAAAAATGACCAATTGAGTCATTTGGAACAGCCATAAGTAGCATGGCTGCTTTGCTGAATAGTGCTATACAAATTAACTAGGGGATTAATAGAGTAAAAGCAACACTTTAGTTGCAATAAGCAATTATAGACACATGAAACAATGTATATTATAAATGGGTGAATACTGTGTTTCACAACTTCAGCTCTGCAGAGTTTATTGACACATGCAGAGGGTCCTTGAACCCTGATTATGGGCAAAGTTCATGTTAAAACTGTGTGTGTTTTGCAAGAAGAAACACAGTGTTTTGTTCAGGGATTTACCGCAACAACACGCCGCTGTAGTTGCAGGAGGGATTTTATTCACAGTTCGATATGCAGCCTGTTCACTGCACAGCGAGGTGATTGATTAGCTGGTTAAAGGTCCAATAAATTCCCCCGACTGTGAGTGTTAATATAATGTTCGGCTCTATAGTAGGAAAACTATAACATTTCCCTATTAATTCTGAAAACGCTGACAGTATTCGATGCATTTTCAGTAGCTCGCTCCGTCTAATCCTTTTGCGAACACATCCATCTAACCGCACGTAACACAGCGTCCACATTTCTTACCTGATGGATTCTCTGCTTAAAACATAAATCCACATTCAGTTGGGAGATCTCACAAAGGAATGTAGTGATTAGTTCGACTTGACATTTCACTGGTGACCACACCAAAATCAACCCAATTTGCAATAAAGAACTCCTCCTGCCCCAGAGCCCCTTAATAAAAGCATTAGTTCTGCTTGGTATAGAAAATGAAATGGCTTTGCAAAGGGCAAAAACTCACAGTCGTTTCACAGAATGACCACTGAGAGCACATCAGAGACACGAGGTGAGCCTTTTCCTGAAATTGGAGTGAGGTTTGAAGGTCTTGAAGGAACACACACAAGCAAATTGGTCCCAAAATATCTTGTTAGTATACTGAAGAAACATTTAAATATTATGGTTTAATGAAGTCACAAAACACAAACATTATCATTCCATATTAAAATATTATACACATATTACAGATGGCTCGCATACCTACATGAACAACAACAAATCCCACTCTGCTCAGTCCATGAATTAATTATTATTAAAGGATTAGTTTGACAGTTTAGGAAAAACAGTAGATTTCTTGCAAAGAGTAGATGAAGAGTTTATAACTACCACTCTCTGGCATGGTGTAAACATCTTTTTTTTTAAAATTTTGTTGTAGGAGTTAATAGACATTTACATTTGCACATTTACATTTATATTAATAATACAACCAGAAGTCCACGAAACCTTCATTCTCTGGACAGACCATGATGGTCAGAAACATGCCAGTTTTTGAAACAAACACATACACGCGGTTGCCCACACGCACACACACGCGCGCGCGCGCACACACGCCTCCCTGTTACGTCACACGGACACAAGGAGCGCAAGTTCTCAGCGCCGCGGCTCGCGCTCACTCAGCCGCCGTACCAACTCCAACCACAGAGCTCCACCTTTCAATTACTTTATTTCCTATTTCAACCGATGTTTTCCTAAATAAACGCAGAAACATTGAAGTTGTCTGCAGCCTCCGACAGAAGACTTCTCTCCCTCTCTATCTCTCTCTGAAGCTGAATTTATTTTGAAAGTTGGATTACAGCGGAGTCCCTTGAACTGAGAGGAAATATTGTCTGCCAGATGCTGCTCAGAAAATGAGCAGTACAGTTTGGGGAAATCAGCGGAATCCCGTGCTGTCAACGGTAATTTGTTTTCTATTTATTCCATCTAGTTTGAGAGGATTTCCACTTATCACGTACTTTGAAACAAATTATAGGATGCAGGGAGTCTCAAAATGACATATCAACTTTACTGTGAATGTGCTTTTGGTGCGATTTGAACGAACCGCAGACACATTGTAATCTCTATCGACTTGTGTGTTTTTTTTTATTTTCGAGGTACATGTTAGGACACATTTTGTAGAATCAGTTTTCCAGCAGCTGCGCTCACTGTCACTTATCGCTCCAGTTCAAATGCTGTGTTATCTGAACCATCCTGTATCTGGGATCTGCACTCGCTCTGCAGTCTCGGTTTCAAACCCTTTAAAAAAAAAATTGTTGTGACTGTTTATGTGAGCCTCAAGCAGTGGTGCAGGATAACTTCACCATGCCTGAATAATATTTTCTGTTTCTTGCTGCATAAGTCAAATACTTCCTGAAACAAAAGTCACATTTCTGTGTCTGTGCAATCTATTTGTTACTTGTTGCTTGGTTTTAGTTGTTTCTGCATTATTATACTTTGGCACCTGGCTTTACTATATAATATTTAATGCCTGATTGATATGGATAATTAAGACCTGTGCAGGTTTTATATATGGGGGCAGCTAAAGTGAAATTTTATACTGGAATAATATACATTTATTCTGTGGATTTTGCACAAATATGACCATGGAATCTAGCAAGAAGGCTGCTTGCTTTAACAAATGATTTAAAGAGTATTTTATACAATATTATACTTTATATATTCAATGTATTACATTGTCGCCTAAACCTAGAATATTTTATTTAAAAAGCTAAATAATCACCAATACTGTGTGTTCAGTATCAGTCAAATAAGAATAAAAAATTAAATTAATGGAAATAAAGAAAAATGTAAAAAGCGATTTGACACCTTTTCTAAATCACCCCAAACATGTGATATCTGCTGATCAATAAATCCATCAGACTCTGATAGGAATGTATCTGCTTAATGAGAAGTAGGATTAAATCAGCCTGCATAGACATTAAAACAATAACAAAACAACAATATAACACAGTGCAGGAAATACAATGCCATTTGAATTGCAAATGTATTTAAATGTTGCAGATAGTGATGCTGTGGCATCGCTTTCTGTGGTAATGTGTTTACTGTACTACTTTCTGTTTACTGTATGACGTCTGCAGAACACATCAGCAGAGCAAAGCCAAAAATAATGAAGGATTGTGAAGCAAAAACAAACAAACGTTGTTGAGTCATTGAGTTATTCTGGCCCCTGTTCTGAAATACTGAATTATAAAGCATATTCAAACCTAAGACAACTACAAGCTCAATATTATTTTGAAATGTATACATTTATTTCACGTGTTACAAAATCCAATCATGCATCAGGCAGGGTAAACACATTAGTGCCTCTCTGTGTACATTAAACACAGAATACATAAGCGTTTAATTGCCAGGGGAGTTAATTGTCCAGGAGTGATTTTGATCCTAATCAGACCCACATCTGCAACATCACGTAAGTGAGAGAACAACATGTCACGGTCCCTCGTGCATCTTGTATTTCACTGCTGTTGGCAATAATTGTGCCGATTGCTAAGTAAACACACAACCACACAAACATATTCATTGCTACCCCTGACACATCTGTTGCAGTGAAATAAGAGCTTCTTCTTGCTGCATACAGATGCACTCTATGAATGAGTGATGCCTCGCTGTATGTTGTCCTTAGCGGTAATTTGCAAACATTAGTAGGCGGCACAGGTGCTCCAACGCATACCAAATATACATTAGAGCAGTTTCGCTATGCATAAAGTAATCTTCGGCTGTCTAAGTGCTGCCACGATCCACGGGGTGAACTTCACGAGTTCCATTATGTATGCGGAATAAATAATGAATCAATTCAGGGTTAGGGGTTGCATTTGTTTGTAGGTTACATATGCATTTGACCTGCATGTGCTTACAACACATTGTGCATTTGAAAAGCTTGTCAGCGAAACGACTGAGCCTGTGATGTGGAGTCAGGGGTGCTTTCTGATCTTTACACCCTCCAAAGTGCTGTGTGTCAGTGAGGCTGCTCTGCTGCAGCCTCCTGAGGTCACTTCTACCGAGCTGAGGTGAGAAAAGATGCGCTGATATTAGAATGACTCCACTCTGCTTCCTCTCTCTGTCTGGCCTTGAGCAAAACAGCTTACGTATCATTTCTTGTGATCTCATCTGAGATTTGCCTTTAAAGTGTGAGTGCACCTATGTGGTAGGAAAACTATTGTTGTTGACATTTTTCTGGTGAGCTTTTTTCATGATGGTCTCCTTTGTAGATGTTGTAGCTTAATGCTGTGATGGAGATGTGTGCTTTGTTAGAAAATAAGACATTTCTTTGTATGTTGCATCCTGCATGAAGCCAAACATGTTAAAATAATATGTAACCTTTTGTAAAGAAAACAAACAAAAAAAACATTGTCACCCAAAAAATTAAATAGCTATATAAATAGAATGAAGTATCAGCATATTAAGAATAAAAAAAATAAATTAAATAAAATAAATCACCCTTTCTTCAAATAAAAAATTGAGAAAAAAAGGATTAATTAGCGAAAAAGTGCTGCAAGTTCAGTATCAGTCAATTAATTATCCAAATTAAAACAATGTACTATTTATGTGACCGTAAATCATAAATTAAATAAAATAAATAAAATACATCGTCACCCAATTCTACAAATAACAAAATAAGAACAAAATAAATGAGTTAATAGTTAAATAAACATAAAGTTAGGACACTGGTTCCATGTCAAACAATGACATTTTTACTGTATTCTGTGCCAGAAAGTTCAGGAACATCTCTGAGTGTGTCACTGTGAATGAAAGCAGGGATCAATATGCATGGAAAGCTTTACTGCCACCTCACGACTGAGTAAACTTTCAAGGAAAATCCATGCCGGGCTGTGTAATGAGTGGAAGCGTGAAGGGTTAAGTCTGTCTCATTAAAGACGCTTTCACATGGAGCAAGTGAACCAACCGGAAGACTCTGCTGATGAAGCATTTTAATCCACAGCGTGTTTAGGGTTTTAGCACTCAGCCTGCGGGTGATTGAACTTATCAGTAAGACAAGTTTGTTAGTAAACAAGGTCACAGAGGGCGAAATATGTAGGCATCTGTCTGCAACCTGTAGTTTATGGCATAATAAAAGGAATTTCATGCAAACGTAAGACTTAAGCTTAGCTTAAATGTCTGAGTGTGAGTAGTGAAAATCACCAGTGCTGCCTGAAAGGTTATCCCAGTAGTTTACTGGAACTATGCATAAGAAGGCTCAAACAGTCTGAGCAGCCCAGTCATGTATTTACCACATACATCACAGCGCTGTCTGCAGAGCACTTTAGGGCTTTCCTCATTCACAAACATGCGCAGGTCCTGCACATCTTTGATCTGTAACTCGCTGAGTCGAGCACTCAGACTGCAGAGACGAGACTTATCCTGTCTATAAACATTCAGCTTTGTGGCTGCTGGAGAAATATGGTGAAGATGTCCAGTGAAGGATAAATCAAAGATAAGGAGGACGCATAACAGAGATCAATTGATTCTTTTGCTCAAATGTACTCTACGTCTTCATAGCTGATGGTTAAACCGTCAAGCATTATCGCTGACAAGTGGGAAGAAATGTTTTTATGTGCTTGAAAATGCTTTCGGTTTGTGGTGAATTGCAGTACAAGATTGACGCGCTGCAAGATTGAGGTTAAAGAGAGGCGAACTCTCGATAAAGGCGGAGAGGGGACATATCTCTTGCATCTCTCTGCCTGTTGTGGCTTCCTGAGTTTGAGTGAGAGACATGAATAGACAAGAAAGGGGCAGCATAATGGTTTTGCTTATGGCTGTAGTGCTGTAGAATATAGCTGAGACAGAAAGAGACAGAAACAAGTCGCAGTGAGCGAACAAACACAAGAGGCAGAATTAAAGAGAAAGATGATCTGGATATCTTCAGCCGGATGATGGCATGCGGCGGATAGGTGTGAGGACGATTGTAAGTGTCAGCAGCCGTCAAGTGACGACGGACGTCCTGTGCTGCTCTACAGGCTGCGGTTCAAACGGACCCCTGCTATGGACCCGGGAGGGCTAAAAATAACCACCACTACAAAGAGCTGTCACTCTGCATTGTAGCAGAGCGGAGATAAGGGTCGGTCTGGATACCGCCGCCGTGCTCCACTTAGCCATGTGTGTCATCCAGCTCCAAACACCTTGTCTGTGAACACACACATACAGTATGTGTACACACTAATAGCTACATGAACAAACACAGATAAAATGATGACATCCAAAGACATGAAAAGTCATCTGGGCAGAGGTGATGCAGGCACCCTTTGGAGACATGTTTTTCTACCATGAAGTTTAGAAAATGATCACAGATAACAGTATGGATCTGAAAAACCTGTGTTCTCTCCAACGGCCAGCAGGGGGCGACTCCACTGGTTGCAAAAAGAAGTCAGATTGTATAGAAGCCTCTAGGAAAATGACCCGACATCTCCCTTGATTTATTACCCCAGTAAACATTAAAAACAGCATGAAGTTCATCTAGTAATTATCCTATTTAGAGTAAAAGGGACGAGAGCAGCTTTGCTTTGCGGTGTTGTGATTGTGCCAGTTTTTTCTTTTGATACACTTGAATTTTGTGTTTTCAAGGTGTGAAAGTGTGCTTGGATTTGAATATAAATTGCTTGGTATTGCATTTATATGAGATGTCAGGTCGACTTACAAGCAGAAGACACATTTTGAAACATTAAACTTTTTCATGATTTGATTTGTTGGCCTTTTGTAGAATTATGTCAAAAACGATGTTGTTTGTAGCGCAGTGACATGTAATTGAAAACGCTCAAGAAAATCTCAGAGGTGAGACTTGAAAACAACTCTTGACACTTTTCAGCCTTAAGATTTGTTAGAGAGTCAAAACACTTTCCTCTCTGACAAAGTCTTGATGCTGAAAGGCACCACGGTTTGTTTTGAAGACTTACACGACTCTGCCGTGACAATTAAGGCACTTTTTAATTGTTTGAAATGGTGTGTCAGACTTTCTCCAACAAACGCATTTTGATTCATGAAGCCCTCCTACAAAAACATTTTAAATCTAACACACACACACACACACATATACACGATTGAAGGGGAAGGATCAGAACCGGCCCCTTCCTGTCAGCGGCAGGAAACATCTACTGCTTATTGAATCGGCATCGACTCCCATGTTGCTCCGAGCAACAGTTTGATGGGTGATTTTGGTGTCCAACTTTCAGGCACGTCCTCGGTTAAACGGACACGTTTATTAAATCTTTCCACGTAGACCCAACAGTGTGCCAGTACAAAGCAACTGTCAGGTCTGTAATGACGCCTCTGCTCCTAACTAGCTCTTTACCTCCAGGGGGAAAACAGATTACTTTTTTGTTCTTTATAGAGCAATAAACAGAAACACCTGCTATAGCAACACGGAGACACTGGTGGAAGTGGAGGACCACATAGAGGTTACATTACACCATTGTGGTGGTTTTATGGGATGCTGTACTGAGATACATCCGGCTTAACATGATATATAGAGCAGAGAGTGTCAATCTTTTTTCAGCTAAGGACTTTAATTTACTGGGGATGATATCGTCTGAGTTTTTCTTTTGAAAAACAACACCAAAGAAATGTGTCAGGGTATGGTCACACATGCAGAAGTTACATTGGCAAATTTTTTGCCTTCAATTTGCAAAGAAAATCTTTGAATCTTTGCATTGCATAGAGTTCAACTGGTGAATTTTGCTGCAGCCCAGTGCCTCATGAACAAGTTTCGATGAATTTTGCAGTGCCATTCGTATGATACCCTATGAAATAACACATGTGATGGCTGTTTTCAACAGCTCGATCTCTGTTTCTCAAACTGTTGTTAATGTTGTAATAAGGTTAACCCTTTATCAGGCAAAGAACCATATCTGGTAACTTCAGCACACATCAAATTGGGGTCTCCCTGCTCTCAAACTGCATGGATTTCTCCCAGTTAATCTATGTCACAGATAGTAGCACAACGGCATCTGACCAATCAGTATATAATAAATAATAACAATAATATTACTAACTCAATTGACCTTAATTTGCAAGATAAAAATGACTAATTTCTAATAACACTGTAGGCTTAAAATGTTCAATTTCCAAGTATTTCAATGAGTGCCCTTTGAAGGGCACCAACACCACTTTCCTGAGGTTAGGTTAGGGAACAAAACACTTCTTCTGGACATAAGTTCCAACAACAAACACAAATCAAACGTCATATCATGAGAATCCAAATGAATGAATCCATGAACTTTTCAGACACCTCCTGACAGAATGACCAGATGCTGCCAGATGTTTTATGAACTGAACCATTTGAGCAGCCGTCATGGGAAAATGTGTGGCATTTTCAACACAGGACACTATCGCTTTGTGTCGTACCGGTCGTTACAGCTAAACTGCCCTGCAGCAGCCAGTAGCTCCTCACAGCACACTGATTGGTCGAACAACTGGGCGTGCGGACAGAAACACATTACTTGAAGCCGAGTACCTGGTAAGATGGATTTGCAACCTCGTGACCCAGCGACTCTTGTGATGTTGTGAACCCAGCTGCCATGCACGGTAACTGGCAGAGCGCCACAGTGCAGAGCAGCTTGTGCCCTGATGTGGCCCTCTGCTGCCTTTCCTTCATGTTCTCACTTATCAGATATAAAGTGCAACAAATTCCATCACTTCCACCCGGATAATGTTCGTGGGTTTCCTGCTCCAGTGAAGGAAAACAACAAGATTTGTCAGGCTGACGGAGTACTGCGTCCCCACATTGGACAGGCTGAATTGTTTCTGCAGCGCTGCTCAAAAAGAATCAGCGCGCCGGCTTTTGGCAACAAAAAGCTGCTAAAAAGTGGCTTTTAAATTGGTTTCATATATATTTGTAATTAAGTCATTGTGTGTTCTGCTCCAGCCACAAAACATTACGTCATTCCTTTTTCCACGCAGAACATATTCCGATATTGTAAACAAGGCAAAACCAGAGATGCAGCTCTGGAAAAAAAAGCCCACATTGCATCTTTTCATTCTCAGTTCTGTAAGTCGTTTGCTATTTCAGCCTCGCAGCACGAAGATTCACCACATTCCCTTTGGCAATCAGCCCGGTAACCGAAACATTTCAATCCTGTCTTCGCTCAATCACCTCAAGAATGTCCCACAAGGAATAGTTTGAGGCTTTCAGCATCCCGGCTGGCGTGGATGAGGCAGTTAGAGCTGGCACTGCCAATAAGATTAATATATGTATTATTTAAAATCAATACCCGCTCACTGATAATGTCGGTGTCACTGATAATAACTCAACTAAGGGGAATCATGTTTATTCAATATAGAAAAGCTGTTAGAGTTATTTTCTGCAGAAGAACTGTTGATTATTAATAAATTAAATAAGATAATGATGTCTTTTACATTTCATGAGCACAATATCAGTTTTACCATACAGTAAGCCTGATTTTTTAAATGAAACAGAAATGTATATTTTTCAATTTATATACAACTAAATGTAAATCAAAATGACACTGCAGCTGTTTTAGAAACAACATTTGTTTTATTGCCACTATTTTGCTGCAATATGGTAAATACAATAAACATAAGAGGAAATAAAAATAAAAGAAGAAAAAGGTGAAATATATAAAAAAGATACTATAAAATTACAAGAAATTGTGTTTATTCCTCAAATAATAAGAGGAGCATTATTAACACAATTACTTGGTGACATAAACGTGCTGCAGCTTCGCACAGAAGTTACATTAAAGTTCTTGTACAAATGACTTGTTCACAGCATAGAACATTTTCAATAATCTTTCAAAAGAATATAAAAAATACAATTTGTCTAAGATCCATGCTTCTGGAGAGACGTTTTCAATGGTAGCATTAGACTGACATTTGATGGCGTTGCTAGGAGAAGCGCTCTGTTTCCATGGCGCACTATTGACTGTAGACATACTGTGCAGCCTTTAGAAATAGGCAAGATTTTGAAAACCATAGCGGGGGGTCTCGCGGTCCTCTCCCAGAAAAAAGTTTTCAGAGACTTTGTTTCCTGCATTCTGGTGACTTTTAGAAGATGAGAAAATAAGAAAAATATTTAGCCGAACTGCAACAGAATCGTGATGTAAAATACTTAAAGAAGAAAGGTCCAAGGCACTCGTCACTCTTTTCACACTATTTCATGGTGAAATTGTAATTGTAGGGGAATGAATCATTATGAAAAGTATTTGGCATTAATTAGGATGCAACAAAACATTGTCTTATTTTTGCCTGATCTAACCAGCTTGGATTACACAATAAAAAACATAACATTTTGTGATATATTGTAAGTATTTTGAAGTACATTAAACTGTCAGCGCCCTTCGCTCTCTGAAACGAACCAGGCTTGGGAGAGAGCGTGGATAGTCTTTGATATCTGAGTCACAACATGTGGACCAATAATAATTTAGTGCTCCCTCCCACATGTGAATACTTAACCTTAACTTCTTTGGGTCTCTGGTAAATAGCACTCTACTGACAATTTACCTGCCCATTAAATTCAGTCAGAGCTCATGTGCTGCTGACGGAGGTCATGGCTGCAGTGATCTCAGAGGACTCGGATGGCTCGCGTCGGCCTGAGCGCAGCCAGCGGGTCGTAATGACGGAAACACATCGCTTGCGCTGCCTTGCTCTAAGATGAATCACACAATCAGGCTCAATGTGGCTTACATGATTACTCACTAATGACCAGCCTACACGCTCCAGTGTTAACAGGACGGGGGGCCAAGGGCACGTGGCCGTTCACAGGTCACTATTGGTCAAGCCGTGGATCCGATTTGAGAGCAGAAAGGTGGCAGTTGTGTTCATGTCTGGCTCACGTCTCATTTAACCTGTTAGTCCTGCGGGAAGTAAATTCCTCTTGGGCGCACACTGAAGCATTTCCACGCAGGGTGGAGCAAAAAAGATTGAACTCGGGAGAATCAATACCAGCAGAGGAAGATAAAAGAGCACAAAAAGGTTTTGCTTTTCTCTGAACTGCTATGTAAACCCTGGAGGAGTTGACGGTATTGAGCCATTTTCTGTTTGTTCAGATCCACAAACTAAAAATAACCCCTCCTCTCTCGCAACGTGTGTGGGTCGAGGGTCAAGTGGAGATGCTTTTGCTCCCCAACACGGCCTATTATCACAGTACAGAGCACAAACAACAGTCTCATCAGCTGCTTGACTGGAAACTGTCACAACCAGACCTGTGCCATATGGGCTTTGGGTCGAACAATGTCCACATGACAACTTTTTATCCAGGAGCGAACGATTTGTCTGTACACTTTGGTCCACCGCTCAGTATATGACATACTAAGAAGTTACAAAGGCTTCACAGTAATAAAAACATGCAAATCAAATACATTTTGGAGCATAAATCACGTGATTTTCATACAGATTTTTATGTCCTCAGGCTTCTCTATGTTGTTTTGTTTCCACTCGAAAGAGCTGAAAGAATGAAATCACAACTCTGCCGTCAATTAGGTCCTCATGCAGCAAAAACAGCCCCGAAAAAGGCTTCAAGCTAGGAAATAAAGAGAAAAGGGGCAAAACACAAATGAGCAGTAGGAGCGATTTACACTGGGGAACATTGGTGGATTCAGACCTCTCCCCATGAAAAAACAGCATCCTCTTGGGTGTCTTTAAATGGAGAAAATGCAATACTTTAACTACAGTGTTTGTGGTTCTAATTGGATTTTAAAAATCAAACAGAAAAACACATTTTACAAATCAAAAACAAAAGGTGTGCTGGGGGTAACTGCTGCATGATTTGGGGGCTTCAGCTGAAATAGTTTCATCACAACTCTGATCAATCAGCAGGGAACACAGATCTTTACTTTATAACACAAACTTTCAGTTTTCAACACTTCAAAAAATCTATAAAACAATCCTTCCACCGAGCAACTGCTCGTGAAATGGATCGTGACTTTAGAGTATTCATTATAGGCTTTGCTTCCAGCGGAGCTTTAGATTGTCATTTGGCTGATAGACCAGAAACCAGAAAATTATTCTGTTAGAAATGAAGAAACCGCGAGCAGAGCCTGGCTTACTTTTCCTCCAGCTTTGGGGAAATGATGCTGTGCATAGTTGCAGTATGTGGATTTTGATACAAGACATAGTGTGCATGAGTTCATGCGTGGCGAGTTTACAGTATCCACAGGAGTGGAGATTATTCCCACCAGTGGGAGAGGCAGCGCAGGCTCTTTTTTTTCTGAACTCGTGTTCATAATAACCTCAGAACTCAGCAGACATGAAATATACAGGAAGACGTATCATCTGTGGGGAAAACCTTTTATTTTATTAATGCAGAAACGAACATTAAACATAGATTATAATTCATCTGATACTGTTAGTGAAACTCTTTAAATTCCTGCATGTGATATGAAAGAATCATCCACTTTCTTACCAAAAAATCAATCAGGATCTTATAGGAAAGTGTACAAATTGCACGCCACTTTTAAGGACATTTTCAGACAAATTGGGCCAACCAGGAGAGAAATTATGTCTTCAAGAATTAGATTAAACTGGGCAATTTATAATTGTTCTTTCATGTTAGCTCGTGTTGACCGGCAGAGCAGAAACTTTTATGCTCATTTACTAAAGTTTTTTTTCTTAAAATTTTTGTGTTTTCATGAAGCTTTTCTCATGCAAATCTTCAAATTGCACATAGAAATTCTTGGATGGAAACACGACTTATGGTTACTTTGGTAAACCCAAAGCTAACATACACGGTTAAAACAACACATGGTTTGAAAGATAAGAAATTAGACTCTAGTTTAACACCACTTGATTAATTGGAAACATAACAGGATCATTTGTATTAGTAGTTAATGTGAAATGTTGATAGATTGTTCGCCAAAAGCCGTCTGACTGCGTTACGGTGACTTTACCTTTTAAAATGATGTGAAATGGGTGCATGGCTGTTGTTTTGAATAAGAAAAAGTCTGGGCAGGAACCTGAACGTCCGCAGAATAGTCTCCTTTTTAAGAAAGCAACAGCACATTTATCCTAAACCTCCGCAGAGCCAAACGTCCTTAAGTGATTGCAGGTGTGAACGCTGCTTATAGTTCGTGATCTAACAGGTAAACGCTTTGGAATTCAGGGATTTGACTTGCAGACAATCTCTGACTAATATCTTCCAGAGGAGTGTTTTTGTCTGTGTTACCTCCCAATGAATGAAGCCATTCTCTTCAGTTTTTAGTGGCGGCGATCGTTAGTGTGAGTTCAAAAACAACAAGGCCTCCTGCGTCACCGAGGAGCCGCTGATGTCAGTGTGTATTTGACCCGACGGCCTCCACATGCTGAGTACACAGTGGAGACATTGACCTCCATCATACATCTCGTACACACAAACACACACACACACTTGCTTGCTGAGACGGAAACACCCACAACATTAAGTGACTTAATCAGCCCAGAAATGTCTCAGACAATCGTTGAAATGTTTAAGGCTTGCTTCAAAAATCTAAATAATTGATGCATAGGGGAACTCCGCACACTTTCAGACAGTCTCTTCTTCAAAGTTTTTCATTCCAAGTGACAGAAATTGTTGTGTAAAGACTGAAACAGGCGACTAGTTCTGCCCCCCTTGCTCATTAAGTCAGCGAGACACACCTCTGCACTGCAGTATATAGAGCGAAACTAATGACTTCACCCACAAGGCCACTGTTTGTGTCCTCTGTGAAACCAAAAGTCAATCTTAAATAATTAACTTAAATAACACTCGTTTCAAACCAAACCACGATCCCTTTCCCTCAGGAGTTTGGTTTGAAATCACAGTGTGTGTAAAACTGTCAAGAAATCTGTGAGGTTGTGCGTTGAAAAGGGACGCTGTGCAGAGAAAAAACGTACAAATTTTAAAGCTACTCATATAACAGTTGTTGAGGCATTTCACTCAGAACCATAAGTACGAATCAGCACATTCATCCTGTGGGCAACATTAATCACATTACATGACAATTCATCCATAGTCCTGCAGACTCCATCATTCAAACTAAGGCAGGCAAAAAAAAGTTTAGAAGCAAGTTTGTGAGGTTTTTTTTGGGTCAAGATGCATTAAAAATAGATGTACAAAAAAAATATCATTGTACTGCAGTCACATGCTGCACATTTTCTCTGCAGGGGAGCAAAGATATGACAAACAAGCAGTGGAAAAGTTCAGATTGCATCAGAATAATAATAAATCTTTAGGTTATTATCAGTCACCCGGGCGTCGTCTTTAACCTGAACACTCCTGGTGAGGACAGAAATCATTTTCTCTAAGTTTCACCATGTTCATTTCTCCTCACCTGTCTGTGGCTGAGCGACACTCTAACTTCTCCTTCCTACGCTGTGATTCATGTCTGTCGTCTCTCCTGTCCGACCTCATCTCCTGCGCTGCTCTAAAGAGCTGCCATCAGCTATGCCGTGTTGACACAAAATAAACACATCAAATATTCATCGCGCACCAACACACTGCTTCCATGGAGTATTATTCATGCTCTCCACAGGCCCCTGCTCAAGCACTGAGGGTCCTTTAGGAGCTCAAGTCCATCTCACACATCATCCATCCTGCAGATCTTATCCGCAAACATATGAGCAAGTGGAAGACAGACACATTTTTATTCAACGCACTTCTCTTTGTTTGCCCTCTCCTAGTCTGTTTGGTTATCATAATATTTCTCTAGCTATGGAGTTTTCTGTGTAATTCCCCCTGGAGTTTCAGATTTGAAACATTTTTTTCGCTTTTATTCATTCCTCAGTTCTTTAAAAGGACGTTTTTTTATAGCCAGGGCTGAAGTTTGTTACATGTAAATGTATAAACTCCTCCTGATGGTTTAATGGAGTCAGATAAAAGTCCTCATGAGGAAAGCCGTACAGGATTATGTGTGTGTGTGTGTGTGCAGGCGTGTGTATTCATCTGCTCATCTGTTTTACTGCCTAATTAGTCTCTGTTTGCTGATTACATTACCTGCATTAGGGAACCACCTGATGTTTCCAGCAGGCGTGTTTTTGCAGGCTGACATAACTGCAGCTGTGACGCAACCGTAGTACAGTATACAGGCTGTTTGTGTTGTGCCGCTGCGCTACGTCCAAGGCTCATCAGTTTAAAGTCGCACATGTGCAGGAAATAAGTCGTAAATGTACAAACAAGACTTTTAATATTTTCTGGCAAAGATATCATTTGCAATCTGAGTGAGAAATAAGGAAATACTTGTAATTTTAGTCCAAGTTAAAACAAAAATCTAAGTATATTTTGTCACTAAATTACTTGATAATCAAAGAATATATAATGTTTTTCTCAAGCTTTTTCTAATTTCATCTGCAGAGAACATTTGAGGTTTTTTTGCTGCTTAAATTTACAACTTATTACAAATATTAGACTTTTGGTTTGATAAAACAAGATGTTTGAAGACATCACCCTGGACATTTTATTCTATTTTTGGACATTTAACAGACTAAATGATGGATCAATAATGAAAATAGTTCAGACTCTATACTATAATTACATAATTACAGTGACATGCCTGCATTAAAGCAGCACAACCCCCAGATATAGACTGCTGGAGGCTTTGTATTTATTCTTAACCTATTTAACATCTACAGCTCCAGGAGCTGCTCTCCTTTCCTCGCTCGCTCGCTCGGCTGCTTGCTGTTGCATGACGTTAACATGTTGTTTACCTCACATGCACACACTCTCATGAATGACTGAAGATGTTGATGCTGCGCAGTGTTTGTCCGCCCTCCCTCTGTGACGAAGCGCAGGATATGTTATGTTATTTTCCGATGTACAGACATGGGAAATGCTAATGCTGTAGGTCGTGCCCGCCTGAATAAATAACTGAAAACAAACCAGACCCGAAGCGCTTGACGACATACTGTCCGTGTTAGGTATGTCAGGCTGAAGATAACGTCTGTCCTCGCGACCCCGAAATGTTTATGTGGTTAATTCATTCATGAGTTTGCTGCAGCCAGCTCTTCATGGGAGAATAAATCACCCTTGAGGCCTATTTACGTCTCAAACAGAACAAAAGAGTGTATGTGTCATACATGCCTCACAGAGACAGCTCTTTAAGATTAAATACACTGTTTTTTGTAGTTAATAAGCAGCTGGAGTCAACAACAAATCAACAGTTTAGCTTTGCATGAAGAAACACAAATGAGACACCTCTGGTGAACCTAAATTATTTTGGGAGCATTACAGCACTTAAGGCAAAGTTTACATAACGACAGCTTAAAGCATCTACAGTAAGTGTATGTTTGTGTGGGTGTGTTTGAGAGCGTAATGTGTGTATAACCGAGACGATGGAGCGGCAGATAAGTCGCTTTGCTTTTCTCTGCCAAGTGGTGTTGAGGAATTGGGTTCATTTAGATCAAGGATGATACAGACGCTAAGAGGGGGGAAATGGAGTGAGATAACACGGATGAGGAATACCAGCGATGAAGAGCAGGAGGGGCGGCAGCCGTGGGAGTGAAATCAAGACAAATCACCACAGTGTGATTTACGTCTCACTGTGGGAAAAGCTCACGTTATAGCAACAGATTCTGCATTATTTATTATACATTATTGGAGTTCCCGTCATCCACATTAATTGAAATAGATAGAACCATCTCTATGGGAGATGACCCTCTCAGGGGCACAGATACTTTAATATGTACCACACAGAGATTTGTAAAAGGAGGAAAGAAGAAAAAAAAGTGTTACTCGAAGAAACGTGCTCCCCATCCAACCGAAATCTCCAAAACGTAAAACTTTTTTAAACCAAGTAAGCGCATGGATTTTAACATGGTGTTCCTCAAGGTCTTGGTGTCACAATGTGATATTTTAGATATTTGTTGATAATTTTTAATCAATTAAAAAAACAAAAAAACAAAAAAAATGGTATCAACCCCAAAAATTCCCCTAAAAACTTAATTGGTTAATTGGTTAATTGGTCATAGCAATGGACTATACACTCTAATCATTTTAATTGAATTAGCTAGCGTTGATGGGCTAGCGTCAGCGAGCTAGCATTAATAAGAACAAAATCGCCGTCCATATCGATCAAGACGGGCAGCACACATGTTTTACCAGTCGTGTTTGGATGCCAGTGTTGGCTCTAAAAGTCAGGAACAACATTTGTTAGGAGAGGATGTATTCTACCGTTGTTGTTATTAAAGTTGCAGAGAGAGCGGAGACGTAAACAGACGTAAACAGTGACGTAATGACAAAACGGGGTCTGGAACTGCTTTAGTCGAAAAGGGGTACTTGACCTACAGTACACACTTCATCTCTAAATGAATCTACAGGTTCCCAGCTTTCGGATGATGTAAACCACTTTTATGTGACATCGACTGCTGACCTGCTATCTCCCCCTAAAAGTCCCCGACCCCCCAGGCAGCCTCTGAGCACACAGGATGACCTTTTGCTCTGCAGCTTCTCTCTTGTAAATAATCTTTTTCGGGGGGCTGTGCTGCCTTGCTAAATAAGGTTTGAGGGATTCACTGTATGGGTCCACTATGCTGAGCAGCTTTGCCACCGTGTACGATAAACCAGGAGTTTGATAAATTCCAGGCTTACGTCCGAGTGGCAGAACAACGGCGAGGAGCTCGGAGGATTACTGCACATAAACACTGCAGCCTGCCAGCATCCATAAGACTCATGTGGATACACTGAGGGCTCGTGGTGCAGGGGCGACCCGGGCCCTTTTATAATTCAACAGCAGTCACCTCGTCAACATTAAACATTACTGTTGGAGGGCTGGGGGTGAGAAGCTATATTTTAAACATTTAATGACGTTTTTTTTCCTGAGAAAATCTCTGAATGTGGTGACTTTTAACTGTACATCCTTTGTGTTTTTATTCCTTTTTTTCATGGCCCTACACGTCTCCTCCCTGTTGGTTTTTTGTTGGAACATTTTTTTTGGAATCCCATCAGTCGACCGTGCAGTAATACATCATCTATCAGCAGCAGCCTCAGAAGTCTCTCCTGAAAGTTTGGTGAAAGTGTCTTTGAAGTTTTCCGATCTGCTTTGTAACAAGTCTGATTTTACTCTTCCTGGTGTGATTTTACTTGTAGAGAAACCTATTATTTCCTTTGGCAGATAAGCTATCCCCTTTCTTTCTTTTTAAATCTGCATTCTGTTTATTTCCTTTAACAGATCCAGTCCCCATTGGGCTTAATGAGGCAGGTTTATCATGTGGTTCTGATAACAGTGTTTGTCAAACTGCAGCTTCTGTCCTTGAACTCAAACTCCTATGAGAACAAAGTTGTCGGAGCATCATGAGATAACCCCCGGCCGTCATGTTTAAAGAGATAGGCAGTGTTTAGTTTCAGTCCTAATCCTGTCCTTAAATGGAATAAAGAAGTGTCATTGAATGAATCAGCTGTTGGCAACATCCTCTCACACGTAAAATGTTGTTGTTGACACCACAAGCTGAACAACTTTCCCATCCTAATTTGGCGTAGATAGTTCTTTCAGTAAACGTCACAGTAAGCGACTATTTTCTATTCGTAGACAGCTGAATCAGTGTGTTTGACTTGTCATGCTGTCTTGCAAGTGTTGACAGGTAAAAACGCTGTGTTTGCTCGGCTCCCTGTCGCTTGTTAGTGTCAGATCTCAGGCAATAGGTGCAGATGTCACTGGGAGATTTATTACTGTGACAAAGCAATCCTTTTCGTGACACGACTCTGAAATGCTTGAAAAGTTTTGTGCTTTATTTTCTGCCTTTGTAGAAGTATACATGACACAACTCTCTGATGAATTCATGTAGCAGCTTCAAACGTTTGGTCACTTATTGTGACGCTCAGGTGGGTTCAGCTTCACTGAGTCCTGTAATGTCTGGTGACTAATTACCTGGTTAAGCTTCAAGAAAGTAGCAAAGCATTCAAAATATTACTTAAGAAAAAATATGTAACTATTACCCTGAAAAATGTACTATCAGTAGTAAAATCCTATGTTACTACAATGAATTCAATACAAAGAAAAAAAGGACAGACTGGAGCTATCAATTGATTATATATTTGTGATTAATCACATGATTATACATAGTTAATTGCATATTAATCATGCATTTTTTATCAGTTCAAATTGTACCTTTGGGACAAATATGTTTGCTAAATGCAAATATATGTGCTGTAGATTTATTATTGGATAGCAATAACAACACTATAGATAAAGAGCTGTGCTTGTATTCATAGAACTGGAGTTACATCAGATAACCACTGTTTCCCACCGCTGGTCATAATAACCTGCTGTCACCCAGAGGAACCTGTGATTAATGAGTGAAGTGAGTCCAACTGTCATATTCTGTCCCAGCTCCTCTGCTGCGTACTTCATGAAGTTGTGTTTGTTCGATACGGTCGCGGCTCTCGAAGACAATTAATGAGTGCAGTAGTTGGATGTGATCCAAAAGCAGATCTTTGTCCTCCACAATGTTAATTGGCCTGCTGCAATCTAGATGTTTTGGGGCCAAAGGGACTGTTTACATTAGCTGTGCTCAGCAAATGGTATGTAGGCTCGATGTTCTCCGCTGGTAATTAACTCCATTTACATCGACTGTAACTGCAAATAACTTTGGCCCTGTCGACAGACCCATCTCCAGGGTTTCATGGCCGAATTCAAAATGCATTTTTCTTTACACATTGCTTGCTAGTTGGCATCCCACTTTGGGTAGCGTTACCATAACACAACATGTATTAAAGTGTCAAGACAATTAGTCAGCCAGAGTCTTTTAAAACACCTTTCTGGTTGTGCAAAGTCTGCAAAATAACTCGAAGCTACAGCTGTCATAATTATTATAAATGCACAATATCTACCTTTGAAATATGAAGTGTGTAGTTACAAAACATGGAAATACTTTAGTTCAGCAAAAGTACCTGGAAACTGGAACATGTAAGTAAATGCACCAACTGCCATATTGGATCTACATGCACTGAGGTTCTCTGTGTGACTTCAGTTTCCAAGACGCTCAAACCTGACATGAACTTTGACACTTACAATGCTGAATTACCTGTAATTAAGTTGCTCCTTTACCATCCAAACAATGCCATGATTCATTTATCCCCATTAGAGTATTACAAGCACCTTTTGGATTCTCCTTCTTGGCACAAGCCATGTTTCCACTAAAGTTCAATCACATTTTGAAGCGAAATATTGAAACGAGAGAACATCCACGAGAGAAAGTCTTTAAGAATGGGATTCAATTGGAAACTTCTAATTGTTTCATTTCAGCTCAGAAACAGCTGATCAGTCTTGTGAGTTTCCCTCTCCCACTTAGCTTTTTTTCAAAAAAGACAAAAAGCACCTGAAGCCTGCATAAAAAACTAGATGTGTATTTTCAAAAGTTTTATCAATTATTGGTGTTTACATCAAGCTTTTCTCATGCAAATCTTCAAAGTGCGCAAAAATTAGTTGATGGAAACACGTCGATATATTGTAAAAACTATACATGTGACACTCAGTGATGCCGGCGGCCGAGAGCCACTGTGTGGACCAGTTTCCAGCTTCCCGGCTGTTGAGATGTAAATTAAAAGTTGTGACACTGAGTGTAAATAATACAAACGATGTCGATATTACCTCGAGTCATTTTCTCTGCCTCTCTGTGCCAGCCAGGTCAGTGAATATCAGCGAGTAGACACAGACAAATGGGCTCTAATCTCGTTTGAAGCTTGTACTTCTTTGTTCCTGCCAAGCTGAGACCCCAGACAGTAGCATCAGATTGAAACTGTAATTATTCTGTTGTCTCAAAATCAGGTTTTAATCTCTGGCCAACAGTCTGTGTTTGCTCTGCAGTAGGAGTCAGAAACTCTGTTATCAGGAGGTTTGATCGTCCAGGCTCGGCTCATGATCAATATAATCCTTTCTTTAAAAGCAGTGCGCCCCGTATAGTTGGAAATCTTAACAGTTTTGTGATGAGGAACACAAATCAGGTTCTCCCAGGAGGGAACTGATGCTTTGTGAATATATATCAACTGAAATAAGCAGCTTGGGGCGGATCATGTAAGATTTGGAGGGAAAACATTTCCGTCTTATTCTTGGCCTTGCGGAAATCAGGATCAGTTTGACTACAATAATAAATGTACTATAACACAGTGGAGAGAGGACTGATTGATTCAGAGAGTTATTTTCCAGCATGTCATCTATATTAGGGGTTGGAACGCTTCTCAGTTGGATCAAATTGTGTGTGAAAGCCACAAGAAACAGCATGCAGGGATGACGGCATTATGTAGTTTGATACGAGAAAAAACCTGTAATGTTTGACACCAAAATTGCGCTGCATTAGTCTTCATTGTTGCATACGCCAACATACACAGTGGGCACCCACGAAAGGGGGAAAATAAAATAATCACACTGCAGATTCAACAGAAATGCTAATTTGCCAGCACAAATCGCTGCTTTCCGTCATGATCAGTGACTCTGCGGTGAGAGGGTGAAGTCATTGTTGATAGTTTGTGAATTTACTGTTCACATTTTAATTATCTATTGATTTTATTAACAAATGAGCAGCCATGTTATTCACGTTTCTAACCCATACAGCATCTGTGAGTGTAAATAATTGTCATTTTCTAAACACAGCTAACTGAAAAGAGTCTCTGCCTGCATGTCTATATATTCAGAAATTTGTCAGATTGACTGCAGACTTGGTGGGTGTACCACTAAGCACACAAGTAAGTGCAGTGTGTAGTGCAAGGTGTTGAGATCTACGTTATATATATATATATATATAATTACAGTGTGTGAGAGAGAGAGGACCCCCTATGAGCCGTTTCCCTGTGAATGGCACGCTGGGTTCAGCTTTCATCTCGCTACTCTCGCTACAATTCATGTAAGTACAGATGAAGAAAGAGAGACCAGAAATGTTACATCATGGCAAACCGGATGAGACTTTTCTCCCCCGAAATAAAAACATCCCTATAGGTTATTTGATACAAATCTGACACTGTCTTTTCCCCTTAATCAGCTAAACTGTTAAAATAAATACATTTAGGAAAACAACATTATGCTCAACCTGTGAAAGAGCTGCTCACCTCTCTCTACGGCTCTCTACGTCCGATATCTGATCCTGTGATTTTGCCAATTTTTTTAATTTATTCTGTATTTTATTTTTATTTTTTAATATCTGTAATATATCTTTGAAATGCACACTTAATTGGCTTCAGGCCTCAAAAACACCCTTTTTCCCAGTAATTTAATAAATATAAAAAAGTCCAACTGATCTTGTGGAAAAGCAGAGAGAAGTGGTGATATGTCGCCTGACGGGTTTTCTCAGAGAAAAGGAACTTTAAGAAACACTTGGTAGGCAAGTGTCCCAAATATTGAGTTGGCTCTACTTAATTAAGCTTTTAGCTCGATACTGATACTAAGTAACAGATCAGCGCATCCCGTCTTATTACAACCTTTATTTACGTTTATTGTTCTCTAGTGTTCATCGTAACTATGAAGGGAGAATCAGAAGAAGTCAGGTGATGTAGTTTAAAGAGCGACAAAGTCCGTAGAAGGAACCCAAAGTCAGCGTTGAGTTATATTAAGTTACGTAAAAACGTAGGTTACCTAACTAACATACTAACATACTAACATACAACCCAGACCATGATGTTTTCCACAAACTGACCATGTAGTTTCGGTGGGTTAATCTAAGCAAACTGCAGCTGTTTCACAACGTTAACCCTCATGTTTGAACTGCAGCTGTTTAGGTACGAGGGCTTTATCTCCTCTATTATTTAGAAAATCACTCCTGTAGGCCGTACACAACCTATATGGTCGCATGAGGATGAATACGAGCCTGGATGATTTATCCTGTTTCTTAAATATTCAATATATAAAATATATTTAATTCAATGTGGGCTCATCCCCTGCAGAGGTGGTTGCAACACATAGATCTTTAAAGTACACGGCTCGGTGTGTGAACCAGTAGAAAGAGTGTAGGACGGTGAACATGGTAACTGATAATCAAAGGCTCCCTGTAGGGTTGTTGCTGCTTCACAGTAGGCACAGATCACAGGTCCAACACACCTCATGAAAGCGTGTATGAAACATCATCCCATGCCTCCCACACACATGTAAAACACAAAAGAAACACCCCATACACTCCAACTCACACAACACAGGTGCATCTCAAATGTTACACAACAGTTTGTCATTGTTTTCTGCCCACGTTCGTCAGACGTGACCTCAAATGTTGCAAATAACCGGCGCGCAGAGGAGGCTTGGAGCATCCAGCGGCTGGGTTTTGGAGCTGTGACCCAGATGGGACACAGATGAGCTGCTCTCGCGCCGTAACAGGGTCAGTGACAAACGTTTTGAGCAGTTCAGAGGTGAGCCGCAGTGCACAGCTGCTGAAATCAGAACCGCTGTTTTTCATGTGTGTTTGCTCGCGGCTTAACACTTCCTCCATGTTGCCCACGCGGGGCTGGAGCCAGGGTCGAGGTCCGGATTTTTTTCTTTATTTTGTGCATTTTTGGATAAGCAGATTTATACCGAAATGACACCGAGAGTTGGTAGGACAAAACAAAAACTCAGAGGTGTCATCTTGGGCATTTTTTAGTCTGATACTTTGTATTTCTTCATGATTTACCCCAGAAACTGATTCCAGCCTGTGAAGCAGGAGGTGGATTATAATGGGCAAAATAACAGCTGTATTAGACATGTATTAATTAGCTAATTTAATAAGCTGCTTAATCTTTTTTTTAACATGTCCCTCACATTTCCTTAAAGTGTCTAGTTTAGTTTGCCCAACAGTTAAAACCCCCAAAATGTTACGTTTACAGTCAAAAAAGATGAAGGAATGAAGCCGGAACCAGGGACTTTTTTGGAAGATTGTCTTGAAAGATCACTAAAACTAATTTTAACTGATACATTTTCTTAATGCTAATAATGCAATACAGCACAACAGTGAAAACACATAAATATTTGCACAGGAACATATTTAAAGGGATACTTCTCAGTTCTTTAACCAGCTTTGTGTTATCGCAGTATGAAAACAACACAATAACTTGTTTCAGTCCATCTTAAATGATGCTGAAAACAGTGATGCGGTTGTTAGCCAGCAAAAAGACTTTATAACTAGCGGTTTAAGATAAGAACATTATAACTACTACTGAAATAACTGAAACGTGATGATTTTTCTGCGACTAATTCCTCTGCAAACACACAGCACATTTTATGCCCATTTGCATAATCAAGCTACAAGTGTTCATCCTTCAACAGAACACGCCGCTCCGCGTCCCCGCTGACACATTTGACTTGCACATTCAGTGAAGTACAAGGTCCCATTGACTTGTTGAGCACATTTCTAAAAACGCCTGCTCTGAGAGCAGCTGAAGCCGGGTTATGGAATATTTCAGCAAGGGTGGAAAAAAAAAGTAAATTATCATATCCACTGATGCATGAAAAAGTGTAGAAGTGTGTGTCAGACCCAGAGAAAGAGCAAAACCTTCGACTTGACACGTTTTCCAAACACCGTCCAGCAGAGAAACGTCAGCAGGCGGCGAGCCGAGCGTGTTATATCCTCCTCAGCCGACAGCCGAATCCAGCCGACCAAATTAGGCCATGACGAGCATAACGCACACTGTATATACTGCACTATGTGTTTTAACCAAGGGTGCTATCCCTCACAGACACTTCCTGATTGTGCAGACAGTGTCAAAGAGACGGTGCTGTGTTTTTAGAGACTCATGAGGAAATGGGTGGATTTGGCTCTTCATGCAGCAGTTTTTATGTAACAGGCGGTGAGAAAGCAAAGGTTAAGTGAATAGAAGTACAAATTCTCTATTCTCTTTGTCCTTTTTCAAGAAGTCCTCCACCTACGTCCACATAGGTCACTTGTTCCTGACTTTAATGCAACCCAGCCGGAGGGGACAGTTGTTCTCAGTGATCATGCATGTTTCAGACACACACTGCAGTGGTTCCTGTCGTTGGTTCAATGAGCAGCTGAGGAAAAGCTTCCTCTTTGATTTGCGTAATCTTTACGGCTGAAGGA
>CAFUXE010001586.1:237305-249900 GCA_903364295.1 Serranus cabrilla | reverse complement strand
CACAGGGTCTCTTGGTGGCCATATTGTACTGCTTTGTCAACAAAGAAGTGAGTCTTCTCATCTGGACAACAAAAACACATTTCTCAACCTGCGACTTAAATAACATCTACCGCCGTCTCTCCTCAGGTGCAGTCGGAGATCCTGAAGATGTGGAAGCGCTGGAAGCTCGGGAGGAACATCGAGGAGGAGTACCGACACACCTACAGCAATACCCCCAACACCAAGACAGCCAGCCTGTTGAACCACGTCTCCCGACTGCCTCATCTCCCAGACATCGCCAAAACCTCTTCCCCCGTCTGCAGCCCGGAGGAGACTCACATGCTCGTGGGTGGATGTCACAATGGTATGGTCCACAGTAAAGAGGCGGGCCAATGCACCTCGCCGCTTCATGAGGGCACCGTCAGCAACTGCACTCTGCTGGAGGACATCAGCCTCACTGACAAGGAGCGGTGTTACGAGGGTCAGAGGGAGAACATGGAGAGCAACCTGTGACAGGAGCCGGGAACGAGAACTTGATGAAGAAAGCTGGAGGGCCCTGGGCCCTCATCTGGCCTCATACTGCCTTGAGTGGCTGTGAAGATACGGGCTGATAGACTCATCCGTCAGAGTGGTCTTTGCCCAGAGATCGGTGTCAGTGGGTGACCGAGCAGAACTCTCCACAGCCGGAGAGCGGAGACGGCAGACTCCCGCGCTGAGATGTATTGTGAGCCTCGTTAATGGATTCCTGTTTGTTGGACAGCGAAAAAAAACAACTTCTGCTTGTTAAACAATGCAACAACAGCAGCATCTCAAGGCAGATTAGCCATGTAAAATAATAAGTAAAAAACCTAAAACCTCAAATGGCAACAGCAGAAAACAAAACAAAAAAGAAACAGGGTCCGTGCTTTATCCTCTGCTTACATTTATGGTGTATAGGATGTGTGTTTTTGTGGTACTGGAGGTTAAACACAAACTGGACATTGAACCGCATACAAAAAAGACCAAACAAGGGACTCAAAACAAGAGAGGCTTTTCCTTATCTGCATTGCAACGATATCTGTGCATAGACATTTCTTTTCTATACTGACTTAAATGACAATGTAGATTATAAAAAGAAACTTTCTGCTGACTGTAGCTCATACAGTAAAGTGACCACAGTGCTGTTCATCCAGGGGACATTGGAAACTGGCAGCTGCTCTCACCAGGTCAATCCTGGTTTGCATACAGACATGAAAAGAGGTCAAGAGACGCTGTGTGGGGTGAAATATACATAAGCTGAACTGACCATCGCTTTACAAGGTGTTGTACATTAAAAGTCTTTTTTTACACCTGTGAAACTGCCAAGTGCTACAGTTATAACTGTAATGTGCCAGGTGTGTTTTCAAGAGGAATAGTTGCATTTCTGTGCCATTAAATGCATTTTCGTTTCCCCCTTTACTATCAAGATGTTGTCTGACTCACATGCCCCGGCGTACTGTACACAGCTGTCCACTCAAGCCTTGAGATAAAAGCTGATAAGAGAAACAGTGCACTCAAATCAAGGATTAAAATACACAGCACACTGTGTAGACATGACCTGTATAGCCACATATGCATAAAGTATGATTCCAACACTGGGACTCAAAGTAACATGCCATCTCTGGCACAGGGGTGTTTTTGTAAGTTTGAATAAAGGCCGTCGAGCATGAAGATATTTTGAGTTTAAAATAAAGCTGTGTGAGTCATACTGAGCAATCGGATTAGTGTTTCCCATGTGTAAATGCCAAAAATCTGAAAGCCTGTTTGCCTGCACCCCAGACTCTTCAGACTTTAAAAGCATACTATGCAATAGTTTTCTTTAAAAACAAAGCAATGCATAGACCGTAGAAAGAGAAGAGAAGAAAAACAGACACTGAATTGTGATCATTTTGTGAGCTAGACCTGCAACCAATCAGCAATAAAACATGTGACTTAGCGCTGAGTAACACATCGTCATCTCCAGAAAATAATGGCATAAGTAAAAATGACTTATGCCATTATTTTCAGAGGTTGTTGACATGCATGTTGGTGCAGTGCTCACAAGCTTTCTCAACTTTACAGCTGAACGGTACATTAGAACGTGTTTCCGAAAACATTTGAGGTGAGAAATATGCGACACAACAACAGAATCTTGACTCTTATTCGATTAGCGCTGCCTAGTTTGGTGGTTTGATCTGGATTTCGTGAGTTATCAAAATATCAAACCTGCCTTATAGGAAATAAACTTTTGTGATTAGCATGGCATAGCTAACTGTCTGAATGGGAGAGTTACAAGATGCATCTGCCAGAGCAAATAAAACATGAGCTACCTTGGGGCAAACAGCTGCAAAAAGTGTGGAAACAGTGCTAAGCAAAAATGCCAAGCAAACAAAGAGTGTTTGACCCGAAGAAAAGAGGTCAGGTTTTAATGTTGTGTTTACAAACCGTAAGCAACAATTCCTGCATAGTATGCCTTTAATATTCAGACTTATCATGTGTACAGTGGCTGTGGACACTAGGAACAAACTTGCACCTTAAAACTAGAACAAAACTTCTCATTCTCGTGACAAACAAAGCTGAATTAGCAGTGGTACATCGCCTTTTTCATGCATTTATTTTTAAAGGGAAGCCTCCTGCAGAGCACGATTTCATCTTTTACTCTAACTAACTCAACTTGACTTTTTGCACAATGTTAATTTATAATTGCTAAATACTGTGTGTGTATATATGTGTTTATACAGGTGATTTATTATTTGATTGCTGTCAATATATTTCTTAGCATGTCTGTGTTTGTGTATATATTTTAGCTGAGTATGAATGTGTTTAGTTTCAGTATTCCAGATTTGTGGATGTGTTAAAGTCGGGTGAATTGTTGGCTGCAGCCAGATAAGCGATGGGTTGATAGAAACCAGTACAACCGGCTTCCCACAGAACACAGAGGTCAGAGGTCGCCGTGAGTTTCACTGTAGCATATACAGTATCTCATCACATGATATTCCCAGAAGTGATGCCCATATAAGGCCATAAGGAGGACGCAGCTCTGTGTTTTATACCCTGGAAGCTCTCAGCGTGATCCCACCGCAGCGTTTTGTCATTCAAAACTAAATTAGATCACAACAGCAGCATGTTTGTCATTCAGACAACAGCTCTGTGCTTTCACACCTCAGCCAAAATATATAAATAAATAAATAAAAACAGCAGACTGAGGCCATTTTTCATCAGTGTCTGCTGAGGACTGTAATAGAGCAGGAATTCCCAGAATCGAGCTGGGAGCATGATGCACACACTGGCCCTGCTGCTGCTGCTGCTGCTGCTGTGGTTTTCCAAAGCAGGAGAAATGTTTGGATACTGACACAGTAACAAAGGAATGTTGTGCACCTTGAGTAAAGTAGTATTCAGTGGCGTATATAAGTATGGTTAAGGTATATTGCTGATTTTTTTTTAAGCTAATACATGTATTATAAGCTGTGACCATAACCATGTATGTTTTTGAAGCCAGCAGCTTGGGTCACTGTCATATCTGGACCAAAGTGGTTCTGTCTGAATGTATTCTATAAGGGGCCCAGTGTGATCCTCTCTGTTCCCTCTTTAAGGTGGTTATGTACAGTACAATCAGTGAAATCTGGTGTATACATTGTGTCCGCTTATTGAACTTTGTCCATATGGTAAAAGAATAAATTGCAATGTATGTGAAAGAGTATTTTACCTGGCTGTGTCTTTTTGTATTGGTGCACATTCATAATAATAATAATAAATACATTCTTTGCTTTATTAGTGATGTAGGCTGAAGTGGCTGGCTGGATGCCAGGTCGCCTTATAAGAGATGTAAGTATTGATTCTACCCTCGGGGTCAGGCGCTGTTTCATGGCACACGCTGTTCCTTTTGTGGGTGGAGAGACACTGCATGGGTCAGCTCACACTGACTTATTACAACCGCTTGTTTGCCTCTTTACAGTGTCTTTAAGTTAACTAATGCCACGCTTCCTTTATCTGAATGTAGACGGCTGTGTCCGACCTTTACTGTAAGTTTCTACAGCTGTTCATTGGGTGGCACACTTATTTTTAACAAACTGATCTGTGTTTCTGTCTGGCAGGACATGGTCGGCAAAATCAGCATCTTTTGTGGTAAATTTTGAGATTTTGGGCAATTCTGCATCCATAACATGGAGAGAAATCATCCAAAATACACAATTAGTTATTTATTTGACCAAACTTTGTCTGTAGAGTGAAAGGAGAGACATCATAATTTCTGATGCAACCTGAACAAAAATAAACAGAAAAAATAATAATGAATATTCATTTCAATTACTGATGTCCTCATTTGCCTTAACAAGTAATTATGTGCAGAATATTGTTAAGCAGCATCCTTTAATAAAAGACCACAGGGGTTTGTTTCAGCCTGGAACAATTTAACATCCTTCGGGTACGACCAGATAGGAAGTGGTTTCAAACAGCATCTTTCCTGCACTCAATAATACACACGGAGTAAATATATCGTGTGAAAGGTCAACCGATGCCGTGTTTATGTTTTTGCCTGAGGCCTGTGAACCAGCTTGTGTCCTGATGAGGGTAAACAGATTGTGTGTGTTATCCTCCACCCTCAGTTCTCCCTGACAGGCTTTCAGCGCGGCTGCGTGGTACCCGTAGCTATCACCGGTTCCCAGGATCCTTAGCGTGCCAGAGCTGGATGGGCACCGAGTTTTTTGAATGAATATTTAACATCCATATATCTCACCATGTCGCCAAGCCACTTAAATTCAATACGTGTGGATGCAGTGCATGCAAATGAATAAGTTAACAGTGAGACTGTGACACGAAGAAGTTATTACAGCACAGGGGATTACCTCAGTGTAGTAATATATATTATTGATTGATCCTGTGTCGTCATATTCTTCTTGGTGTCTAAAAGTGCTTCTCAATTTTGATTGTCCAAGAGCTTGAACCAAAGAACAACAAAGAAAAGCTCTTAAAGTAAATGTTTCTTAACTTTTGGCTGTTTGAAAAAGAATCACAGAAAACTAATTAATACTTTCCGGACATATCCAAACTGCTCTTTGCTAACTTGGTTTAGCTATTGATCACTGTAAACTCCACAGAGTCATCAATTACCGGGCCTCTTTTACTGTCGTATAAATCCGCCTTACCGGGCAGCTCCCATTCATCACGCCGCCCCACCCACACTGAGCGAGCGAGCATCGGCGCTGCTGGTCTCCAAGCAGCTCAACAACCAGAGCAAGAGAAGAAGTCGGCTTTGATAAGGTTAGTCTGAATGCATTTAAGCTCTATTGTTCTGTATGAACTCTGTAAAGGCCAGCTTTGTTTAGCTAGTTAGGTTTTCCCTGCAGGCTACGACACTTTCAACACTTTTCCCAAGTTTTGTGAAGACTGGCTGTTGTGTGAAGGCCCATTTTATCAAGTCTCATGACGCTTGATGCTATCTGACTGATCACAATGTTCTTTGGGAGGCGATAGAGCTGTGTTACATCTTGTGACTGGTTCTCTGAGTTATCAGTTTGTTATTAACCTTGCTGGTTTGGCGAAGTATATATAGAGATTTAAATAAACAATCAGTACAGGAACACAGGATTAAAACTGCGAAAATGTCTTTTTTATTTCACAGGGACCCACATAGTATTAAATAGCCACATCTCACATCTGTCGTCACATCTGTCGCACTGTTAGCAATATGCATCACAGCATGAAATGAACCTTTTGACCTATTTTAGGTTCACGTGAAAACAGTAGACAAAAAGATCCAAATGTGTTCATTTCTTTCTTCTCAGAGTTAGCATGTCCTCAGGCAGGCTAAGAGCAGTAATGTATACATACATACATACATACAGCGTGCAGGACTATTTGAAATTAAAATAATTGCCACTTCGACTGTGATGTTGAGAGCGCCAATTTGCAAATGTAAAGTCAGAAACCCAGCGAGCATATGTGGGTAATTTTACATATTCTCCCCTTCACTATTCAGAACAACAAATGTTTGTTACATATTTTTTGTCTGGGGTAATGAAAGCGTAGCATGTGATTGATTCAAAAGTGTAGACAAAAACATTTCCTCAGATTAATGAGGATAATTTACTCTGTTTAGCAAAAGCGGCGACGAGAGGCGAGCAGAAAGGGGGCAGATTTATTGCTTTGGCTCATGTGCGAGCGTCATCAGTTGGGTTGTTAGAGCTCATTAGCTGTGTTTGAGGTCGTGTTATCGTCCCTCTCAAGCCGAGCAGAGTCCCCTGGGTGCACACACTCCGGGTCGAAGCAACCCAATCCACCACTGCTGCTGCATCATGTAACATGAAGAAGACCGCACACGGCCTCGTGTGAGAGATCCCGCTCAACCCACGGCCCGGTCTCAAGCATGCCAAATTAAATCAACTAAATCAGATTATTGCCATCAAACACAGAATAAGTTGAATAAATCCAATATTTCAGACGGTGTGGTGGTCGGAGCGGAAGCACTGAGGCAGAGTGACTGACGTGGTAAATTCACAGGCCTGGGTGGGAGTCTGATAGCCCTCAGAGGAGGATTAAAATAGGAGCTCTGGGTGCACGCTACCGTTTGGTGCTCAGCAGTGAAGCCAAGGGAATGAAAATGGCAGATAAAAATGTCCTCTAAATGTGTTTCTGTAATGATTAAATAAACCAAAGTTGTGTTTTTTATAGTGAGATTTCAAAATGTCTTAAGTAAAATTCGAATCAATCAGTTACAAAGTACTCCTGCTCTTTAAAAAACTGACTCATGCCGTTTAAAAGCAACACAGGCTTCTTTCTAGAGGAGATTAGAATTTTAAAAAAGACGTCCGGACTCACAATCATTTACTCAAAATCACCATTTAATTGCTATTATAAGAGTCTTAAAACGCATCACAGTGAAAGATGTCAAAACTCCAGCAACACTTGATGTGTAAATTGAGGTATTACATTATTTATAGGTGACCTTCTGCTTCTAAAAAAGACAAGTTAACACACGTTATGAATGGCTCTTTAAATTACTTTCATCCTGCCATCAGCTGCTATTATCCATCCACCGTTTGACTGTGTTGTTAACTGAGAAATGACTTGTTAAATTTGACAGCTCTACGCAGTGAAATGCTTTTAACAGCAGTTAACACACCAGTACTTGTTCTTTTTAGCCACTGACTGATTCATAAACTCTGATGGGCAAGATAATAATGGTGATTACAAGACTACGGGAAAATAATTAGACAAAAACAATATAAAATATATAATCTCTGTAAGACAGAGAATATACCGAGGACCTCCTAATGTTTGTCCCTTGGAATCATTTGATATTGCCTGTTTTTTACAGTCATACAATCTCATGGTGTGCACAATAACATACTGCACAGAGGTCAATGCAAAGATGCAAGATTTGCATTATTTCCATCGGGCATCATGGATATTATGTCGTTTGTGTGAAATACATCCAACCATTGATATTCTCCTGCACAGCAGAGCCCTGATTGATCTAAACTCAGTGCAGAAACAAGCCTGTTAAAGGTTGTTTGTTTATCTGCTTGTGGACAGACTGAACAAAGCCTGAATTCAGATTTTTTAAAGATAACACAAGATAAGATATTCCTTCATTAGTCCAACAACTGGGACATTTTCAGTGTAAAAGCAGCAAAAAGTGTACGGCAAAAATAGAAAGAAGTACCAATGAAATAACTAAATAGAAACAAGCTATATATTACCAAGAAATATAAAAGTACTAACAATTTAGACAAGTAGAAATATAAAATTTGAAGCAATATATACAAAATAGACAGCTGAAAATGACAAAAAAAACACAGCCAGGAATGTACTTGATTGACGCACTAAATGTATATTTATTTACACACGGTTGTAGTAATTTCGATCCCTTTATCGCATTCAAATCACAGCAAAGTCTGTTTATTTTGGTGGCATTGAAACATGTAACTTGAGGCAAAAATATGGTTCGTGTTCAGTGTGAAATCGGCGTTATTTATGTGAAAGATCAACACAAGAGATTGCAGATTCTAACAGCTATAAATTAATTATATTATAAGTATGAACTACTGTTGAAAAAGGTGATAAACTAAATCAGATTTTTTCACTAACCTGGCAGTTTCATGGATCCCATTTTAACAATCACTACCTTACAGAACCATAAATTCTAGCTGTGTTGACCTGAGATTTGATTTGTATCAACCTGACACTTTATCACAAAGACATCTCTGTACTGCAGAGTGGAAACAAACAAACAGCAAACTGAACCAGCGAGGGGACGACAGATAAGGGGATCCTGAAATGCCCCAGGACAGAATGTATCCTTTTTAGCTTGTCCACAGTCCAAAGTGACAATAAAGCTTCCTGATACTGCGAGGACACCGCTCACTGTGACTTGACACACCTTTGCCCCAAATAAACTTGTTTCTTTGTCAGCACATCACTTCACATCTGCTGTGGTTGATCTGAATCAAAGCAGCAACTCAAGCAGCAACGAGGACTCATCCATGGATTTATCCACGTCGAGTCTCAGCGGAGGCAGCAAGGTGAGTTCAAGAAGAAAAGAAAAGATGTTTCATGATGTTTTCTTTCTTCTGGATTTAATCCTCAGTGCACATTTATGTCAAAGTTTCTGTTCCTTTATCTTTCTTTCTTTTTTTGTAGCAATGTAAAAAAAAAAATACTGTACATACATCTAAACACAGGAAATACTGTAGGGCACCGCGGCCTAAAAAATCTAAATCAGAAATACTTTTACTTCACTGTGGGAAAATTAGGAATAGAAATGCATGTAAAACTGAAAAAATATAAGAAAAATAAAAGTATGGACAAAACAAAATTGCATTATACTCCAATAAGTACAGTACGACATGATAAAAATAGTGTAAATGATAAGTGCTGATGCCGAAAATTAGATCTATAAGATTAATGGTTTAACACATTAATGAGAACATAATAATAATAAAAATATCCCATGTCCTATTAAGTCATTTTCTCAACCTGTCATTCTATATTTGTAGCCGCTTTAAATTCAAAGCATCAAGTGTTTTAATACACGATGCATGTGTGCACTTTATGTTTTATTTGGGGAGAACACAAGTTAAGAAAAACATATGTGGTTCCAGCCTTTCATCGCATTTGATTTAGTAATATGTGGGGATAGTCATTATTTCATGCTTCACGATTCATTTTAAAAACTTGCTGCTGTGCATGGAAATGAGCGATTATGGCGGGTGGCAAACACCCCAAAGCCTGCTGCTGTTTCTCATGTGTCGGGGAGTAAATGAGAGTGGGCATAATCTACAACTCCACAGTTTTCTGTAGAGACTTGTAACGTCTCAGCTGAGGCAATAACAGTGAAACTCCTGCACCTCAGACGCAGCTAACTCCACCGTCCTGACCTCTGCTAGCATCAGTGAACCAGAAACTCTCTATATCTAATTTAATGGTCTCATAATGTTGATGAAGCAAAGCGAGTCTGAGCGGAGACACCGAGAGCTGTCGGGGTGAAAATTACACTTTTCTCTTAGTTCCCAAAGGATTTAATTTCATGCTTTGCTGTCAGGTGTCCTGAGAAACAAATGACATTATATGTGATTAATGCCACTGGAACACAAACAGGTCGTTTCTCCTGCGCTGTCATGTTAGCATATACACACGCACATATAAAATATGACGTTAATGTGGCGTTAAACTCTTGACCTGCAGTAACTCAGGGTTAACTTAAACACATGGGGACACAATTCAAAAGACAAGGAAATGAGGCATCAGAGCTAAAAGTTCCTGTTGTGAATAAATACATCTCTATTAAATTGTGGGCCATTGTGTGGTGAAAGCCTATGAAGCCTTTTATAAGAGACGTTACAACTACAAGCATTAAAGCTGGTCAGAAGAGGAGGATGTGCGAAAATGAGAAAAAGATATAGATTTTATTCACTCACACTTCTTGTCTGTATATATATTAAGAAATATTAAGGGAGATTCAACTTTTCTTTATTGCACCTTAAAGTTAGTTTTCCTACAGAAGAGGATCAGCCTCTTGTAGATGATTGTGATGCTTCAAACTGCTGACAAAAACAGCCGAGGTGTACAATTTTTATTCAACTGTGTTTATTCAACTGGTTGTTTAACTTACTGGAGGCTCTGATGCCTACTGTCGCTAATTTGCATTATACCTAAATGTATATCTATTGTACGTACTGATCAGCCCACCAGATTTAAAATAGTAGGCTGTAAACTGTTTTAATCCACCTCTTTTCTGTTTGTTATTGATTGATACTAAATATATGTATACTTTGCAGTTTTGTATGCAATATGCATTTACAATACATTTGTGCCAGTTTGCAGATGAAACTTGAGCTTGTTGTGTCAATATTAATCACATTTTAGATTGGATACGTAACCAATAGTAATATAAAAATAACATTGGGTCAAACCAACCCATTCTGTTGGGTCTGATTCCTGAGTCACTGGTTAGAAAACCCTGGTGTTTGTGCCAAACTGCCTTAGCACAGAGATATTTCATGTATTTTTATCTGAATTACAAAAAAATAGAATCTAAATAAACAGTTTATGGTAACGGCAGTGACTCCCTCAGCTGGTGAGTTCCTGCCAACTCCCTGTTTGAGGCCATAATAAAGTGACATCATCATAATTGTTTGGTATTGAATTTCAGTAATAACTCATCATAATTAAACATTACATCATTAAAAGCTCTGTACTGGATGTGGAAATACACATAATTATAAGATAACCCTCCAAATTGAGACTCGATTCTCCAGCCTGGTGAAATCGATAAGCCTCGTGACCAGAGGAGTGGACAGCCTGACATCTCAGTGACCTTCTTAATGGGACTGTGACCTTTTTATTACAGTGTCACATCCGTGGATTCACCCTTTGCCTGGAGGATAAAATGTAACTTCCTGCTCTTGATGCTCTTACTGAGGAGCTAGCAAGAACATAGATGTGATTTAAATCCGGCCTTGTGGCGAGACTGTTGAGTTGGAGGCCACATTAGCATCACGCCGCTGTGCTACGTGCTGCAGAAACGGTTAACAGCAGCTGCCAGGAGATTAAAAGCAGTCTCCCCGGCTCTCTGCACGTTCATTTACCCAGCAGTCCGGTGAGGGAATACAAATGCAACACTGAAGCCCGTCTGCTCGGAGATGTAAACAAAGAACAACAAGTTAATGAATACCTGTTGGGAGTTGGACTCTCTGGGTTTAAGCAAAAGACAGAAAGTTGCCTGCTTTGAATTCATGTCTGCTCATTAAATCCGCCCCACGTGTACCAGGACCCACAAGCGCGCTTAATCCCCAGCGCAGGTGGCTGCACCGCGGCAGGCGAGTGAGACGCTCCGCAGACAGGTCACTCACAAATGTTGTATTTCAATCAGACGTTTCATCAGCGCCCACTCAAACAGGATTTATGTTCTGCTCTCCTGAGCGGCGGGCACACATGAGGTAATTTAAAAACAGGATGGGAAGGGCAGAAGAAGAAGTGATGCAGAATTCACTGAGCAAACTCTTTATTAGAAGTGGAAAAACTTACTCCCACAACTCCGAAAGAGTAAATTATTTCTGATTTCCAGTCAAAATAGAAGATATCGTAGGCCAGACCTGTCTCAGCACCTTATTGAAGTGATTTAAACTTTCTCTGGCTGTCATGTGAATCTGTTTATTTAGCCTTTAGAAGTTGTATTTCTCTCTTCAAAGGTTCATGCTGTGTGCAGTTCAAATCTTTTAACCAAAAAGGGAGCTTGTTCTAAGAAAATGGAAAGAATAATTCACCTCTAAGCCGTTCATGTTATTCCCTGTGTAATCCATCTCGTACAAGAGCCCTGATCAGAAAACAAGCTATTACCCGCTCTCCACAAAGCCACATCCTCTGACCACAGACTCCTCTCTGCAGCCCCTCTAATCGCAGGAATAAGAAAGATAAGTCTGCTCATCTGAGACTCATCTGCGTTTTTTATCGATGATCCCACCTGCAGCTTCAGCTCGATAAATCAGCACTTCTCCGCCTGCTGTTATCACACAGTATGAACACTCAAGTACTCCTCCACAGTGATGTATGTCATTACTGTGGTAATAGCATGTCTGTGTTTCTGCCCAGCTGGAAAAAATAAACATGCGACTTTGCATCCAGTGATTTACAAACCGCACAGAGGGATGGATGGACTACAACGGGGCCAGACTAGAATCAGTCTAATGGTTTTGATTTATCTTGTGACCTCTGCCAAGAAGGTTATGTTTTCAGTTTGTCTGTTGGCAGGAAAACAGAAAGAACACATGAAGAAAGAGAGAAGGAGATGTAATGTTGTAGGTATTGAACCCAGGGGCCTCATGTATCAACGCTGCGTACGCACAAAAACCTTGCGTACGCTGTTTTTCCCGCACACGCCACATGTATGAAAAGTGAACTTGCCGTGAGAATGTGCGTACCGCTGCGCGAGCTCTCGAGCTGTCGTGAGAATGTGCGGTAGCACCGCAAACTTTTGTCTCGCGGAAACCACTGTCCTTCAGGCTGTATTTAAAATGTTTTTCACATCTAAACTAAAACTACACACTATTGGCATTGTGTTTACAGTTTTTAGCTCCCTAACATTGGAGAAAAATGCCGTTTTTTCACCCTCCACAGCCCG
>CAFUXE010001586.1:161734-237080 GCA_903364295.1 Serranus cabrilla | reverse complement strand
CTGAATGACTGCAGGTGTGGAGATGATTGCAGCAGCCTGCCTCACCTGCACACACAGAAAGGAGGGGGGAGGGAAATAAACAGGTGGAATCCAAACAGTAAAGGTCAAGATTTTGCTTCCAAATTCACTTTGTCTTTAATGAAAACATGATTAATTAGTAAATAAACTGACCGATGCTGCTCTTATATCTCTATTACAAGGATAATGGATCCCAGGGTATACATAATGTTTCATGGGTGCTTGCAGAAAGCTAAAAGCTGTAAGGATGTAAGTGAGGAAGTAACACGTCTCTTACTGCTGGCTCTCCTGAGAACCATATCTCTTGTTAATGACCTTGCATCCATGGTAAAGCAATGTCTGCTCGCCACTTATCCTCCTCTCTGTACGTGCCCAAGCCAGCGAAACAAAACAAGCAGGATCCTGGAGTGAGGCAGAGCCAGATCGCCTGCAGCCAGACTGTAAGTGGCAGAAAGCAAATGTGTCTGATGGGGGTGAAAAAAAAAGCTGAGCATTGTCCGCTGAAGAGATGTAGTGGTTCTTGCCCCGAGAGTAAAAAAGGACATCATGTTTCCTCTTACATAAGGATGTTGTTGATTAAAACATCCATTCAAATCACACATTTGATTTAAATGCTGCAGCTCTCACAGTGCCAGCAGATTTTTGTGATAGCTTTGAGGAGGAAATCATCAATCGTCAAAAGGCTTCTTGGCAATAAAAGAGGAAATCTCACGACAGTTCGTTTCCACTGACAGGTTCTCGTTTGTTTCTCAACACTGTGGCATACGCGGCCATGCATCAGCAAACACAGAATTTACTGGAAAATGCAGCACAACAGCAAGCTTCAGTTTTTGTCAAGCAGACATCATGTCTCCTCATCTCGACGCTGTGTGTTTTTCTTTGTGCTGGACTCACAGATGAACCCAAGACATGGAAAGTCCATCTAGCATGAAGCAGCGCTGGCAAGCATGTAAATGCTGTGTGACAAGTGACAGGAGGCTGTAGGACTTCAGTTTGATCTGTTATAAACAAAAAGGGAACTGTTTATTTTAATGAAAGAGTTCAATTCAAAAACCTGTTATATAAGGTCAAGATTAACCTTTTAATGGACCCACTGACCCAAAGCTGTAATAATTATATAGGACATTTTAAACTTATGAGCGTCCTGTCTGTGTCCAAACTAATAAAATCTTTTTAGTTTTGTTTTCCTCCCACTTATTCCAGAAAAGGTATGGCTTTTTATCTGCTAAATGCTGTTTACTTGATCATTGGAGCTGAAACCAGCTGGAAGTAAAGCTGCGTGATGAGAGCGGTGGGAGTTAATCAAAACAATAAGTAATCTATTGGCCTGATGATGTTTTGGACAGAAGGACTTCCTCTTCTGTGCTCTGGGCATCATTAACCGTCTCATCAGAATGGAGTTGGAATTGAGAGATGACTTCTCGGACTCGATTGTTTAACAAGTAGCCAAGTTCAGATCGGATCAGGGGGAAAATTGCTTTTGTTACGGTTGCTGTATGGAAATAAGGAAGTAAATAGAATAAAGATTAAAAAAGCGTGCTGTGCTAAATATACAACAATAATATATAAATTCTGTACAAATAAAAACTGAAAGATATAGAAATACATTTGAAGTAAATAGAGATATGTATCAGTGTAAGTGACAAATTGAATGATTGCACACAATCTATATAGAAAGTTTTTGTTATCATTTTATTTTTATTTACTTTTTTAAATAAATAACAATTGTGAATTATGTGGTCATAGTTGCAGATGGGTGAAATAAGTCCAATGGCAAGTCAAGGCATTGAAAAGTTTAATAGCCACAGAGCCACTAGTCCATACTAGTCTGATAGAAACCACAACACCGTTATGTGTCAAAAGATTGGCCCATTGCCTGCAGATTTTGCATCCATATGAAGATACAGACACGACTCTGGATACGCACATTATCATTCTGGTATAAGGGGACAAAAACTCTTTCCTGTCTGTATTTCATTCAACCTATTATAATTGCTTGGAGGGGCTGCACAGTTGGCTAGTTCTTTGCAGCATCGTCACTATAAGCATTCCTTTTATGTTACACGTTTTAATTGGATCCTCTGCTGATAAAAAAAGTAAAGTATCACCTTTACATTGGTTTCATCTACACCTTGCAATAGTTCCCACGCTGCCCTTCTACACCCCCATAAAAAACAACAGGTGTGACCATGTCTAGCTACATTTCACTTATTTTCTCACTTCGTCACATTTAATCAGCATGCTCGGTTATGGGGCTAAAAATAAAACACTTGCTCCTTTGAGCAGTAAAGAAAAACCTCTTTAGAAGTCATTTCACCGGATACAATCAGGGTATTGTGCCAGTATAATAATATTAAAGTCATATAGAAATGAATCTGCATAACTGCTCACTGTAGAATCTGATTAAACGTTCATTAAGTGCAGTTTCAGCTTCCCGCTGTGACAGAGCTTTCATCAGCAGGCCGTGTCAGGGGCCATGGCAACCGGTGCCACCATCATGGAAACGCTCACATACAGTTAGATGCAGGCAGACCACTTGATTGCAAACAGAATTAGGCCACTATTTATGCTTTCACTTACTTGGTTATCTTTGTATGCTGCATCTCTGTATGGATGTATGGCATTAATGTTCTGCCCTGAGGTTAAGTGTTTCCAATCCACAGTGTTTAGAGGTGATGAGGCATCCAAAGAGCCTCACAGACAGTAATGGATCCTCTCTTACACACACACACACCAAACACACACACACACACACACATACAGCAGCACATTATCACTCTGACTTCCCACTAGTTTGCCTTGCAGATTAAATTCAAATGTAATAAAAGGATCTTCAAGATGCCCAGTTTATTAGATTTAAAAACAAAATTAGAAAAGAAAAATATTGGTAAAAAAAAACAATAATAAGAAGCTTCTGCCCTAAGTCAGAACTCATTGTTTTAGACTCTGCTTAGAATTTAAAGTGGTAAATTTGCCATTTATTCCTGCTAACTGCTTATGTGCTGAGAAAGCATAAGCAAACGTAACAAAGGGAATTAGTCTGACTGATGAGGGACATTTGAGAAGAGTAAATCCAGTGTGTCTAAGTTGTATTAAAGTTTGACAGAGTGATGCTAATTACTCTTTAAAATGGCTTTAGGGAGTCTTGCTGTTGGAGATGTTCAATGATCCCAAACGTACCATTAACACAAAGTGGTGTAATTATCAGTGGGTAGACCATCATCAGAGCTCTCCGATATTAATGATACACCATTGCAATTCTCATTTTCTGAAAAATCATTATTGCATTTTAATATAGCAGGAAAGACAAAAACATCAGGAACCTTAATTGCAAAGCACGGAAATGATTTAATTACAAGCAAATGATTGCAATAGAACAATAAGGGGGAGGAGTGGTGAGAGTTCATGCTGTGGGTGGGATGGAGGGGGTGAAAAATGTCCTTTTTACCAGAAAAGGCTCCAATGGAAGTTCATTTGTCAGTGTTTGAGTTTGCACATTTGACCTGCATCATCATCATGTGTTTCCCCTACAGGATGAAACCAGCTTGCACCAGCTATTGCACATAAACAGCCGGGTCTCACAAAATTACGTATGTCCCATGTGAAAATGAAAGTAAACAAGTTTTAATGTAGCTTAGCTTCACCATCGGCATTTCTGTGGCTTTACTTCCATCATTTTTTGGTATATTTATTTACTTTTATTGTCTTTTATAACATTACTAGGTAGTTTTTTGCCCTAAACCTAGATCAGTGGTTTTGGCATAAATTCTGTACATGTATGTTCCATGACATTACATGCCACAAGCGCGCACTGGTGTTAAAACATGGTAATTCCACCTAATTTTGTGAGATAAGGTTGCACATGTATGATATGATATGCCAGAAAAAAACGATTCCCCTGAATATGACCTCCTCTGTACGCATGAGTTCGGACTCTCTACTTTATTGGGTTATTAAAAATGACAGATTATATCTATTAAACGGCTCTTTATGGTGTTCAAATGTCAGAGGACCCCTGCGGTGTGAGAGGAGAGTCCTCTGCATGAATCGTCTGTTTCATAACAGCAGAGTGCCGGCCTCCTGTTCTGCTACAATACTTTTAGTGTTTTACTTCTTTTCTTTTTTTCAAACCCTGAACTGCACTTTGTGTCCGCCCCAAACAGCAAAATAACTGGAGCAGAGACTTAAAGATTGTACTGGTGGTAATGTCTAGTCCCATATTTCAAGGAGACGGAACAATGTTAATGTACTTTTGCTTATTTCTCTATTTATTAGCACAGGAAAGAAAACACCAAAAAAATACATTATTGATTAAAAAATGAGAGATTAGGCTGATAAATTACCAACACAACACTGGGGGGGTAAAGTCATCAATATTATGTTATATTATATGTTATTAATCAAATTATAGGATTGAAGCTAAATGTTGCAATCCAGACAAATCTTCTTTAAGAAAGGATCTTAATACCGTTAATAATCTGCTGCCCAAACATTGCAATATGTGAATTATGGTAATAAAGGGATATGTAGTGAGCCAAACTATAATTTTAATAATAAGACCAGTTGATTAAGACTTTTCAACCTCACATTTTCATCAACAGCAACACAGAAATCTTTAATAATTAAATGTAGAGTAGCTTTATTTTTTGTGTAAAATTAACTTAATTAACATTTTAAGATTTTCAAATTAAACCATAAAACACCAATTAAGTTTGATAAATGGTGTGTTGTGAGATATAATAAAGGCAATGCATGTATCAAATCAAAGAAATAAAAGAATAAATCAATGTGGTTCATTATGTAATGGAAAACTCGTCTTTTTCTGTCCACGTCTTTGCATCTTTCCTTAATCTCCCTGACAGTGTCAGTTCCTCCTCCTGACAAAACAGCCGTGTTCTCAGACTCTGCGTTTTTCGTATTGCTCATAAAGCTGACTGAACATGAAACTGACGTTAAAATAGTTCACAGCCATGACAGTTTGACTCTCCAGCCTGGAGTTTGTGAGACACGTGGGAGTATTGTGGTGATGGGAGCTAGACGGGAGAGGGGAGCGAGAAGGCAGAGAGGAGTTATCTTTGGAAGGTCGGCTGTAATAAGTCAGCGCTGGCACAGGAAACGCTGCGGTTCACACCTCGCTGCGGATCGAGTGGAATTAGGTGAGCAGTCCGAGAAGTGTGGAGTGGAAAAAGGGAGCGCGGGATAATGTCCGGCAGCTGATCAAACATGTCCAGTGAAAGGAGAAGAGGACAGGAGTGCAAACAGTTTCTGTCATGATAGGGTCTGACTCAATCCACTGCTCCAACATCTGTCATCCACTGGCCACCTGCGCCCTCCTCACCGCAAATAACAACTCTGTTTCATTTGATTAACCGGCTCTGAGTGGGTTCACACACATCGATCCCTCTGGCTAGAAGTTTGGAGTTCTCTTTTCTGTGCCAGAGATATTGCGAAACTAATTTGGTTCGGTATTGTTGCTCAATCTATTAAGAGCAGAATCAGAGCTATGAGCATATTCTACCCTAACCCTAAACCTTACCCTAACCCTAAGACTTTTTGAGTTTCAGTACATTTCATGGCAATCTGTCCAAAATGGATTGTTATCAGGTCATTTGTTGTAAAAACTTGACCGTGATGCTTTATAAAAGACCATGGGGTCACAAAAAGCACTGGGAGTAAGTCTGCTGTGTCTGCATTCAATAAAGATCTGCAGCAAATCCAACAGTCTGACAAATAACATATTGCTCAATCTTTCTCTTCTTTATCAGTTCATCACACACACTCTAACAAATACACATGTCCCCTATAAGTACTGGTAGGCATGTTGATAATTACAACTATAATGTGCTATCTATTGATTTTCTTACTTTTTTATGCAGGTTTGTTTTTTGTTTGTCACTACCTTTGTTTCGTGTTCTGCCCTTTGCACCAATTTACACATTTGAAAAAGTAACAACGCATCCTTATTGCAACATGATCTCCAACCTCACTGACAGAATTGACCGTTCGTCTATACCACCCATAACGACACATGAGTGTTTGTGAAAAGTGGGTTGCGGTACAACTGTACATACATGTGCGGTTCGCAGTTTTAGTGAATTCATGCAACAAAACCACTGACCTAGGTTTAGGGCAAAAAAACTTCCTGGTTATAAAAGTCAGTTAATAAATGTACAAAAAAAGGAAAGTAGGTACGAGGGTGACGTGAACCACGTAAGTTACAAAAAAAATGGTTATGTAAAAAAAAAAAAAAAACGTGATTCTCAAAACATGAGCCAGGTGAGTTCTGTAAAAAAAACACAAGGTACGTTAATAACACAAACCCCGTCCTCCTCGGTGAAAGTCCGTTGTTTGTTCAACCTCTCCTCCATCCCCTGTCGACTGGTGGTGGCGTCCACAATTTAAACTCCGCATTTCCGTCTACTGCTACATCAGCAAGATGGTAGCAGTGGACAGTCTAAACCAGGGGTGTCAAACTGATCCAGGAAAGGGCCGAGGGGCTGCAGGTTTCTGTTCCAACCAAGCAGGAGCACAGGTGATACTGATGATTAATCAGCTGAGTGCAGACAGCTGCAGGTGATTAGAATGATTGGATTCAGGTGTGTTTCTTCTTGGTTGGGACAAAAACCTGTAGTCCCTCGGCCCTTTCCTGGATCAGTTTGACACCTCTGGATTAAAATGTTAATATGAGTCATCTTTCTGCCTGTACAAACGCCCCATATTTACATTATTTAGGGGAAACCAGTCTGCTAATTATGTTGATTAAAAATATATATAATTCTGGTGGTACTACACTTCCTCCAAAACTTGATGTTACAAAGTAGTTGTACAAATAATTCCAGGAAACAGGTTGTTTTTTTTTAAGGTATATGAACAGTCAAACTTATACAAACATAAAAGATAAACACTCGCCCCGCATGCAGAACCACGCAGTTAAACCCAGACAGCGGATGAACTCATATTCGGTTAACCTTACAGGCATGAGTCTGCATGGTCGCCGTGGAGTCAGTTTAGATTAGAGCTGATTGACTAATTTAGAGCCGTGTTACATCATCGGTGGGGACAGAGACGCCCGGGGTCAAAGGGCAGCGTCTCTTTCCAGAGCAACAATAAGCTGCCAGGACAAAAAACTGTGACAAAAAATATATAAAAGGTTTCATTTGAGAGGTGTATGTGGTACTAGTGTAAGACTTGGAACTGGATGCTGTGATTAAATGTAACAGGAGATTAATGCCTGTTTCCTGTTCACACATTTTAAAACCTCTCAGGAATCTAATAGGATCATCTGATCTCTTTACTAAGTAGCTTAACATAAATATATAATGTTTTATTAACCTCAAGTCAAGTCAACTTCTAATTTCAGGCCACTTCAGCAACTATAAACATGACACACAGTATTTTAATTTGAAATAATGGGTTGGATGAATCATCTCATCCTATTTAATTTCTGAATAAGCCTGATATAGAAGAATACTCTGCATGTATTGTTTGAGAGTTAAATCTCTCCCTGTGGTTTATAGTTTGAACAAAACACATATGATGGGAATTTACTGTTTCTTTGATGCATGTGAAGATAAATCACGACTTCTTTCCATAATTAAAACAATGCTAGCTATGATTAATTCGGACATTTTTTTGGTGAGAGATGAAGAGCTTCTCCTGAATTATTTAAATGTTCATTCTCTTCTCTTCAAAGGGAACTGCCTGCATGTGTTGCCCGTGACCTCTTATGCTGAGGGGAAAGGGGAAAATATCCAACCGCAGATGTTCATCTCATCATCGTGATCATATTGCAAAATATTTGAAATAGAACGAAGTCTTTTATCATTCATCCACCGGCATTAATGTATTATTGCCTGCAGGCAATTGATTTTGATTTGTTGTTTTGTTTCTAGCGGTGGATAAATGTATATGCAGAAATTAGATTATTATTTTAAGATACTATTTTTAGTGAGAATAGGTTTTTTGGGTGGAAACTTTCCTCAAATAATGGCCAGCTTACAGTTATACTCATTTGTCATAGATACATGTTGACCATTTGCAACTGATTACACTCATGCACAGGGTACATCATTAAGAACACTTTAAATTACCGTCTTCAACATGCCTCAGAAATGTTGCTGACGTCAGAAAAGCATTATTAAGTGACCTTTTTCCACTGATATCTGTAGATTAGATTAAGTGTAGATCTGGTTTCCCCATGTGTATTTAATTATATAAAGGTCAGCTTTTCTACAATCTTTATCCTACCACCACTTCAGAAGCTGTTTCTTCCTTTAAAAATTAAAAGGATGATTTTCTCTGGGCTGTTTTCCCCTCCGTGCTCCAGTGTTCTCCGTGCTGGTCGTGCCGGTCGTGCCATGGCACCGGTATCATCCCTGACGAGATGATTGCCCTGTCAGCTAAAGGCTCCCTCTGATTATACACACTTTAACTTTGTTTTCATTCAACACCATGCATGCTTACTGTTTCTGGTGGGAATGCAGAGGCGAGAAAGGTGCCGCTAAGATGTAATTACCTTTCTGGCTTGTCGCAGTCGACAGCGTGAGGTGCTCTGCCCAGGCAGCGGCCATTAAAAACAACATTGGCACGTAAGAGCCAGCAATGACAACACCAGCAGGGCAGCGAGGGCGGCAGGATGATGAGCAGAGGGCTGATGGGCTTTTCCCGCTCCTGCAAATGAAAGCAGTGCAATTGAAAAGTGTGTTTAATGCAGATTTGTTTTTGCATGAGGATTCATATGGGAGTGCACACATAATAACATTTGGGAGTATAATAAAAAAAAAAGCAAGGACGGTTTACCTGCAGACATTTCTGCAGTTTGTGTAATCACATGCTATAGGATGAATTCACTTTAGCCTTGGGTTCATTGAAACCTGAAAAAAAAAACGGATGTCCTCTGAGGACCATGAATGCCTGCATGAAGCTGCTGATATATTTGAGTTGGACTAAAGGCACTATAACGCCTTGTTGGATTTTCATTTTAATTCCAATATGTCATCATTTAGATTAAAACAATTAAGGAAAGAAATAACTTTATTATGTTAAACGGAACTGAAAAGGTCATTCAGTTTAGCACAGTTTACGGTGGGTTTACGTGATCGATCTGCATGTTGGCGGATGTGTGAGGAAGCTTATTTCCTGCCCACACATGCATGTATGTTACATACAGTAAAAGGTGAGAGCTCCTGCCTGTAACCACACAACCTCTGCTAGTTTTTTTGGTGCCTGTTGGGAATTATTACCTTGTGCTGGAAGCTGGAAAGAGGCTGTCAAAAGTGAGCATCCTGCCGCCTTTTCACACACATTCGCTGTGGAAAGATTTGTTCCTGCAGGCTGATCTCATGAATGGTTTGTAGTTATTCCGACAAAAGTTATGCAATGGAATGTGTAAGAAATCTAGTTCAGTAGTGAAGCAATGTGATGATCCAAGCCGCTTAGACTCTGTTTACACTTTTGAAATTAATCTTCAGCGAGCGGATCACAAGTGGTCAGCGCAAAATACTAATGTAAACAATCACTAAGACACATTGTGATCAGATTACTCAAACCAATTTGAAGACAGACAAAAGCCAGCAAAAACAGGGTCTTAGGCACCTTAGAGTGGATGGAATGGGAGTTAAATGGCACAACCACCCCGGACTTTTAACTGGGACACTGGTTGTTAGCAGTTATGGCTAGAAATGCTTGTTTTTGTTTGCCTCAGTTCAACCAAGTGGTTTAAGGTTTAGAAAATGTGTTTTAAATGCTTAAAACAGTTGTTTTAAATGTGTTGCTGTCGTAAAAAGCCCATTCGTGAGAGTATGTTCCTGCTGTGGATATTTAGGAGCAGAATATGACATTAACACCCAATGCAGCTTGTCGAGTGAAAAAAAGCCCCTCACACATGAGCATAGACACACAAACAGGCTCTTGTTTTTGAGTTTGACATTTTCACTTCAATATATTTTGTGAGGGTGAATCTCAGCGGGGATAATTAATCAATTAGAGATTTAAGAGGCTTGTTGTCCTCTGCTGAGTGGGTTTAATGGGCCCATTTATGTGATGATGAGCTTTTCACCGGCGGTCTGAAGCTGCGTTAGGCGCCGCATGCTGACAAAACCGAGGTGAGTTTGCATCCGGGTTGCAGTGTTTAAATCTCCACCTTGTTAGTCTGCGAGTCGGTTATAATGATTTTCCTCTGGCTGCACCTGATAAGAGTTCCCATTCAAGCTCTCTGCTGTGTCTCTGGAGTGTTATTTCTCTGGATCATTTACTGGTACCATTTTCTCCCCCCCAGAGACTTTCTCATCTGAGAATCACCGGACATAAAAATGCGAATAACCCCAGAGATGAGAGTGGCTGATGTTCAGCTGCAAAAGTAATCATCTCCTCCATTCCAGCCACTCCTGTATCTGAATGACTGTCGTCAAGAGCCCCACGGTGGGAAACATGCACACACAGAGCACGCCGCATTCCTTCACCTTTTTAGGCAACGAAACACAAAGTGCACATCATTTGTTAAACATCAGAATCAAACATGAGGCACCGGTGCTGAATTGTAAAGCAAACATAGCAATAAATCAGCCCAATTACAACATTTAAACACATAAAACGGATCTTTTCTTTAGCGGGCTTGAAGAGAGAAGTGGAAGAGGCACTGAACAGATGAGGGACGTCTATGTTTGTGATGTTAATGATGGTCTATCATGGTTTCATGTGTGTGCATTTTGATGTGTGCATTAAAAAATGTTGAACATGTTGACGGACCATCTAGGGTAAACCGAATTAATTACTTATTTCTCTTCTCTCTGCTCCTTTTCTGGAATGGAACGGGACGGCGTGTCCCCTTTCACTACTTACACACATAGTGGCTTTTCAAAATAAAATTCTGTGTTTACAGGAATTAATTAACTTCACACAAAAACACCACTTGACTAAGACTAGGGTAAAAGGACTTTCATTCATTCATTCATTATCCTTAACTGCTTATCTGAGCTCGGGGCTCAGGGGCCTGAAGCCAATTCCAGCTGATATTGGTTAAGAGGCGGGTCGCCCCCTGGACAGGTCGCCACACTATCACAGGGCTCACAAGTAGAGAGGCTCCCATTCATACCTACAGGCAATTTGATGCACCAGTTCAACCTAGGCTGCATGTCTTCGGACTGTGGGAGGGCGCCAGAGGACCGGGAGAGAACATGCAAGCTTCACACAGAAGAGGCTCACGTGCGAACAACAACACGGCCGTAAAAGGACAAAGATGGGCTTAAAAACAGCTACTTCCATCACAAATAACGACACTGACTCCTGACTTCATCCAGGACATGAAACCCGGTCTCCTGGGTCACAGATCTGGGTTTGTTGGACCCACTTTCCTCCACTTCCACCTTGCCTGAGCGGAGCTTCTTGCTACTTATATCACGGCACTTATCAAAGCGTAATATAGTGCCGCTCAAGTCGGTATCACAGGAAGAGAGACAAGACAATATGTTGGTATTTGAAAAGTTGTGAGTCAGACCAAGCTGGTGCTGAAGACTCGTCACGAAGCTGTGAAATACCAGCTCATTCTTCAACAATTAAATCATAATTCCTTGCCAAATATTGTGAATTTTTCGTGAAATCTCAATGTGAGAAGTAACTATGAACTATAGCTGTGAGATAAATGTAGTGGAGTAAAAAGTACAAATATTTCCCTTTGAATTGTAGTGGAGTAGAAGTAGCTTAAAGAAGCTTAAATGACTATTTTGTTCCTTTCAACCACTGAAAAACACTGAAATTAGCCCTCACCGGTCGGCCTGTCCTCGGCCTGTTGCAGCCCAGTGTGTCGCTCTGAATACAGAGTGCTGAGACCTATTGACCCGTCACATTTTTGGCAGATAATGTTCAGTCCCCCCGTCGGTGACACACGGCTCAGCTAATGACTGACATCCGCCTCCCTCAGGATTGCTTCGATATCAGAGGCCAAGGTGTGAGCAAAACAATATCCCACTAACTCTGTTCTTCCGCTGTTTAATAGAGGAGGCATATTAGGTTTGTAGTGACAAGCTGAAAGACATCAGCAACAAGCCGCGTCTAAAATACCATTTTAGCTTATAATGTCAGATGTTATTTCCGTCAAATGAAATACGCATTTATAGGTGAATCTGCTGTTTATTTTAAATTAAGTCAATTTGACCACAGGGGCAAAACATACAAGCAAAGGAAATGAAAGCAATTGTTTTATAATGTGGCCACAAAACAATATTTGTGTTAATGGATAAAGAACTATCCCCGGGCACATTCATGCTAAACATAAAACGGAGTTAGAGGCAGGCAGAGGCTGGGAAATGTGACTTTATTTTAGAGATCTTTTTAGACTAAATGTCAGACTGGTTTACAACGAACAAGGCTTAAGTGAAGAGGAACACTGCTGTGTTTGTTTTCATTTAACTCATTCCATGTCTCACAAAGACACATTAGCCTTTTTTATAGAGCCACAGACATCTTACCATCAAAATAAAAGCCATTATGACAAAATGCATTCTGTACTTTCTGTCTGAAATTCGGTTTGGTGGTTTCATGCTCCATTAAAACTGGCGTAATGCTGCAGCAAAAAGGGAGGAAAACAGAGAAACGACATCATCTGGATATGAGATTCCTTAAAATGTGTTTTGACTAATAACATAAAGTGATGAGAAAATAGGAGAGAGATCTATCAACTCCTTTAAGTGCTCCTTATCACGAAACTATTTCCAAGAAATCTGATTAATTACTTTTATCTGCATAAATGTTGCAAAAAATTGAAAAAATATAATTCACTATCTATACATCAATCAATCAGTCCATCAATTAAATAATCAAGCCCCTGTACTTTGTGATTGCAATATAAATATTTAGTTTTTGCCTTTTTCCCCATCTAATCTTTGCAGGGATTTTTATGGTAGACATTTAGCAGAGGAGGGACCAGGTCCAGAATGAGTCTCATGTCTTTGCACACAAATCCTTTATCATGTCCTAAACTTTGACCCTGGACTCTAAAATAAGTCTTCAAGCGTTCTTCAAAAATGTTACGCTATTTTAAAAACAGAGCAACTGCTGAAAAGTGGCACTCAGTAACGTGCATAGACTGCATATAAATAGTGGAAGAAGTCATTGTGACGTGATTGGTTTGTGGATTGCCTGTTTGAAGCAACACGAATTCGACATACCGGCCGTCGCCATCTTTGTTTTTTGAAACTGGAAGAGATGGATATCTATTGGTGGATCTTCCTGAGAACTGAAGACATTGCACTACATGTTAGGGACCTGTCAATCAAAAGGTAGCCACGCCCCAAATCATACCATGCTTTGTCATCTATCTAAAGTCTAAAATCATCACGTGTGACTTCAGTCTGACTTGAGTCAAAAATGTAGGTTTTTAGTTTAATCTTTTTAAGTTGCAGAATATAATCAACATTTGTATGGAGCTCAGTCAGCATGAGTAATTGTGCACGGTCAGGCTGGATAAGTTGCTCTAACTTTCACTCACACGAGCTGATAAGGACTGTGTTTTGCTTGTTGGAGACCATTACCTACAAACCGTGTATGATATTTCAAAAGCATAGCATGGGTTTCAGTTTAAGCCAGCACTTTTTTTGCTAATCCATCACTTCTTTTGTGCCTTTTTTTAGTCAGTATCATTGTTGCATAGAAGTGCACTTGAAAGCACGCTTGAGGAGAACCATCGTGGGTTATTCAGGTCTGATGAAAAGCTCAGCTATGGAAGACTTGGGATTTGGTTTCTATCCATGAGATGTGCTCCCAAAAAACAAAAACACAGGCGTTACACAGCTGAACATTGGGAAAATAATGGACAATTTTGTAGCCTTTTGTATTGAAAGTTGCTGTTCTCACATTTTGCACCATCAAAGGAATACACCTGCCTGAAAGACTTCTATTGCCATTCAGTAATAATACAACTTTTCCAAAAAAAACAAAGAAAATACAAAAAATAGGATTAATATTTATTTATTGTATTATCTTTCAAGCACGGGCATGTAGGGACACAGCTGCAGCTTAACATCTATTGTGTGCTTTGTAAAATTATTCAAAAGTGATTCAAAAAGTTTGCATTAGTCGTAAGTTGAAAAAAACATCTCTAATATGGTCAGTCCTCTCATGACTGGTCTACAAAAATCATCCAAAACCTTAATCTTTTCTGGTTACATACTAAAAAAACTTTATGCAAGGAGGCACATCTGAATACTTCTACACTGATGTGTTTTTTTCAGAAGGAGCACTGCAGCATTACTTGTTATTGTAATGTTATGAATATTTGTTGAAGGATCCAGGAGTGTGCTGTGATATTTATCAGGAGAAGCTGACATGCCAGAGGAGAATACGCTGACATATCTGATGACATATGTGCGTGCTCTGACGGTGGTGAAAACAACGTGTCCTGCTGGAGCAGAAAACCTCTGCAGCCACACTGTCACCGCAGGAGGAGAGAGCTGCCAGGGAACACGAGGATCGGAGCCCAAGCCTCCGCTCTCCCCATAGTAACCAGGCACTGGAACCAACTTGGCAGCCATTAACCTCAACGTTTAAAGTAATGAGATCATGGCCCATCGATTATCCAAACTGCTCCCAGTACAACACTGGATGGTTTCTAATAGGGGCTAATGGAGTAGCCAGGATTAAGAGTGATCTGTGGTGGGAAAAATCTCAGATCTTTTACTAAAGTTAAAGTAGTTATACGACAGTGTGCACCGCAGCACCTTTCTCACATTCAGTCCATCACTGAAATGGAACATTTCCTTCATCGGGTCATGAGTGAATGTGAGCAGCTCAAGACCTCAGAAAATCAGTTACGAAAGACACTTTTTATATTTACAGACTCCATGAATCACATGTTTAATGCTTTTGTAGACGATAAATACTTTACAACCCCTGACGACCCCCTTTTATAGAGAACTGGGGTTGTGGGTGGTGGATTTTTAGGAGGGGATTGCAGGTCAGCGGTAAATGCTACATAGAAGTTATGTACATCATTTGTGGATCTGAAGTTTAATTTGAGATGCAGCTCAGCACTGTGTGCCAAGTTGTTATGGTCATGAATCTCTAATAAAAATGACTTAATTAACCAATCAAGCAAACATATTAAGGTGAATAAGAAGTCCTTCTCAACGCTCAACTATGTCCCATAAGTTATTGCAGCAAGTTTTGGTTTGATACCATCTGTTTCATACATTTGGTGTTGAATAAGGCAATTTTCTTGAATTTGAGAATACATAAAAATGCTCAAACAGCCTCCAGATTACAACATCAGCACACCAAGACCTTTGGAACAACATAGAAAAATGCATGCTGTGATTTTGGAGACTGAGCCCACGACAGCCTCTGAAGGAACAACAAAAAAAGAAACAAGAGGAGGGTTAACACCAGATTAAAACAGCTCATCAAGAAATGGAGGTCATTGGTCAAAATGTCTTCATATTGTAATATAATTTAAGCAGCTGTTTAAAGCTGGATGCCAGTATCAGACATCTGCAAGTCATCCATGTGTAAGACAGTAAAGTTGACAGGTCATTTATCAATTCACTTTAATCGTGTTTAACAGCTTCTCTGTGTGATGCAGCAGCAGTTTTATTCCACAGAGTTAATCCAACCAAAACTTGCACTTCAGTGTATTCAGATTTTCAGGTAATTATCATGCCTTCTGCCTTTTCAGGACAGCTGGAGAAATCGATGTGATTTGTTGTAAATTTAATGTGAATCTTCATATAAATGCATCCCCCCCCGAGGAAAAACAAAAAGCATGAAAAAAACTTTCTCCTTCAGAGGAGCTGCAGATCTGCATGAGTGAACTTTTCTGTTTATCACAAATAATAATAAGTGGATTACATCATCACAAATAAGGGCAGTTTCATTTTTTTATTTCTCTATTGTCATGCTGCTATTATAGGACAGACAAAGGTAACAGGGTTCAGTGTCACGGACTGTATCGGGTTGATAAGCAATATGATTACCCTGCTCCACTAATAGCTGCTGTACGTCCACTGATGTTATTAAGCTTCGTGATAAATGCAAACCCCACGGTTCAGCCATCAGTTATGTTTCACTTCCTGCTGCACAAAGATGGACTGAAATTAAAGCAAACACTAAATTGCTCCGACAGGGAAAATGGACCTTGAACATTTGGATATCTAACACCACATGTCTTCATTACTGCAGCGGTTACTTTGGATGTCGGAGTCTGACCTTTCTGAGAACCACGATGGGCTAATATCCTTTGTTAGAGCTGAGCTGAAACAAAAACAACATTCTGAAAAACATCATTGTTGATCCCGAATGTTCCTCTCCTATGATCTGTTTAACACTGAGTTTTCCCCGTGAACACAACCGGCTGGCTCCTGACTTTTTAAAAATAAAAAAGTCCTTATCATTATCATTAGTAGTCTTGGCAGCAGCCTCTTGTTGAGGGTCACTGTCTGCACTTTAATTTAGCTTGAAAGAGCTCTTTAGCTCCAATTCACAATTAGAGAGATTATAATTCACAAGAGAACAGACTGACAACAACAATTTAGCATCTTTTGTTTGTGGTTTGGACTCATTCCTAGTTTAGAATCAATAAACTGATCTGTAAGGCTGTCACACTGACCAAACTGCTCTCAATCCTGGACAATCCTTCTCACCCTACATAACACACTCAGGGACTCAAAGGTTCTTGATGTTTACAATTGGACTTTACAACAGCTCGCCACTCTGTAGCAGATAATCTTCCCTCTAAGTCACTTTTAATGTTGATATAATGTCATTCAGTCTCATTTTTTGCACAAACCCATATGTATATAGGGTGTAAATGTTATTTGTTTTCTTTATCTTCTCTTCTGTTCAGGTAGAGTTATTAATATTACTGTTTTCTATCTAATCCATCCATCTATCTTATATAATAGCTACATAACAAACACTGAGCTCAGATTCGTAACGCAAACAGAATAAACGAGATGTGAAGTTTCTCTTAATGTTTTTTGGTTCTAAACCAAATGTTGGAATCAGACTGATGCTCTCATCTACAAGATTCCCAATTATCCTTATGTAATGTGTTTGTGACTTCCTCCTCCTTTGGCTTCAGTTTCTGCTTGTGTGAAGAACTTTATTCTGGCTGGCTGTGAAGGGCTGGAGGCCGGAGCGCAGAGAGGAGGCACGTAGGCAAAGACTCACAGTCGGACCTCAGGAGAGAAGCCTGGCTCCCACTCTCCATCCCACAAACTTTTCCATAATATGAAACCATCGCTCATTCTCTAAACTTTGTTATGTTCCAAACCAAAGAGATCAGTACTGTTACCACCCAGAGAGAAACAAAATACCTCAAGAGAGAGGAAGAGAGGCACACTACTGTTGTCAACTGGTTATTTTCCTGTTAAAATATAATTTCACAGATTTATGGCTCCTCTCTTGCACGTTTGGTCTCACGGCAGCCTTTCAAAATACTTTGGAAAAGTGGCAATGCTTTGGTTGACAGGTGGTGCCATGACCAAGTCCTGCACAAGTAGAGACACTGCAGATGTAGAAATTAAAGAGGCAAACAAAGAGCTTCTCCAGCCGCCAAGATCACTGAGTTGGAAGAGTTCGTAAAGGAAAGCTGGCCCGGTCCTGGCCTCAGGGAGGGACAGAGGAATCTTTTCTAGGTGACCGTGGCTATGCCTGTCAAACTGTCTGTTCTAACAGTGGTGTTGTTAGGCCAGAACGTCCAAGCCTACGGCCATGAAAGTCTCATGAGTAGCCCTCAGAAATAAAGGAGATCATTACACTGTGTGTTGGAGATATCAGCCGTAGAGATGTCTGCCTTTTCTAGTTTCACAAACTTTCATACCGCATCAAAACAATCTAGATTGATACATAAAACTACAGTTAGGAGATAAAACATGTGTTTTTCTATTTGGGGGGTGAACTTTCCCTTTAAACAAACCATCAGCTAGCAACTTCTCAAGTCTTTTAACCTCATAAAGTCTGACATTGTGACCTTTAACCACCCAGTAAGTGAAGTAAGTGGTGGCTCATGGGTGCAGCAGGTTTAAAGGCACCATTAGAGGAGTGACAGGAATAAATGCTCAGGAGTCTTTACGCCAACCGCCTGTTCTACCCATTTCTGTACGTAGTAAATGTATCTGTTAGTGTAGTACAACTACAACTGTAGCCAAATACATTGCTCCATGCAAATGTCCACTTCAGTCAATTAAATTACAGCAACATGCGAATCACTGGGACGCTTGTTGTCCCAGTGGCTTTTATCACTCACATGAGAATGTGGTAATGTAGTGCAATTAAATTAATAGTTATTGCATTAAAGTGTTAACAGATGTGTGCCGATGTTGTGGGATTATTAAACCGCAGCATGCTCGTGAATTCTACAACTAATTCTGTGACCCAGAGAGTTTTAAACATGGATGTTAATTCATTTCAGTTGTTGATGGACGGGAAGTATAAGTAAACATTGTCCTCTCTGCATGTGTTTTCCTTTTAAAGCTGCACAAGAGTTTGAAGCACAGGCTTATAGATTTTTTGGGGGATACAAAAGATGCAACATTTAGAGCAATAAAACATTAAAATTACAGAGTGCTGTTATTTTAATGAAATGCTAGAATTTGACCTACCGACCCAATAACGTTCTGTAAGTTGTTCGGCCTTTTCACTGAGCGTAACAGACGTCAAATGGGCTGATAACAAACTACAAAATTAATATTACAATAGGAAACACAATATCTATTTATGGTTAGTTTGACATTGGCAGTGTTTACATGGAAATAAACTAAAAGTATTTAAAGAGGCATTTACACCTGAGCTGTTTGGTCCGATTGAAACGAACAAACGAGAATTTGAGAATCAACATCCGGAAAGGTGGTAGCAGGCTAGAAAAAATGTCTTCTGAAAGCCCGTATTGAAATATATCAGAACACACACAAAAACGTTTCAAATTATTTACTGACAGGATGGCGGCTAATGGATTCAGTCATACAGTGGATCAATGCTGCATTAAAGTGAAACATACATTAAATCCGCGACTTAAGTGGCCGCTCTTTACTTCATATATTTGTTTACAATCATCACTGAATCCATCAGACTTTACATGTGAAAGCAACCAAAATGTAACACAGTACTAATACAATCAGTGGTACTTACATGCAAAGCTTTCCACGGTTCAAACAGAGGAGAAAAAGAAGGGGTAAGGTAACTGTAGCTGCAAAATGACCACACTATTCAACAGCTGAATCACTTCCTGATCAGAATCTATGACTTTTGACCTGTCACATGACTAAAACAACAAATGAAAGCAATAACAGGAAGTAAACAGGATATGAATCACTACCAAATGACCACCAGGGGGAAGAAAAAAATAATTATGATAGTCATTCACTTTAACTCAAAATGTAACCCAATCCTGAAAAAAGCATTAAAATTAATGTTTTTTTTCTCTTGTAATCCAGTCACATGATGTCAAAGTCATGAGTCACAAGTTGTTTTGGTGTTGACTTTTCATTAAGATGCAAATATCTCGTCAGTTTTTTTACTATAACTGTGGATCAGAAACCTTAATGTTCCTGTCTGAACACCATGAAATTGAATGTCTGTCCTTTCTATGTTTTTCATCAAACAGTGGTCAACAATGTGTTTAGGCCTGTATTTGCACAGGCCATGTATCCATGTGAGAGAGAAATGTGCTCCGTTTGATAAGACTCGCAGGAACGTTTTCAGATGATTTTCAAGGCAGCGGCTGCAACGAAATAAAAAACGTGTTCGTTCAGGAGCATCCTATCAGGATTAAAGCTGAAAGATATGTTTTTAACATCAGGTGTGACAGTTATTCCAGGTGGAAATATCAAATTCTGTTCCAAAATATTCACTTAATCTCTCTCCTCTTTTGCCAGAAATGAAGAAATAAGGTATGCTCTTACGCATCTATGTGCGTGTGTGACTGCATGTTTTCCAGCACAGTGGTCAGTCTGTATTCTATCAGTGATAGAGTGCCTGATAAAGAGGAAACTACAAACATAAACCTGCGTCTGCGGCTTCACTACAAAGTCTTTTTTCACTGGGAAAAAGGAGGACGTACACGGTGCATTATGTGTCATTACCAACCCATGTCATCCCGCTGCTCTTTCAGTGAGCTCCATGACAACCACAGATGATAACTGTAGGACTTTTTGCGCAGGTTTAACAGGGTTGTGTAACCTGTCCATTAACTATGAAGCAACAAAAGAGCTGATTTGGATAAATATTTCCCCACACACATAAAGGAATGGTTTGGATTTTCTGAAGTGGGGTTTTATGAGCTACTTATCTGTAAACAGTATTTTACCTACAGTGGATGGTGGGCATCATGCCCCCAGTTTGAACTTAAGCAATGTATTCCTGCAGAGGGGGCAGCAGAAAAAAATTACTTCCACTATATTTAAAATATATACATAGAATATCTTCTCAAAGCTGCCAGACTCCATTGACAAAAACAGTGATTTTACCCTGTAGAACATGGAAGTTATTGTCTACTGCTGCCACAAGCTGTTAGTTTATTTGTGTTATTGTGCGACTTTGGTGTTTTAAAGGGTTCACCAAAGTCACACAATAGAGAGCATGGCACGGCTTTAGTTCCCCTTACATCAGGGGTGTCAAACTGATCCAGGAAAGGGCCGAGTGGCTGCAGGTTTCTGTCCCAACTAAGCAGGAGCACAGGTGATACAATTAATCAACTGATTGCAGACAGCTGCAGGTGATTTGAATGATTTGATTCAGGTGTGCTCCTGCTTGGTTGGGACAAAAACCTGCAGCCCCTCTGCCCTTTCCTGGATCAGTTTGACACCCCATGCCCTACATAAACCTAAACATGGCTGTCTGACAGGAAGGTAAAGCTGTGAAAATATTCTAAATGTAGCATGATATTGTTTTGCCACATCCACAGCAGCACACTGCTTAGCTTCCAAGCCAGCACTCCTGCCTGTTTCTCTAATTTGGGGACGCTCTGACCGCCCTCTCCTCTTAATAATACACAGATTATGGATAAGTGCGTCATACAACCCCACTTCAGAAAACCAGAACTATCCCATTAATCTCTTTTCATATGTCATTCAACAGGTTGGACTACACCAAAAGTCACAAAATCTTCTTTTTCTTTACTTTTACATCAGCAAATAAAAAGTAAAGTTCTCATGACCCTGAAGAAAACTCTCATCCCTCAAACACTGACACTGATATAGACAGTGAGTAAACCATGGAGCAAGGAACAATATCAAGTGTCTTTTAAAGCTGAACATGATGGATTGTTGCTTCACTGTAAAATATAATACTTGAAAAATAACACCTGGAGCAATAAGAAAAAAGAAGCCACAGACCCACAGACTGCTACCCAACCAAGACTCACATTTTTTCTCAGAATTTAAAAAGTCAAAAATGTGAATCTTCAAGTGAACATGGTTTCACAGAAAGCTTCAGATTGTCCTCATGAAAGCACAGCTATATTGTTATGTGTTCCTAGTTGTGAGCTTTTGTTAAGTCCGAACCCACCAGTTTAGTCATTCTGTTTAAGAGAGAGAAGACTAGACAGGCAGCAGAATATGTGAATCACAGCGCTCAGATTGTCAGAAGTTCACTATAGAAACAAATAACCGACAAGGCAGTGGCCCACAAGCAGATAAGAGATTGTTTTATTGATTAAACCAGCCTTTTTTCCCTCTGTTTTAAACTACCGCATTTTTCTGAAGTGCACTGTTAAGAAACGTCCTCTCAAGGATCAACACAGTTATCTTGTCTCTTATTGCCTTCTGACAGTAACTTTAAAACACTTTCCAAGATGTGAAAATAAATAATCTTCTTTTGGCAATAGTCACCAAAAATATATCAACATACTGTAGGCACATTATTTTTCAGTGTTACACTGTCCCCCAGAGGGCAAAGAAGGCCTGGTATTAAAAAGTGGATTTGCCTGGTGCACAACGCATTAGGATTAACCAGCTGATGTGAACTTTAAAGACCTCTGGCTGCAAGTGAAGTAAACCTTTTTTTCACAACAGATTTATCGCTGTGCATTTCACCTCAGGTGATGTAACTGTTGGGACATTGTAACTTAATACAACCAACAATTTAAAAAAGAAATACATCACATTCCACAATTCTTCCCATTGCAGTCTTATCCGTTACTCTTGTCTAAAAGGGATAGTTCACATTTTTTTTAATTGGGGATGAGGTACTCACCCATCCTCAGTGTATTACATATGGTAGATGGTGTTCGGCACACCCGTTTTGGAGAAACAGACAGGAGTGCTGGTACAAAAGCTAAGCAGTGTTCTGCTGTGGATGGGGGCAGCAGAAAATGTGGTTTATGTAAGGGGAACTAAAACCGTGCCATGCTCTCTTCAGACCAGACTTTATTTACAAAAACAGTAATTTTACCTTAGTGAACACAGGAACTGCTGGTCTACCACTGCCACAATTGACTAATTTGTTTCTTTTATTGTGTGACTTTGGTGAACCCTTAAAAACACCAAAGTCCCACAATAACACAAACACACAAACAGACTGAGGCAGAAGTAGACCAGCAACTTCCATGTTCTGCAAGGTAAAATTACTGTTTTTGTCAATGGAGTCTGGTAGCTTTGAGAAGTGCATATAAAGCTTCAACTGATACTTTTTTAGTACAGACACACACTGACTATACACTGACTTTGGATAGGTACTATACAACCCCACTTCAGAATAAATGCTGCATGATTTTTTTTTAGACGTGCATTGTGACCGACTTCCTCTTGGTTCCTGTTGGTTCCTGTTAATAGTTGTATCTAGTGGTCTCCTGCTGAGCTGACTTTGTAAGAATAGAATCGATGATGAAGCTGTCCGGTGAAACTGTAAGGCACCCTTGAAGTTTTACTTTTCAGCCTCAGGTGACTACAACTACACCGAAATGCTGCCTCAGTTGCTCGAGGAATATGTAGGTGAAGACTGTGTGAGGGATGAGACGGATAGCTGCGGGAACGAGACCCTGCATGACATAAATCACATCATTACTTCAGCAAGTGAAAAGATTCATACAATAAAAATATACAGGGTCATGTCAGCAGTGTGAAAAATCATGTCTGTGTGTTATTAACAATGAAAGTGACATCCACCTTGTAAAATGCCTTCGGGCCAAGTCTCCCTGTTTCTGTAAGACAGTGAAACACACCCTGCAACAACGAGACACAAAAACTAAGATATGTCCAGCTGTGTTAGTCTCCTCGCAGTTCATGCATAAAACATACATGTCAGAGTGACAAGAGGGAGGCCAAAAAAATAAATAAAGCACAGAGACACTGCATGGCAGCACGCACTGTACAAAAACTCACCCCATATTCCAGTTTTGAGTTCATTAATCTTGTTTTAACAACATCAAGTGGTTGGCACAGGATTGTGGCACAGCCCCCCTGTGCAGAAAAAGGAGAAAGGTGTCTTATTTTCTGGAAAAAGTTGCATATATACACACACACTGACAGGAGGGAGTCACTTACTGCAAACACACTGGCCAGGATGTGAGTGAGGATGTTGTCAGTCAGGTAACCAGTAGCCAGAACCAACTGCTTGGACTGGTCGTAACAGGACAGCTGCGTGGACAACATGCATATGTAATACAGGACAGTGGAGCAGCTTTTTGTGATTCAGAGGATGTCGAGGTGTTTACCTGTCCGACAGAGACTAGAGCCCCTCTACTAGAAGCCATTGAAGCACCGGAGAACAGTTTCATCATTCCTTCTGCAAATTAAACGGCAGAACGGAGAACATATGATGGAGGAAAAAAAGGGCTAAAGGGTTAAATAATGATCTAGATCTGGATCTATAGATACTGTGAAAGTGTTCTTCTACTCTAGGCAAATATTTTACTTTTTACTCCATTACATTTAGCTGCCAGCTTTAGTTACTTTTCAGGTTGAGATTTAACATGAAAAAAAATATAATCAATTTAATTGGTTGAAAATGATCAACTTTAGAACTTATATATATTAAGTGATTAAACCTTGACAACAACAAAACTGCTGCATACATAAATATATAAAAATCATATAGTCTGTGCAGGCTATTTTGCAAAACGAGTACTTTTACTTTTGAATGCTGATACTGAATGCAGTTTTGAATGCAGGAATTTTACTTGTAGTGGAGTCATTTCACAGTGTGGTATTAGTACTTTAGGGATCTGAATACTTCTTCCACCGCTGGTTTCATGCCATTGTAAGGTCCTGAAAGGCTGACAGCCGGACAGAGCTGACAGGTTTAACGAACCAGTGGGTGGCTGTTTCCTGCCTTACAGCAGCATGGGACGGAAAAGGTCGAAAAAGGTGTTATCAGCGATAATCACCATATGAGAGCAGTGTAGTGCGACAGGTATATCTTTTCTTCCACATTTTTCCCACTTTGTCACTTGCTGGAAATGCAACAATTGATCTTTATTGCAGCTGAAGAGCCTTTTTCAAGTTGTTTGTCAGTGTGCGACCCTCTTCCTGTCTAGGCTGTCATCAGAAGTAAGAAAGCGTTTATAAACTCACCCTCCTTCCAAACACGCAACAGTCCATCTAGTGCGTGAGCATACCTGGAGGAAGAAAAATAAACTCACCATGTGATTTTGATGACCACAAACATAAAAAATCCATTCCCATTTCCAACTTTTTCTTACTTCCTCCTGAGCTCCACTGGCAGTTTGACGTCATTCTGCATCCTGCACAGATGTCAGATTGAAATATTTCAAAGACGTTTAATAGTCAGGTTGACTAACCATCAGTGATTGCCATTCTGTTGAATACAATGAAAAGTGGCCAATTAAACTTGAAGGTGAACAGAAAAAGGTTGCAGCTTTTTCTGTTTCTGACGTTGAATCTAAATTGAACATCAATCCAATCCTGAATTTCACATGGCAGCACTTTCTTGGTATGTGCTTTACATAAAAATTTAACAGAGAGGGAAAATGTTTTAGTGGGATTACATTCATGTTAGTTTATCATTAAATCTAATTCAAAAAATGCATTCAAAGACAAGTAATGATGAATATATCTACTAATCTCACCGGACATTCACCAGGTCAGCTGGCGTCCCGATGAAACCACCTACAAAACCTGTTGGAGAAAAACACATCAAGGTGAGAAAATACAGGAAAAAACATGGAATTGTGGGCTACAACATGTCTTCTTTCAGAAAAGTTGTCTAACATCCAAATTACAGACTTAAATGTTTATTTTCCCACACTTTATCTATTTCCATCTGTAGATCTACACTAAATTTACCACAAGTTTGAATTAAATAATGCCTAATTTGCATATTCAAATATAAGATTTCCGAAAACTTACAAATACAGATCATTGTCTTAATGTAAGTAAGCAACTTGGGAAGTTTCATGTAGATATCTAGCAGTTAAAGATATTAACTCAGTTCATCTTTAGTGTCTCACAAAATATATTATGTCTGTTTTCTCAAATTGAGGTTTTATTCTCATACTCTGAGACAAAAATGTCCATTTCAGTATCATCATACACACACCAAAGTTCCAGTTTCGTTCCTATTCATAAAACTAGAAATGCACTCGGAGAGCACAGACCTCTGCCAAGGGAGCACACTGGCATTGAAATATTTCATCCACTAGATGGCGGCAGTTAGTGAAGGCAATATGGTCACTGACGCGATATTATAAATTTGCTATATAAATTCCAGATGGTCTTCCGGATCACCGATCACCACCAAAATCTAATTACCTGTTCCTTGTCCCACTACACACGTTGTCCAAACATTTCATCCTAATCCGTGCAGTACTTTTTGAGTTATTTTGAACACAAACAAACAAACAAACAAACAAATAGACAGACAGACAGACATGACCTCTATGGCAGAGGTAATAATCTATTTTTGCTATATTTGTACATAACATTTCAGAACAAACAAAACAACAATCTTTAAATGCAAGTTATTAACTGGGAAAGTTTAATGGTGGGATCAACATACCTCCAAATGCACCCAGTAAGACTTTCTGATAGAACGGCATGAGGCCGCTGTGCTTCCTGTTCATCTCGTCTCTGACAGTTTCATAAATTGCAAACCGTGACAAAGAATAAGTCATCTGGAAGATAAGGAAAAATAAAAGCAGCCAATCAAAGACATTGCAGCATGGATAAAGTGAGTGCATTATTTAATATGTGTGTGTGTGTGTGTATGTGTGTGTGTGTGTGTGTGTGTGTGTGTGTGTGGTTTCCCACCTGCCGGCAGATGGACGCACTGAGGCCACTGTACAGAGCCAGGTAACCTTCCCTCCTCACCACGTTAACAGCCATGCCGATCATCCTCACCCTCGCCTCCTGCTGCGTCTGTAAATGTACCTGGAAATGGAGATGGAAGCAGCAGATATGGGTTTTGTCACACTTTTAGTGAGAGTTACAGCTACCTGCACAAGTGTAAAGTCTGCTCCGATCTAAAGCCAGTGTGCATCACACAGCCGCTTCGAATATGAATGATATGAATATGAATGATAGCTGAGAACTTAAGGTGATATTCAGAGCGGTAACGTCAGCAGCCTATTCTAAATATCACCACAAACATTCAGTCAGTGTGCTAAATTTAAAAAAAATCTATTCAATTGTTGGGTAATAGCAGTAGGAAATACAAAATTGAACCATTACTGGTTTCTGCCATCATTTTAATCACTTCACAGTATCCAAACAAGCCTATTGATTCAATGTATTTTAGGCACATCATCAGCAAAATGATTCTCTGATTCAACTTTTAGGAAATTGGGTAAACTGATTATTGCCATAAAAACCAGCAACCTATTCTTAAAGCCAGCACCAATAAGAAAAGAGAGGATAAATAAAAATGTTAACATTTCCACAATGCAAACCAGACGCACCCCAGACAGATCAATGAGGCCTCCTAGTTTCTTAAAGTGGAAACTGTGCAACTTAAATTAAAAATAATTCATCTTTTACCTTAATTAGATCCAGAGGATGTGTTAAACAGGCGGCCAGGCTGGAAGAAACTCCACCAAAATACCAACGAGAGATGCGATTCTCCTGCATGTTGTTAGAGAAACTAAGTCAGAAGCAAGAAGGCAAAAAGTGTCGGCTTCTCAAAGGTGGCTGGGACAGCTTTGTCCAAGGCTGCTCTCTCTTCATCCTTTCCCCTCAGTGCTGCTGGTGATGGTTGGAAGTCGCTCATATTAAATGCACAGAACTCAGTCCTCTGTGTGAATCTGTGTTTTTGTTCCCGGGCAAACATATGGCCCAACTTGTCCAGTGGAGTTAGTACAGAGCCTTACTCCTTCTTTCTGTGCCAAGAAAAGGGGTGCAGCTGGTTTGTGTGAGGAAGCCTACGTGACTAATATAAAAATAGTAAGACAGCTCGACTGCCGCTGTAGGTCAAAGGACAAATATTTATTTCTCATGAATAGACGCTGTTGTCCTATTATACTGCTCAGTCTCAGGGTCACACAAAGGGTCAAGAGGTCAAACACATATCCCATTTCTCCACTCTCAGTTTGCAAAACTGTTAATGAGTAATTCTTGTGTTTTCTGGCGGGTTTTAAAGCTCAAGTGTCTGTTTTGGTTCTTAAGCATGACATGATTTTCAATGAGTAGTGCAGCAGTGGCATGAATGGGCAGCCTGGCACTGCACTGCTGACTCAGAGAGGGAGGGGGAACATGACAGATGACAGAAACAGTAACTGGATACACGCTCCAAGTCAGAGCAAAGGCAAGACATGAGCAAACGCTCCCCGCTGCAGGATGGGACACATGCAGACTGTGACACTGCACACAAACCAAGACACTGAACAGGATTACGTTCTGGTTGCACGTAATTTGTGAAACAAAATCATACATCCATACAGGGCATTATTGGGTGTCATCCTTTGGGCATACAGCTATGGAAATGGCCACACAGCACTGAAAAAATGCAAATATACCAAAGGCAAATTGCCAAGCAGGCAAAGGTTGTTTAAAGAACAGTGGAGGTTTGCTTTCAGTGTTGTTGAGCCGAGCCAAGAAGTCTGAACATTGTGTGTGGAAACACTGAACAGCTATTCCTGCATAGTACGTCTTTAAATATATGCTTCAGAATCAATCACGATAAGAACCACAGATCTGTAGTGTCCGATAATATTATGATAAATGCTGTGTATTCTGAGTTTCATTTACTTGAAGATTTCCTGCTGTGATATTCTCAATTTTTAGATTTCGCTGGAGTGAAATGCTCAATCGCACCCTAGGATGTATCTCTAAATTACCTGCACTGATTGCAAGTAGTTATCATCCAGTTTGATTTTTGTCTGTTATTATTATTATTATTATTATTTCTTTCTCAGTTAAACTTGATTGGATGTCATGCGCAGTGATCCACGTAACACCATAAAACAGCCTGAAACCAGCATCGCTAACACAGCAGGGTTCACTTCTCAGCACATTATTCTATGTGATAATTTTCTGACTCTCACCACGACTGAATTGCATTTCGTTTATCTGCCCCAGTCTCTGTTCATGCATGCTACAATGGGCTATTTTTTGTCATTTCGACATGTCACAGTTGGAAAGCACAGGCAAAAAATAGTGCAGTTAACAAAGCTTCAGTTTCAGGGTCACGATAACTGTCCTTTGACATAACAGAACAAATAATATTGTTATTAGTGACACCTGTGTTTTACCTGCTATAACAAGTCAAAATGTTGGCTGTGAAAAAGATGATTTTCATTTATGTTCTTCAAACTTCTCCCACTTACAATTGCAGTCTTGGTGCCATTTTATGCATTTACCTCTCAATTTAAGCACCTCTATGCTCTCTACCCATTTTCTCCATTGATGCTTTTTTCTTATAATCTTTTTGAAAGTGTACTTCAATAAGCTCTTCAGTGTGTTTTCCATTATATCACTATATCATTCCTCGTAGTTTTAGCTGTCACCGTCTCTGGAGGGAGTCGACTGACGTACACTTGGTGTCAATTCAACCTGAGAGTTTTGCTGCATTTCTTCCTCCTCCGCACTCCTATTCATCCACCATCCTCTTTGTCAGCTGCCTGGCAATTTAGGCAAAACCTGCAATGTAACATCAGAAAAGAAACGTTTTAATAAAGACACAGGATGCAGAAGGTGAATTGCTGCTTAAAATAAACGTCTAACATTTTTTCAAGCAAACAGAATAAAAAAAAAATGTACATCCTCAACAACAGGCTGAGATTTACATTTACTGACATCTATTAAAAGAGCTAATGAATAAAATCGAATTAATCACAATAATTACAATAGCCTACACAATAGGCACCATTAAGACTTTGTTTTCAGTCTGAATGATCCAATGATTGTTGCCCTTTACATTGATTGTATACCAAATATCAGATGATTGCATCATTGTTAATTCATGCTGTTGTACTCAAAGAGGGTGAATTGATGTGTATTGCTATTGTTGTATTGATGTCTTAAGTATTTAAGCCCACTTAAAAATAGGAAATATAACCAAATAGACTTACTGCAGTTACTTGGTCAGATACACCGACATTGAGTCCCGGACAGCAACATGCAGTAGTTCAAGTGTCAAAAAGAGACTTAATACACCACCTGGTGGCAATCTACAATCACTGACAGTATGAAGTCAAAGTTCGTTACTATAAACTTCTAACATCAGTCTGCCCCTTCACACACACGTACACTCATAGTCAGGGAAGTGGGTTTTATTATAAAATTACGTATTTCTTTCAACTTTTGACTGGTAGACCTTCCTTCTAAAAGCACGGGCATAAATTGTTGTAATTAGCTCAAATGTAGGATTATACCTTTTGACCCGCATGCTGATGTCACTGCTTCTGGATCACCACCAGTTAATACTTTTAGTGAAGTATATGACACCTTTTTTAAGCGATCCGGTCATACAGTCCCTGGTGGTCTAGTGGTTAGGATTCGGCGCTCTCACCGCCGCGGCCCGGGTTCGATTCCCGGTCAGGGAACTTGTCTTTTAAGTATATTTAATCGAAGTTGCAGTGTTTGCCATTTCACATCGCAGGTTCCATCCACTGCATCGTCACGCGAAGAGATGTCACACAGAATAATGGCTAATCGGGACAAGAAAAGAGCCACACTGGCACAAAACTTCTCCTACTACACTAGCTGCAAGCACGCACATACAATCAAAATCGTAATCGTCGCCTTCCTTCTGCTCCACACAGCCTCTCATCGCAGGAGTGCTTTGTATGGATCGATAGGGGGCGTGACCGATGGGGGCGTGGTGTATGGGGCGTGGTTTGTAGCGGCCGCGGCTGCAGCTAGACCCTTCTCGCTGGCTGTGTGCAAAAAAAAAAGCACGCGCAACACCGCTGACGTCACACGTTCGAGACACCTCACTATGCTTGACACACTGCTGACGTCACACTATAGAACTTTTTATGAAGTCATTCTGGAACACTGATCACACTTGCCTTTGACTCAAATACATAAACTCATGAGCTGATTTCCAGAACTGACTGCAGCCTGACTTCCAGAACCTCGGATTTCAAAAGAAATACTGAATTTCTCCATTTAACAAAGAAATTCTCAACTTTTCCAATCAAATTCCTTCATTAGCCAACATGCCTTTCTTTTTATTAGGCTTCGTTGTGGCCCCTATAGTAAACAAAGCTGTGGGAAGTCTGATTAGACATGGTCTGGGAGATAATTCTCATCAAGATGTTGTCTGTTCTTCTAAAGGCCTGAACTGTGTGAGACAGCGAGAACATGATTCCACTTCTCTATGTAGCCGTTCTGTAAATCACAGGTTTAGCATTGTTGAGCCTAGGGTTCCTACTTCAACTTACTTCTTGGACCCATCTGTTAGCAGAATGACAGAGGGAAATGCAGGAGTCCTTTCCAAAGCTGCAGCAAGCGCTGTAGCTGATCATTCTGTCACCAAAGCAGGAATTGCATCTTTTTTGTCCATTGTCCGAGCAAGAGGCACAGCGTTTTACTCCACGCTACGAGCACAAATAGTACGTTTTCTCTCCAGGGTCAAAGCTTATTTCAACATATTCCAAGCAAGAACTGCATCCATGATTCGAGCAATAATTGCAGCTCTTTTCTCTAAGTTCAGAGCAGTTTTTCCCATAACAAAACAAGGTGTTAAAGAGGCTTTAGACAGGGCCTACGACATGCAGCCCATGCAAGGTCTGCTTCTAGTACTGTGTTGTTTGGTCAGCGTAAGGGGTTGTATAATCTCGACACAAATTGCGGCCCTTTTCTCCAGAACCAGAGCAAGAATTGCTCCTGTTTTTTTAAAGATAAGAGCAAGGATTTCAGGTGTTTTTACCAAGACTAGACATGATGCTGAAGCTACAGACGGTGAAGATAGTGATGAAGATGAGGACAAAGACCAAGGCCAAGGCCAAGGCCAAGACCAAGACCATGACCAAGACCAAGACCAAGACCAAGAACAGGACCAGGACCAGGACCAGGACCAAGACCAAGACCAAGGCCAAGACCAAGACCAAGGCCCAGACCCAGGCCCAGGCCAAGAACAACAATGACAAATCTTGGGTGACGGATGGTGCGTAACAAGAGACAGCACTCCCCGTTCTTTTCTTGTTACAGCTCCCGAGTCACTTTATAAGCAGCCTTTTCCACGCTCCAAAGAAGGATACGTTGGATTATTTCTATAATCAGTGCAAGACCCCCTATCCCTATTATCACGCTAGGCCTGATAGGCTTTTAATATACGATAGACTCGTATATTTTTTTCCATTTGTATTATACTGTAGGGTTTACTCTGGGTGCTCCAGTTTCCTCCTATACTTTATTACAATTTTGTTTAAACATCACAATTGTAATAAAAAAAAAAAAAATTTATAGATTTAGAAGATTTAGAAGTCACTTCAACTTTTTGGGTTGAATAGTAACTGCTTTCAGATCTGCCATTATTTAAATGCCTAGCAGGCTATAATTCCTTTTTTTTTTTTAATATTACACGTTAGGGTTTACTCCGGGTGCTCTGGTTTCCTCCTATACTTTATTACAATTAAAACAAAACAAAAAATCAGAAGATTTAAATGTCACTTCAACTTTTTGGGTTGAATAGTACCGGTAATTGCAGGATTTCATTATTTTTTTTACTCCCAGACCCAGACTTTTTACAATTTTGTATAAAAACATCAAAATTGGAATAAGAAATAAATATGAAGATTCAAATCAAAACTTTGAAAATGTCTCCTGCTCTTCAACACAGCAGCTGGTTTTTCTTCACGTCAAGATAATTCTGACACATTTGTAACTTTACACAGGAAGTAAATGTGCTTCAAACGGCACTCTCATCCGAGGTGATTAAGAAATATTATGACCTGTAGTGGTCAGAAGCAGTGAAGTGATGCAGGATGCAATAAATTATAGGTTAAATATTCACTTCTTCCTCAACAGTAACAATATAAAGATGTTTCTTCACAGACACTTTGATAGTACACTGACTTTCTAATACCATTTTTAACTGTGCATATTATTATTTTTTTGCATGAAATCACCCAAAAGATCACAAAAAAGAAAGGGACGAATATGGATATTTCAACTTTAATCACATTATTAACAATTCTATAAGTAGTAAGGACTCAGCCTGGCCATCCCCTGAACTAAATACAGTACGTGATGTTCTTCAACGTGGGGTATGGTAGCCATGTCCCTACAGCATTATCTTTCCTTCTGTGAAAGGTTAAACATACACAAACAGAATGACCAACTGGCTTACTTGGCACGCAGGCCAGTATTTCTGTAGCTTGTTTGCTACACAAGTATCAGACAGACACATGAGCAGACGAAAGTACAAGCAAACAGCGGGGCGGCCATGTGTGCAGGCTGCATGCCTGGAAAGTTCAGTCTGAGTGGTACCGCCCCACCTGACGCTGTTTAGAGACAGTATTAATGTCAGAAGGCATTTCTTTATTTCCTGGGATCCTCCTCTTTTGTCATGTAAAAAAAAATATGATAGAATGAAGTGTATGAGCAGCAAAAAGGTGGGAAACAGGTGGACACGTGGATCTACTCCAGCACGACGGTGCCGCCTGCCGCCTCCAGGGCTGCTTTCAGTTTCTCTGCCTCTTCTTTGGATACGTTGGCTCGGATTTCCTGGGGGAGAGACTCCACTAGTTTCTTAGACTGGTTTAGGAAAGACAGAGAAAAAAAGATTTAGTGAGACTGTCCTGAGCCAATATGAACGATTGGTAAAGAAATCCATTCTTATCCCCAAAATCCACCAGGTTTGACAGGCATGTTTTCTTGTACATAAAAATCAACCAAATTACACAATTTATTTTAACTAGAACCCGTAAACCAGAACTTATCATCAGATTTTTACATTTCAAATGATCCTAGTATTTCTAGCTCTGATACTGTGTTGAAAATGAGGCCACTGTCAAAAAAACCATGACACTCTGTTTCCACAAATATTACACCAAAAAACATACAACAGTGCAACAGAATAGTCTAATGAAGACTGTTTTCTTTACTATTTACTTTATTATTTGGGAAAACACAAGTACTGTATGAGTATCTCTATCAGCATAAAGCACTGAATAATAAAAAGGTGCTTGGTGGAGTTGTCTTGTGAAAAAGTTCCTCACCTAATCACATTGTGTATATCCTGGAGGTCTAACAAGCTTGTTTAATTACATCTTCAATGTGTGGAGGCCTTGGTGCATTTCTTGTCACATTACTGCCACCTACTGGCAATCAGCAGACATTACTCCTTTTGATCTTTGACTGAGGAGACTTACCTGCACCAGATTCAAGCCTTGGATGCAGTTCTTCACTTCTTTTATAAGTTTTACTTTTTCAGCTGCCTTTAGTTCTGTCAATTTTACTGTGAAGTGAGTCTTCTCTTTCTTGACTGGTGCCTCGTCCTCTTCTGCTGCCTAATATCACACAGGAAAAAAAAACATTTGTGCACTCAAATGACAAGAAATCAGTGACACTTGCAGGGGTAAACATTTAGATAAGTGTCATTTTTTAAATTTTTGGGTGGTACTGTGAAAATGAAGTTATATCAGAAAGTGTTTCTGTACTTACAGCTGCAGGTACAGCTGATGCAGCCATCGCCCCCATCGGCATCATTCCAACATCCTGAATCTTTAGAGTTTTCTGAAACCAACCAAAACCCAGATTACTACTCAACACAGAGCATCACAGCAGCCTCTATGCAACACAGCGTATTGTGGTTTAGATTCAGTGTTTCAAGACTTTTCAACAAACCTTTAGGAGCTCGTTGAGGTCCGACACCTCTAATAAAGTGAGGCTGGCTATGTCATTGACAAGCTGTTGGATTTTGGGGGAATACTCTTTGGGAGCTCCGTCTAGTGGAGGCGTGGCGATGGCGTCTGAGTGGGTCGCTGGACTGGTCTTCAGAAGCCTGAGCGCACACAAGGCAGGTGCTTGCCGCTGCAGCTGTTGCCTGTAAAATGAAAATGAATTGAACTAAATGTTTATTTACTGATCCAGAAGAGACTTCTCTCCACAGCTCCTGTTTAACGTTGTCTATGCAGAAACTGTGACTACCATTTAACAACAAAAGTGCTCGGATAACAGCACACACTAAATGTTTGGGCAGTGTTTTTCATGCCAGACATGCACTCAAATATGTATTAAATGGACGCATTTGCATTCAGAATGTAAAACTGACCAGTCATTGCTAATGTGGCTAAAGTTACTGGGTTATAGTGCATTTTGGTGGCTGTATTCACTCCTGTGCAAATGTCATTAGCTAAAACATACTTGTCCTTATGACCTGTTAAAATAAATAAAAAAATGTGTCAACTCTACATTTTAGCCTGTATTACGCATCAACTACAGTTTATAAACGTATTCTTAAAACACAAAAATGTGAATTTATCCGGTATCAGCCTGGAAAAGCAGGGTATTGTCTGTTATCTGTAGAAAAAATCCATATCGTGCAACAACTGAAAACGAAAACTAATAAGCAGAGTAAATATTAAATGTTAAATGAAGTCACCTCCAAAATAAAAGATGAGAAGATAGTCTGCCACAACAAATCTTTACTGCCCTGCTCACCACATTGTGATCCCTCAGACACATCGTCTTTATGGGGGGTTGGGGGATGCACGTACACTAGTATGTGAAACATCTATTGCTGTCAGTTGTGGTGGCAGCAACAGATTAATCCGATTAGTTCCTTAATATTACACCTCTAGTACATCATGCAACTATTCGGTGAATAGTAATACATTGAGCAAATTAATTAAGGGGTGATTTTAGTCATTTTAGCTGCAAAACTTGAATTTCCAGTCACCCGAGTGTGACCTTGGCTGTCAGAAACATCCCTGCTTCATTTAGGGAAATGTCACACAGCTACAACTTCAGGATTTTTCGACCAACACTAAAGACGAGAGCAAAGTATTTCACAACATTAATTGCAGGATGCTGGGTCCAGGTTAAAAGTTAAACCCTGTAAGGGTTCAGTTACTGCCTGCTAAAGCTAACGTTAGCTGACACACTTAGCCGTTAAACATGAAACTCCTTTCTGACTACGGATTAAATACACAACATGTGTTAACACAACTTGCAGAGACCATAGCATGTTTTATAACGAGATAACCCGGCAGCAGTCACCGGCTGTCTGCCCTTGAGGATGCAGGCAGTGAGCCCCTGATGGACCGTTACCGCTGCCCGGTGTTATGTGACAGTGTTGCCCGCTCTGCGGACGTTACGTACCGGTGTGTGGTGGCTGCGGCCCGCAGCGCGGTCCGTAGGCATTGTCTGGTGCAGTACATGATAACTGTAAACTGGAGCCGTTTAGTCCCGGGTTCCTTAAAAAATAAAATATGCCAAATCTGTCACAGCTTCCAGCCCCTCTGCCTCAAAAGCACATGGCGTCCTCTCTGCGCCTGACCTACCCACAATGCATTGGGTGAACTGTTAGAAAACTACGGAAGCCCCAGAGGGACAAGAAGAATCTGTAGATAAATAAATAAATGTAAATAACGCGGATGTTTCTAACATTTTACAATGAATAGTTAGTTCTAATTTATTAAAAAATACTTGCATTGATAAACAAGTAAATGTTGACTATAATGTAATTTTGGGGTTTGAATCGCCTTTGAAGTGGGTCAAATGTCACTGACCCTGTGACCATTATTTAACATTATGTTGCAGTTCCTCCCAGTGGCCACAAGATGACAGCAAACACTGATGATCTAAACACACTCAATCCCATGCAATGTAATACCATGCATGATGGTTATCATGTTGATTAGTAAAACTATTCAAAAACAACTTGCATGAATTGCTATCTATGTCTTAATTTTTCTTTGCTTGTGTTGTGTGTGTTACCTGTACTGATCCCTGGGGAGGAGCACAGAGGGAATCCTCTTAACCAGGTAATCTCTACACCCATCTGCTGTCACAGTCGTGCACCACATCCGGCCTCAAACCAATATGCTATTTTCCAGCTAGTCTCAGCCAGAATGGTAAGAGGAATCCTCCGAGATGGAAAATGAATGCATAGACTGGAAATACAACATGACAGGGTAACAGATCTTTCTGCTTCTCTCCTGCAGACCATGCTGCTGTCTCCCCAGGCAGAGAGGAACTGGGAGGATCTGTGTTCAGTGCTAGAAGATGTGCTAGAGGACCAGTCCCACAGGCAGCTGTTTGCCTTAGAGCTGGGCTCTGGGACTGGGCAGCATGTCATACGCTTTGCCCAGAAGATGCCCTTTGTTACCTGGCAGCCATCAGACATCAAGGAAGAATGTCGGGAGAGGTTTGTGTCTTTTAGAAAAAGGCTTTAAATAGTTATATTGTTTTACATTCACCAGAGACTTCAATCTGTTAATGATCCAATTAATACAGTATTCATACAACATGTAACAGTGAGCTTCATTGGCAACAGGTTAAGCATTATCCAGGTATGTGGAAATGAAATACATTCCTGTCCTGTTGCCTGTGCTGTTTATGAATTTAAGTTGTCTTGGTGTGAGTTGCAGAGTGTTACAGATATCTGCCTTTTCTCCATCTGGCACTTGGCTTGTGGTGCTCAAAACGCCAAAATTACATTTGAAAAACTCAGCAAGCAATGTCTCTTTTCAGAAATCATGACCTTGTTATGAACAATTTCATGTAGAAACTTCAGTAGCCACATCATGATTTCTGATAAGAGAGATTACTGCTTTTAATATGTATTTATGGCGCTTTGAGCACCACAAGTAAGTGACATGTGGTTCCTTTATAATGAAGAAAAGGCAGACATCTATAACGGCTGCTGCATTCTCACTTACAGTATAAAGGCCTACACTGCTGCAACCCATGCAAAGAATGTGCTGCAGCCAGTCCACCTGGATGCCAGTGAACCGTGGGAGAAGTGGGCCGGCCTTCCTCGCAGTTCCTGCGATGCTGTTGTTGCCATCAATTTACTACAATATTGCTCCTTCAAAACAGCACAGGTGGGCTTGTTTTTCTAAAGATATTAAGCTAAATTAACACAGAACTTTAAAATGATCAAACTGTCAGTTTATGGTTCAAATTATTATTGTTTTGGTCATTTTCCCAGGGTGTTTTTAATGGAGCAGGTCAGGTCCTCAGGCAAAATGGCCTTTTGATAACATATGCGGTACGTACCAATAACATTAAGTTTGTGATGCATTTAAAATCAAGTTTTAAAAAATGGTCTTTAACACCTTTCCAAATCTTGCACATGTTCCAGGTGTATGCAATAAATGGCACTATTACACCCAGCTGTAATGAACGCCTGGATGCAGAGCTTCGAGAGTTGTGAGTGGCCATTTTTTTTTTATGCAACATAAAAACATTTGTGCAAACAGGCGGACTTATTTAATGCTATTCTGCAGGAATCCAGAGTGGGGTCTTCCAGACATGGATGTGCTGAGACAGCTGGCCTATGGCAACGGGATTCGTTTGGAGAGGATAGTAAGTAACATACAGTAGTTTGTAGTAATAAACTTGGTAATAATCACATTATTACTCAATACCTGTATTGTTTTTCATTCACAGATCGAGATGGAAGAATTCTACAAATGTCTCATCTTTAGAAAACTTTAAAAAATAACAAATAATATAAAGTTATTTGTAAAATGCATATTTCATCACTTATCCGGGTAATATTAAATGGCCTTTACCCCTCTTATTGAAACATGCATGAACATGAAATGCTGTGTTTTAATAAAAAGCTGTTATACCACACATCTCTTTTTAAATCTTGTCAAATATAACAGAAAGAAGAGAAACAAGATAAAGCGATTGGACAATAAGAACCAGATATTTATTAAATATAATTTTAAAATTACTTTTAAAGTCAGACAGATCAGTATGATGAAATAAAGTTCACAGATGGAAACTGAAGGGTTACAGAAATCACCGATTGGGTGTGCGTGTGCGTGTTACAAACATACAAACATGCGGCACGTAATGTTCGCTCTGCAAGCATTCCCACATTTCTGGAGAGCCAAGTTCACTGTAGAGACTCACTCGCTGTGATAGTTACAAGCAAATGCACAGGGGATCTGGTGCCTGGAGGTCATTTGCAGTTAGGCATAGATTAAGGTCCTATGCTTCTTTCAGTCTTGTCTTGTGGTATTACTCTATCACCGATAGTATTAGAGTTGCTTTAGTATGTGTATTTTATGGTCACTAGTTGTGTCATTTCAATGATTTAACTCATGAAAGTAAAGTTATTGAGGATTAAACAACCACCCTGCTAATTTTCTAACATTAATCCCACAATGTACAATCCCTGCAATGTGTTTCATCATATCAGAAACTACACTGAGACACTCCAAGCAGCGCACAACAAATACATGCCAAAACAAGATAAGATGACCCTAGTTTGTGTGTGCATGGGAGGGAATGGAACCAAAAACTACAGCTGGAATGGCAAGCTGTGAACCTGACGGAGATGAGTTAGTGCCATTGATTTCAGGCCTTTTACTGTGCTTTCTCTCCCTGGACATCGCTCTTTATCCTCACACCCACAATCTCTGAAACAGCACATACAGATTTATCTCAACCACTGCCCAAACTGTTCAGATACGCTGCAATAATTCACTTCCATTCCAGAAAATAATGAAAATTTAACATGCAAATTTTCTGCTTTAGAAAAATATGAGACAAAGGATGGTTATGTCTTGTCTTTTTTTTCTCAATTATTATCATATTTTCTTACTTATTTTTTAAACTTTAATACCACTGACTATTTCTGAGCTTCAGTTATTCATTTAATAAGGAAATACTACATACATATCAGCTGGAAAAAAAGGGAGGAAGAGGGTGAAAGGGTGTGGGTTATGGTGCCCTCTCTTACCAGCTTCACCCCGCATTCCCGTACTTCAGTGGGGGAAAGGCAAGGAGAGCGACAGTTCTGCAACATCATCACAATATTTTACATTGCCACAACATCACAGCGAGGTGGAAGGTGGAAGGCGTGTGTGGTTTTCAGAGGGCTAAGAGTCCAGAGAGTGAGGGGAAAGACCAAAGGAGGAGAGAGGGTGTAGTGTGTTTGTAGCCTGCAGCGTGCACGACTTTCAGTCGAAGGAGATGAGCTGTGCCTCTGCGCTGCCGGGCACAGCCTGAGGAACCTGCTGCTGCTGCTGCTGTTGCTGCTGCTGCTGTTGTTGCTGCTGTTGAGGGCCACCAGGGGGAGCCACCTGGCAAGAAAAGTAAGAAGTCATCAACAAAGAGCTACAGCTGAGAAGAGGAGCTGTTCTATCCAGACATGGAGCCATGACCATTAAATTACAACAAACTGTTAATGTTAATATGTAATTGTGCTTTCTTGATTTGATCTAACAGTCAAGTTAGACAATAAATTATCCAGCCTTTTGCTTGAGGTCATTTTCTCCAACTGGAACTCTTTGAATTTTAATTTAAAAACCCTGACGTACCTGTTGGTACATGGGCGGCTGGCCAGGCATGTACTGCTGTTGCGGGGGCATATTGGGGTCCTGTCCCGGCAACGCTGAAATCATGTTCTGCATGCCGTACGGTTGGTAGCCCATGTATCCCATACCGTTAGCGGGAGCAGGCTGGGACATGGGGGGCATACTCTGGGTCTGAGAGACCACGTTCTGCACAGAACAAGGAAAGAATGTTTTTTCTTTTAGTTCTCTTTAAACATTTTGACTGTGATGATGAGAAAGTGAGAGCAGGAGTCACTCAGACCTGGTAGCCCTGTGTGGGTGTGGGCTGATAGTTGGAGTAGGGAGGACTAGTAGTGGGTGGAGCCTGACCAGGAGGTGGAGCCTGCTGCCCATTAGTGCCTGCAGGCTGGTACATGTACGCATTAACCATATTGGGATCTGGAGAAAGAGAGGACAATCAGTCACACACAGGAGCACACTGAAATTTTTTCCGGGACACTTGATGGTAGATTTTCTAATTCTGAAGCTATCAAAAGAACGTCTTCTCACCTGGGGCAGCACCTGGCATGGCCTGGTACTGTGGTGGTGCAGTCTGTCCTTGCTGGTTCATATAGATGTTGTGCATTGGTGAACCCTCCACAGAACCAGCGGGGCTGAAGGTGCCCGGGTAGCTGGGTGGAGCACCAGGCTGGTACACTACACCTCCTGCCACGTTGGGGGGCAAAGACTGCATCTGCATAGCATACATGTGTCATCACACATTTATTCCCAAAGACTATAAAAGAGGTAAAATGGTGACGAAACCGGCATTTTATTTAAACGGTTAAACGTGACCAATTAAACATGGAGGTTACAGTGTGTACCTGGGCGTATGGCAGAGAGAAAGCAGGCATCTGGGCTCTCATCTGAATTGTGTGTTTCTGCTGCTCCAGGCGCATCTGCCTCTCCTTCTCCTGCTCCTGGAGGCGCTGGATGGCCAGCTGTCTCTGCATCTCAAGGTACTCCTTCAGTTCAAAGACAAACACTTGTGAGCGTGGCCATAATGAGTGTATCAATATGTGCATTTTCAATGGAGAGCCTGAATTCATTACCTGTTTCTTCTGCCTCATGATCTCCAGTTTTTGTGCCAGCTGGATCTGCCTCTGTCTCTCCGCTTCCTCTGCGGCACGGCGCAGCTTCTCTCTGTGTTCATCCCGAAGTGCGTTGAGGGCGGCCCGAGCGTCGCGCACCTGAGCCAACTTGTCCTGCAGCCCCTCGTAGTACACTGCATACAGGATGTGATAGTTCAGAGACCAGACAGAAAGGCACTGACACACACAAACTCATGCACAGCTGACACTCACATCGCTTCTCGTCTAGCTGGTTGAGGATGTCCAACAGCTGCGGATGCATGTTGTTGATGGATTGGAAGAGTGAGAGCACGGCGCTGTCGTTGGTGATGCTGCGCCCACGCATGTGGTTGCTCTTCATGCGGTTAAGGAAGGTGGTGACAGCGTTCTGCAGAGCCTTCAGGAACTGCTCGTGGTTCTCCTCTGACTCCCCGTTCTGGTACTGCTGCTGAAGGAGCGGACGAGAGGGAACACGGAGAGTCATTTGTGGTCTGCTTACTTCAATTCAGCCAGAAATATTACTACTAACATCTGCTCTCGGCACAAAGTTTCAGCATACCTCCACTATGTTAACTGGCTGGACCGGGACGTGACTTTCTACTGGCTGGCTGATTGGCGGGAGGGGCTCAGCCAATGGCACGGGGGCAGGAGCTGAGGGGGTGGGACTCTTGCGAGCCTCTTCCTGTTTCTTCTCCCAGTATGTTCTGTTCAGGTAACGGGCCAGCTGGAATAACGTTACATGTTACCGTCAGTACTATAAACACAATGCAAGATTCCCATTAGTCTACCTTAATGTGGTTATTGAAGAAGAGAGTGATTCAACATATACCTCAGGGTCTACGTCTTCAGCTGACGGAGCAGAGGAGTTCTAGAAAAACACAATCATTTGCTTGTTAGTAACTACACAATTAAACCTGTTTTCATCATAAAATAATGTTTGGTCGTGCAAATAATGCAGTTTTCTGGGGAGAAAGGCAGCAAGAGAAGAAGTCTTACCACCGGGGAAGTGTACAGGGTGCTGACTGGTGGTGCTGAGGACGTCACTGGAGTGGGATCAGCTTTGGGATACATTGAGTAGGAGTTCTTTTGCCTCTGTGAAAAAACAACCAGACATGCGTCAACTTCCCTTTATAAACTGACAGTAAGGGGGCTTGGGCGGTTCAAATGAACTGCATAAACTGTACTCAGTCACCATAGCTATTATTTTGAAGTACTTCATTAATATTGTATGTAACTTTATAATATTGTACTTTTTACTCCACTACATGTAGCTTTCCGAAATGAACCAGGTGTGCAATCAACCTGAAAAATGCAAAATGAAATTTCAGCTGTGCAACCCACCATCCGCTCCTTCTCCTCAGCCTCGCTCTGGGAAAGGGCAATGGCCAGCTGCAGCTCCTCCTCCTCCTGCAGGGCTGCCTCATCTCTCTTGGGAGGCATCTGGAGAGATCCGGAAAAAGCCCACAAAGTCCATTAACGAAAGAATAATAAAAAATATATAAAAGTTTTGAAACTGCAATCAGATTGACCACAAATTAGATTATTATTATTTTCTTACTTCTACCTGTGACTGCTGGGACAGCGGGCTGGTCAGGTACTCAGGAGGCAGCTCGGAGGTGCCGGCAGCTGGGGCTTTTCCTTCAGCTTTCCTAAGTGGAGGAGAGAGGGAGGGGTGGCTGGTAAAGACAAGGGATCAGGGAGGACAAACAGCTTGTCAATCAGAGCAGAGCATGCAGATTCAGACAACAAGATCCAGAGCTTCCCATAAGTGGCAAACAACTACTCATACAAGTCCTGCTTCATTGTGTTAATTTAGATTCTAAACTGTTTTGATTAACAGGTTGTTATTTGCAATGTGTGTAAATGTTGTGTCCTGCAGAGTATCATAACAGAGTCGTCTTTAGTGTTTAAAACTGCATAAGTTGCACAGAATGGGGGCATCATCATTAGACAAACTACTGGAAAGCACGAAGAAAACTAATTAGCTGATATGAAAAACAGCAAATTCTAACATTAACACACACTAACATTGTAAATTAAACAGACAAACAGGACTAAAAGCATAGCCTCTTTTGTGAAGGTTGCAAAACAAAGACAAAACAGAAGCAGTAATTCCACACAAAATAAAATTTAACACATAGATAAGGAGCAAAGATGTTGCACATGAACTGAATCTCTTTTATATGTTTCACCCTAAACCAAAAGCTATAGATCAGGAACAACATAACATCTCAAATAATAGTAATAATAATATCGTTCATGTTATGACTTGAGAGAAATAATTTATAATTTAGTTAATCATTTATAAAACCATTCATTCTACAGATACAGAGGAACTGTTAGAGGAAGCACACTTCACACTCCCAAACTAAAAACTCCCAATAGTTCCATCAGATGCAGGGACTCACTTGTTCAGCAGCTCAAAGCAGGGCTCACACACACGCACTTCCTTCTCTATGCCAAACTTGGGAATGGTGGAGTACTTAGACGAACACTTGCCACAGAAAATCTGTCCGCAGGCTCGACAATGGTGCTGGAAAAACCAAGAACACAAAAAGAGGTCAACTTCCGTAAATGCGCAATAAACATATACTCCACACGGTGTGTGCTGTAGCCGAATGAAAGCAACCATAAAATCTCCAGGTGCCCTAGTTTCCAGGAAGCCCAGCCTACCTTTCTTGTCATAACTCCAAACTGGACTCTGCACCGGTGGCACTCCTCAGCATCAACCCAGTCTGGGGCCTGGACACAGCGGACACACACGTCACATGTTATGACAGATATGACAGATATGGGCGCTGCAGCTTTGTATAAACTTCTCCTCTTTATACTTTAGTGCCAATGAGAAGCTCCACACTTTGCATTTACCACACAGCTCATGTCCATCCTACAGATACCACTAACCCTACATCAGTGATACAGGAAAAACTAAATGTCTCACTCTCTCAGCTGCAAACATGGCATCACTCTCCTTAAACTCGGGGAACACATGACCTATGAGAAAAGAAAAGAAAAGAAAAGCAGGCCTGTTAATCATGCAGCATCATACGAGAAGTGCATTAACAGAAGTGGTACATAATGTTCATAGTTATTATGCAATAAAGTGTATGCATGTTGCATGAGCTTTCAGTTCAGTTTCAATCATTTAAACGTTGCTGGAATTATATTTATATAATTACTTGGGCTTTACAGGAGATTCAAAGCTTCAGTCATAACATTGACATCCAATCATTCAGTTTAAACAATGCATTTCTGCACAGTTGTATATAAAGATTAGACTTCTCTAATATTATAAGTATTATACTATTTGTAGGATTAGATTCCAGAAGTGGATGCCGAGGACTGTTTCAAACCCAAAATGTATCCAAAAACTCCAGAGAGTTGTAAGTCCAAATTTATTGAATAAAGATAATAATTTTCAACATTCATTTAAAACAAACAGGTCATTCTGCCTCAGTCCATATTTGTTTGTTTTTCGCCTTTCAAAAACAAACAAAAAACATTTGATGGATTTTATTCATTTAAGTATAAAAGGGTTGACATTCAATGAAAAAAAAGATTTTATCTGAATTGAAGATTTTTAATTAGCTACAAATGTTTGGTAATTTAAATTTGGTACAGCCCTATACAGTATACACAGTATATAATAATATACAATATACATTTGTGTACAAAGTGTTTTTTATATTTTTTAATTGTAGCCAAGACATTTATTTGGATTTTAATATTTTTAGAGATCTTTAGACTTCCCATCTTGCAAGCTTGATGAAGTGAAGTAAAACCTATTTGTTCAGTCTATGAGTTAACACGGCATGTGTCCACTTACCTTCCACCTTCATGATCTGATAGGTGTCTTGGACCACCTTGTATTTGGGTTCGTTGCGGAAGGCGTGAGCCCAGGCCTGGATCAGGTACAAGATCTTGTTTCTCACATTTGGTTCCGTCTGTTTCTGGTGGTAAAGGAACCACAGTGAGATACAACGAAAAAACAAAGTCTCTTCACCTTTAAATTGCTCTTGTGTTTAAATATACATTTCTGTTGTCACATAACCTACAAGTAAGCTTTTCAAACACAAAGTGAATCTAAGAGCATGACAAGAGCTGAGGTGGGAAGTCCCTTGTTTTGGTCTGAAAAAACCCTCCTGTCACAAGGCTATGACATCATCAGGAAGTGGAAACCGGCATGGGCTGCAGGAGCTCATGTCACATGATACAGCAAAGATCCAATCAAATATTGCAAGCTCACGATGTAATGCAGCCAGCTGCCTGACCTGATGAAGCCTCCAGACAAAATCACTCTGTCTGTGTGCAAACTGGGGGAAAACACTGTGTCCAAACTTTCCAGGGCTTGTTTACATAAAACATAGCTGCACATATATTACTGATATATAACTGAGTTAAAAGGTGAAAGAAGTGGAGATTAATCAATCAGAAAAAAACAGCATTTCAGATGTTTTATTAACCAAAAATGCCAAATATTCACAAAGTTATTTGTAACTTGTGCATGGAATTTTAAAGAACCGGATTGCCGCAAGGAAAAAGTCACAATTGTTCAATTCCAAGATTCAAATATGCTTTGATTTTAAGGTCACGTTACGATTCAACTTTATATCAAGCCATTTTTTCAGCACTGAGAGACTACAGTCTACAGACTACAGACTACAGTCTCGATTTATTTAGATCAACAGACCATTAGTTATATGCTCTGAAATCTGTAATCTAAATGCTCAAACTGTTATTTAAAAAGATACATGACGATATGAAATCTATATGACCACACTAGAATACACCACACTTCAGTCATACGGTTCCAATTTATATCGAGCAGGATAATAAAGTTCAAGACAGTGAAACATTGGAGGTCACCTTAAGCAAATCCTTCAGTTCCTCCATGGTTTGTTTGCTCGCCACCTCATCGTGGACCGTCTGGCCGCAGTTCTTTACCACCGACTCCAGCACCTGAAGGGTGAAATCATGCAGTCATTCACGACGTTACACACATTTCATCAAAGCAGCATTCTCCAAACAAAGAGGTTACAAAATGATGACAAACCAGCACAGTAACACAGATAAATAGACGGCTGTACATTTTCCACTGCACATGTGTCTTACCTCAAGTGCATAGAGAGCCACATGAGGATTTTTATCATTCAGCTTCTTCTTAATGGCCCCGATTGCATATTTAGCTCTGGAAGGACAAAACATGTATTGGTTTGTGAAAATTAGGGCAATAAATAAAAGTCAGGCAGGCACACAAAAACAAATCTACTACTTTAATGAGCTTTTGTTAATTTCAACATTAATGGTGAGGGAAGTGGGCAGAATCACTCACTGAGCGTCTCCTTGTCGAATGAGATCACAAATCTGCAGAATGGATTCCCAGTCAGTCTCCAGCAGCAGCTGACTGGTGGCTTTATCTGCAATTAGTACATATTGTTGAAGCTTTATAACATATATATTGTCTGTCTAATACCAACCACAGTATCTGCTACACCAAACCAACATGAAAAATAAAGATGGATAGATGTAATGCAACAACCCTGCAATAAATCCAACCTTCATGAAGGTCATAATATTCAGGTTTTGCTGCCTCAGGCCTCTCAAGCTCTAGCTTGACTTTTTGGCAAACTGGTTTGTGGTAATAATTTAACCAATCGTGTTTTTTAAATGTGCACAGCTATGGTGCACTATCCACTGACTTTTAAAGCAGGTTTTGCCTTGTACCTGATCTCAAGCCTCATAGTGTCAACATCTAGTTTGAGGAACTTCTTTACACAATTCATCTAGTTACATGGTGGATATTTCTAAATATCTGTGTTTCAAATTGCCACACCACAGCCACAGGTACCACATATCAAACTTAGTCATGGTTCATCACAAAAACACTGCACAAAATGTACTGAGAGTTGTTTATCAACTGGGTGGCAGCAGCTCAGTTTTACCCTGGGCCCCTCTAGAGAGTTAATCTGTCAATCAATATCAACTGAAAGGCAAGTTTAAAGTTTGTTAAAGGGACAGTTCATCCCAAAATCAACACATATTTAGTCCTGGAACATCTTTCTTTCAAGTCCCATTACTACATAGTTTACATATAGTTCTGACATTAAATCGTTCACAACAAGGTCTGTGGATTATCTTCAGTAACTGGGTCATGATTTCTGTTGCTGTTTAGTGTCTGGGCTGTACTGTTTTTGCCCTTTAAGCAGCACAAACTAAGTGCCATCCACTTCAATTTGAGAGATGGCAGACATCTGTATATCCCCAACACTAAGCAAATCACATCAAGACAATCTAGACTGATAAATAGTATCATATAACCAAAAGATATGCAGGTCTATTTTCGATTTCATTAACCAGTTATTAATATAACTTGCAATATATAGGTTTTATCCGACCAGACTGTCCATTTAAACACTTCCAGATGTATAACAAAATTGTGTGTTTTTTCCCTACGATAGTGCTTTTGTTATCTAAGCTATTTAGATACCGAAGCACACCTTTGCCAGCTGAATATTAATGTAAACGTAAATGTAATGTGTTTAATACAGTGTAACGTTGATCTATACAAAGACTAGATTAGCAGCTAATTAGCTAATTAAACTCCTCTAGCATCTAACTTGCTTGAATCAACCTGTTGTGGACTAACAAAAACTTACGACAACACATGTATTCATAATAAGTAGGGTATCTTAAAAACATCAATGTTGTGCTAGGATGCTTTGTTTTTACGAGGAGCCGAGACCAATTATACAGTAACATTATTACTGAATCACTAGCTAACGTTAACATAATGTGAAATCTACAGCCTGGTTTAGCTTGGCTAATAGCAGAAAGATAAACACAAGGATAAGGTATCGCAGCCTTGACTATACTGTGAGCAAAAACAGAGGACAAATATGAGTGTTTTGGAGACTTAATCCGGTTCTTAATTTAAGTGAGCCTATCTGGGCCTCCAAACAATAGCAGCGAAATTGTTAGCAGGCTAAAATTAGCTGGCCTGAGAGCCACAGCCCCAGCGTCTGTCAAAACAATACGCTGGAAAACATCGCACTTTGACTCACAGTTAGCTAATAAACTATTAACTTAACCAATGTGTTGATAACTTACCCAGAAGCCTCTCGAATGTGCCTCCGCCTTTTCCCATGTTGGATTCAAAGTCTCAAAGTCGCTGTCGGGGCTTGTTGTTTAGTGAACGGGTCCTGATATTTTCACCGCTGAGGTTAGCCTGTTAGCTTCTGTGTTAGCCACGGAGCACAGCTGTACTGCTCAGCTCTTCCTACTTCCCACTTCCGCCTTAGACACAACAACATGGAGGGATTTTTCTCCCTCTAGCGACCGATAAATGCAACGACAAGTACGTATAGTAACATAAACATTATTATAATGGCCATTTGTTATCATTTTAATATGGATAATCTAAATGTATCTGTCTCGGAAATAATAATAAAAATATTCTTAGGGGTTAGTATATTCATTGGAGCACGTGGAGAAAAAGAAAGCTTTCCTATGTTTGTTTATTTTTGATTGCAAATTATTATTCTATTTTTATTATAACGATTGTAAAATTATTTAAATAAATATGATGTTATTATATTATTATAAATATAACATTTGTTGCATACATTTAAAATATTAATTATTATTATTTATGATGTTTTAAAAAATGCGCTAGCAAAGAAACAAAAAGATGTCAGAACATATTTTTTCTTCTTTTTTAAGATGTTGGTATTTTTTTCCTTTTTAATCTTTACTGAATGATTGTTTATTTATTTATTCCTAAATAATATGTAATATCAATGTTTAAGTAGCATTGTATTATATTATTCAAGGAAAAAAAAGAAAGAAAAGAAAAGAAAAAGTAGAAATATCACAATGTAGAGATACTCTGCTACAAAAAAGTCCTGCATTCAACATCTTACGTAAAAGTACTAAAATGTTAGCATAAAAATAAACTTAAAGTACAGAAAGTAAAAGAGCTTTGTGGACTGTTTCAGAATAATCTATATTTGATCAGATATACAATAATAAATATAATATAATATAGAATGTATATTTTACAAATCTACATTGACCATATGGAATATGATGAAGTGTTACACAGTAAATTAAACTACCCAGCATATAAATAACCTGAAATAGCTGAAGTCTAACCTGTCCTGACCTACAGCGGTTGAGCTTCTCACCTTGCTGCAGTGACTCAGTCTGTGACATCACTGTTAGGTATGGGTTACAGGCACAACAAAGCACATTTTTGTCCACACCTTAGAGGTAAAACAGGCTTGAAACCTTCAACCAGGGAGTCCAGCGAGACAGCCCTGGTGTTAAGTTTCTCCTAAATAAGCATCAGTGTAATGCATCAATATGAGATCTAGAACGAGTCATTGAGTCCCTACCAGCTCCACTATCGGCTCTGCTGGGGGTTTACCTCACTGTGAATGATATCACCAGCACAGTACAGCCCAGCTGTATGATTGGTTGTTACTGTACTTGTGTTAGTGCCATACCTTTAAACTATTTTGAGACACTGCACTGATTATTTACTATGTAAATAGTGCACTTGTTTCACTCTTCATTTTCCCCATTACATTGTACAGTCTGCTTTACTGTATTCACAGCTACCAACGTTGGTATAGGCCTCCTTAGGTCATGTATGAGTCACTACCTGGCACTTGGGACACTGGCGCCCATTGTTATCGTGGTGCTGTAATGCTCTATAAAGTGGCATTGTGCTGCTTTGTCCTCTGCTGCTGTTACGGACAGAAAGAAAAACATTTTACTGTTTACAGCAGATAGAAAGCGAATGTCAGGGGGTTATTTGCAATGCAGTTAATGTAGTTTAAGAAAATTTAGCTTGGAAGAAGTATTGGACTTCCGAAACAGCATTGTGTCAGCATGTACAGTAAAATAACTCTTTATAGTTTTTAATACACTGAAATTGTTTTTTGAACTCCATGTGGGGGTCATTTACTTGCAAGTGAAATAGCACATAATGTGAGGGATCTAAACAATGTCTCATGAATAAAGATTGTGATTTTTCCACTGTGCTCGTAACATCCCACATTACATGCTTCCACCCAGAGACACAGACAGATAGGCATGCATACATGCGATTCGTACATTCTGTATTCATCTGGTAATATCACATCAGTTTGGATATCCAAGATAGATGATTGGATGGAAACTTTTGTCAGTGAATTATTGTGCATGGAGAGTAAGAGATTACGTGTGGTTCAATGTTCTCAAGGTTACTTCATAGAATAATTTTTATGCTGAAAAGGAAAGATAACGTGTTTTTCTTTGTCCCTGGTACGGAGTAGCCAAGGAAGGAAAAAAGGAGATGGAAGATCGGAGATGGAGGACCACACACACACACACACACACACACACACACACACACTTCTCAACAATATGGCACCACAAGCAAATGTACACACACCCCCATTGTTCTATTGTTCTTCGCCACTCGTAGTGTTTACATAAAGGAACAAAACAAAGATTTTCTTCTCTCAAACACATGCAGATTTTATATCATAAAAATGTGAACACACACCGTATCCCTCAGCAGAGGATATTTGGAGGACCAAAACTTTTATTTTATTTTACACTGACAGACAGAGAACAAGGTTATTGGAGGATATCAGGTATGAAATAATAAAATGAGTTCAGTTTTCCCTAAACAGCCTCCGGCGGCTTTTCAGAGAAAAAAGCTAACTGGAATAACATTAAATATAAAATAATTACAAGGAGCAAAATCAAAAGGAGATGAATCAGGTTTGTTTGGGGTGTATCTGTGAGACTTGGAGGCTTTTGGAAACTTAAACATAACCTTTGACTTGTGTGGCAGGTGCCCTGCGAGGACTACTTTCTCCACTGCTGAAGGTGGGAGAGCCCGGCATGCCAGGGGGACTTGACCCGGCATAGAGCAGAGATCCCCCAATGAGGAGCAAGGCTGAAGCCACCCAGCCGATGTACAGGGCAGGGCCGAGCTCGCGCTTGTGTGGGGCCGCCACGTGTGGATCATAGAAATCCCTGATGATGGAGTGGGCCGTCCAGCAGACGGGCACAAGGTAGAGGAAGCCTGCGATGGCAAAAAGGGCGCCGGAGATGCGAGCGATACGGGCCTTGACGCTGTTTACGCCGATGCACTTGGTGCACTTGACTCCCAGGACCCCCAGTGTCAGAGCCAGGCCACAGATCAGGATGGAGAACACGGTGAGGCCTCGGGCAGCCTGCATGTCACTGGGCAGAGCCAGCAAGCTGTCGTACACCTTACACTGGATCTGACCTGTGCTCTGCACGATGCAATTCATCCAGAGGCCTTCCCAAATGATCTGAGCCGTCACTATGTTGTTCCCGATGAAGGCAGTGACTCGCCACAGGGGGATGGCACAGACTATCAAACCACCCACCCACCCCACAAGGGACAGGATCAGACCCAGCAACTGCATGCCCGTGGTTGCCATGGTGAAAGGTGTTTGTTTGAATCAGATGGATTTGTCCTTTCTTTTATTTCAGTCTCTGCTTGTTGCAGAGGGACGGCTTATAGTCCCACAAAGAAATGTGACAGTCTACAGTACTGGGAAGAATGCGCTCCACTGCAGGATCCTCAGACTTCAGGTGATGATGTCGCCGAGTTTAGCTTGGGTCAGACAAGGACAGGTATCCTGAAATTCAGAAAGTGACAAAAACAGAGCAAATTATTCATTTTTATCATCATAGTCCAACAAACCTCACAGATACAAAAATATCTCCAACTTCTTCCCTTTTGCTATAACGAGCATTGCATCAGTGAAGTATAAAAGACTTATAGAGCATATATTTATCATAAATATTTAGAAACTGAAGCTGTGAGGCCCATGTTTAGTGGATTCCAGTGAGAACCACAGAGAATAGCCGTCTTTGACACAGCTGTGGGTGTCGAGCTACGCCTTGCCTGGTGAGTGGATTATCTCAGAAAAACATGAGGAGACTCTGAACACAAGCATCTTTCATGAAGGCTCATAGAGTGGGCCAGGAGGACCTATGTATGTCATCTATTTATCACAGCTCTCACCATCAACGTTTTACCAATTCTGTGAATCAAACGCTCCCTGGACATCAATCCAGGGGGTTCGACGTGATGGAGGTGGAGGGGAAAAAGACAAAAGGATAGACATGATCCATAAGGACCCTGTAGAATAACATGTATGCAAAAGATCCCCATCTGAGAGGATTTTTATTACATTTGATATGAATAAATGACTGTTATGTAAGTGGGCAGACAACAATGGATCATATGAATCCTTGAAACCAGAATAATCATTCTGACAGGCCTACATTCTCCCACTGTTACATGATATTGTGCACAGATTTATGAAGTCTATCAAAGGCCCCAGAAGGCCCTCAGACAGACCCGACTTTAGGAAAATCTGATTCTTTTCTTTGGTACAATGAATAAAATACTTTCTATGATTGTAAACATTGCAATGAGGCAATATTGATCCATAAACCTGCCTCCAATGCTACTTAAATAAAAGGAGGTATTACATGTTATGACAACTAAACATATAATGGGATAGTAACTGGAACACTCTTTATATTCCTTGATGTTCAACGCAAATTCATCACTTTTTCAGTCAAATTGGACTTTTCTGGATATTTCACTGCGGGATAAAACAAGATATTTACCTCAAATGAAGTTGCTGCTCCTCTTGGTCCACAGGTTAGTGTTCCTCTGCTTGTGTAGGTCAGCTGGGGCGTCTGGAGATGTGACTGGCGGCCCTGAGATATTCAGCTCAGTCCACAGGGAGGCTGCAGAGCGGGGCAGGCTCTATCTCGCAGGTCAGGTGGAGAGGATCGATCAGCTTCTGCACCCAGGACTGGACTGGAGATGGGGCTGCCCTCCGAGATGCCAGCGCAAGTCTGTGTGGCAGTGGGCAGAAGCATGCGCTTGTGTGCACGACCGTGTCAGTGTGTGAATGAGTGAATGTGTTCGAGTGTGTCTCCCAGTGCCTGGTGTACGAGCACAATGCCCTGCTGTTTTCGCTGTGCCCTCCCTCCCTGCTCCTCGTCAACCTCTGTCCCAACCCTGCAGCCCCTCACACCCATCCAGCTAAGCAACCTATTTTCTCCTCTTTTTTTTTTATTTGACTCACTTGTTCATTTATGAGAGTCTTCTCTTTTCTTTTTTTTCGGCCCTCCTCTTTCTTTTTCAATCTGTTTATGGGTTTCATTGAAGTTTTCGAGTGCAGGGAGTCAGTCCTTATGCAACCTCTTGTTCACTGTTCTGACAGGAAAAATGTGGTTCATTGTACTTTTTCACATGAATATGTTATTAAATAAATATATCTGACGCACTGGATTGATACAAAGAAGATGATCACGAGCAGAATAACTGCATTTATAAAGTAGATTTAAATATAAAAAATAAATATGTTTTTTAGATGCTGCAGAAACTGGAGGAGATGATTAGAGGAGTGGCGTTTTTGCCTCCATGCAGGCGACCGGGACTGAAGAACGGATGCAGCCTGTCTGTGAATGTGTCTGTGAAGGTGTGAATGTGGACTCCAGATTCTGCGCAGTAAAAGGACACGCGGCCTTCAGTGTAGTCCAGGAACACGCCCACCTTCTTTGGTTTCTGCTCCAGAGCCAGCGGCGTGACAGGAGAGCTGTTGGCGACATACTGACCTCCAGCCTTCAGGCTTAAAGTCCAGAACCCGTTGGCTGGGCAGACAGTGAACTTTCCCTTCCTGTTAATGGACTGCCTGACAACACCCAGATTCCACTCGATCTTCTCCCCGACCTCCACCTCATAGTAGCACCTCCCTCCGCTGAGGCCTTCTTTGGCCAGCACGTTGGCCACCCGGTCGAACCTCTTGGGGTTGTCTGGTACCTCCTGGAGCTTGTCCGTGTGTCTCACCTGTTTCCTGTCATCTGAGACGGACAGGAAGGGGTGGGCTGTCTTTGCACTCAGATTGACATCCACTAAAAAGAGAGAGACAAGACAAACACGTTTTACTCATTAATTCGAGGTAACAAAGGGGGAGTAGTTGATGTACAAATAGTCATGCTGTGGGTGAAGTATTCCTTTAAATTCCCCTTTTTTAAAATTAAATTCTCAGTATTTTATTTGGACCTCCCCTGCAAATAATTTGTGTACGGCCCCTTTCATTTTTTTCGTGCAGGTGAAGCCTTACCTGTGTATTTCTCGATTCTCTTTAGTTCTGTCAAAGAGGAAAAAACGTTATTTAGTTTATTGTTGAATTCTCATTTAGTTCTGCAATAAGTCACCTCTGGTCAAAACTATAATATATAATATGTCTCAATACACTTGCACTACTGCAGAAGTTTGCATTGATTTTCTATTATCGTTATTGTAAATACCTTTAGCATCTTCTTATTTGCTGTATTTTATTGTATTTCATTTTATATTTTAATTCCATTTTCCTGTCTTATGCTGCAAAAATACAAAAATGTCCCCTCGTGGATTAGTAAAGTATATCATAAAAGTTTCCTTCCTCACCAGATTTGGAGAGCCTGTTGACTTCTACCTTTATCTTTTCCATCATGTCTGACAGAGCTCTTCTGGTCACTCCGAGACAAGGGTCCGTTTCTATGGTAACCTTGGACCAGTCCTTCATCTCAGAGGGGACCGTAGTCGGAACAATGTTCTGCGTGACATGAATAAAGTTTTTACTGATGGGAGCCAGCGTGGCTGCTCAGCTGTCATCATTACCTGCAGGAGGTAAAGCTGCTCACCACGGTAACCTGCTTTGAATCATCACTTTGGTCACTGCTGAGAGGAATCTGGGGATCAGATTCGGTCGTCTCCTTCTTCAGCTCCTGGATCTCCTGTTCGATCTCTTTCACCAGTGTTTCCACTCTCTTCTCCTCCTCCCTCTGTCTCCCCTCTATTGCGTCAACCACCCCTTTATGACTCCTCTCCATCGCATGCACGAGGGCGGAGAAGATCTTCTGGCTCTCCCGCACCTCTCTGAGGTAGGAGTTCTGCTTGCACACATCATCATGTATCATCAATCGATGATATAATATTTTATATTTATTTTAAAAACAGAGATTTTCAACGCACCTTTTGGAGCTCGAGAGAAAACTTCAACCTCTCTATCTTCTGCTGCCTTTCCTGAATCATTTGCTCAGCATCTATAACCTGGAACAGTCACATATTGAAATATATTAGATGTATTAACTAACCAGTGGTTGAAAAAGTATTCAGATCTCTTACTGAAGTAAAAGTACTAATACCACACTGTGAAATTACTACAAAAAAAAGTCGGAATGTATTTAAAGTTTCAAAAGTCAAAGTAATCATTATTCACAACGGCCCCAGTCAGATTGTTTTATATATTCTTGATAAATTATTGGATTATTTGTATTGATGCATTTACGTGAGCAGCGTTTTAATTTTGTGAAGATAGGGCTCATTTTAACTACTTAAATTTAATTTTAAAAAATGTAATCACTCTAAATTGATCATGTTTTTATGTTAAATCTTGACCTGAAAAGTGACTAAAACTGTTAGCTAAATATAGAAGTTCATACAAAGTTATATAATCTAAAAATACTCAAGTAAAGTACAAGTATCTCAAAATAGTACTTACGTACAGTACTTAGTTACATTACATCTCTGTAATTAAAATATTTCTTAGGATTGAAAGGCAGTAAAGTACCATTTCCTCATCCGGGGGTTTCTGCGGTCGAGCCTTCCTGTAGTTTTCAGAGACTTCTGCCAGGATGCGGTTGACGCTGAGGTCAGGCCGCTCAGCAAACAGCCTCCTGCAGTGGGGGCAGTATTTGGACTGGTGTCGTGTCCAGTAGTGGCTGAGGCACGACAGGCAGAAGCTGTGACCGCAGGGTATGGTCACAGGGCTGGTGAAGATGTCTCGACACAGAGGGCACAAGAAGTGCTTCTCAGGGAGGAGGCTGATTGTCGAGGCCATGCTCTGAAAATAATAATTACATAACAATGTCAACAAAGTATGAGGAAGCTTTTCTCTGGTGTGTTTTTAGCTCTGGATGGAGGTGGATAAGCTTGCACTTGATGCAGCGCAGTGTTTATTTTTAAAAATTGAAATAAAATTATATAAAATTATATTTTTCATCTACTATAGTAGAGTAAAAAGAACAAATATTCCCTTTGAAATGTGATGTTTAGTTTAGCATTTAGCTCAGGTTTATTTTTTCAGTAACTGTCAACTTTCAAATACATTAAGAAAAATTATAAATAAACAATATTAAGTCAAGCAAAGGCAACTAATGCTGACTGAAAAGTTATAAACGAAACCCTTATCTCATTATACGTATCCTTTATACACTAATTCTTACTGGAAACCAAATATTCCACATTAATCTACTGTAATTGTTCTTCTGCTTAAAAACGAAGCTTTTACTCTGAAATGTGAAAAGCACAAATATTTTCAGCTCAGCTATGCAGACTCTCGGGAGAAATGGGACGTCATGTTCTGGCACTCCTCTCTTACTATGCAATGATACACAAAGGACAGGATATGTGACTTTCTTTTTATAATCCACTAAAGTAACATTCATCTCACCTGTGAAAGCTCCAGACAGTGGAGCCTAGCCCCTGATTATTTCTAAGATAGTGTCTTCTTTTTGTTATCGTCACAGTTAACAAGAACTTCTTTGTGATAAACTTAAAGAGAACGGAGGCAGCTCAATAAAATATGTGGTGAGGTATGTGGTCAAACAGGTAGCAGACACAGTGTTTGTTGCGTCACTGGGGAGCTACAATACAACTCAACACAATACAGGAAGTCCTGAAATCTGACTTTGGACTCTGACTTTCATGAAGGAAACACTTGGATTATACAGCAAATTAAGGTCTTAATTTGTGGTCAGAAAATAGGTAGATTACCAAAAGTAAACAGAAACTAATGTAAAAACAGTGCGTGAGTGTGGTCTTACCTTCTCAGGTAGATCTCCTTGCTTTCAGTCCGCTCTGTTTCTATTCACAGTTCCAGGTGATAAAACCAAGAGGCTGCTAATGGTTTGCTGAGAACAGGTGCACTGAGCTGTGTGTTATCTTAGAAAGGGGCAGTGCTTTACACAAAGGCATTCTCGGTTCAGACTCCACCCTGAATTTTATCTGAATTACTCTTCAACTAACCTGCAGCGAGACACCAGGAAGTGTGGGAGGCTGAACACAATGTTGTGTGGTTTCCAAAGAACAAACTCTCACGTGTGCCGTCATAAGTCACTCTTCCGTTTATTAGGGAGACAAAATGTACAGTTTAAATCAGCCATGAGATTTACTGTTTGTGACAATGAGTGGTTCCCTTTTATGGTATAAAACAAGTCAAGTTTGAGGTTTTCTGTACCAAGTCAGCCTGACACTACATACAAACTATTAGATACAAAGTGCACATAATAAAATTTCTTTTTTTTTGTTTATATTGCTGTTTTACATGGTTTTAAACATGTACAGTAAATATAATTATTTTCACTATGAATACCAGTAAGCTGTATTAACTGCCTAATCCAACTCTCTTATGTATATAAAACAACCTGTCCTTATTTATCCCAGCACCCTTTGCACTCTGCACGCCAATATCCTCCAGCTCATCACATACCAATGCTCGGTCAGTGCCTTTCAGCATCAGATATTGATCACAAGGTACCCTTTAGCATTATGCATGAGCCACATTAGGCTTTCAGCTAAGTCCCATGTAAATCCATCTGCATCATTATTAGACTCTAAGGGTAATTATTGTACTATAAAGAGCGCAAAAGTCCGTTCAGGGTTGCAAATGGGTGAAACAAACCCCAGACTTTGACTGAGACCAGCGTTTGTGTCCTGTGTGAAACCAAAAGTCAGTGTTAATCTAGAAATTAACTTTGGTACACAGATCAAGCAATTTATAGTTTCCATGTAGTAGTTATTTCAACCCCAGCCCTACTCTTTGCTCTGTCACGGACGAGGAGTTGAAAAGAAGCGATTAATGAAGATGGAGTTGAAGTTCAGCCGGGCAGGCGGAGCCACTCTGTCCTCTATGTGCTCTATAGCTACCTGGGCTGTTCCCCCTGCTGATCCACCTACAGCACCACCTATGATCCCGTAAAGAACCATCCCCCCTGGCCCCTCTATGGCCCCAAACAGCGCCCCCACGACGGCTCCCACAACAAGACCCGTCCCCAGTCCTCTTGCCAGGGAGGTTCTGAGCCACCCGTTGTCCATCTCTGCCTTGGCTCTGATCTCTGCGCCGACACTGGCTGTGTAGGCGTCCTTCTGGTGGTACAACTCCTCCGCTATGTATTGCTTCTCCATCTCCGTCCATGCCTTCTCTATCTCTGACGTCCTCTGCTTCCTGAGCCTCTTCTCCTCCTTCTTCACATAGTCCTCCGCCCTCTGGAAAGTCCTGCTGGAGAAGCAGCCCCCTCCCAAAGAGGCCACCGTCCTCTCGATCTTCTGCAGCAGCATTCTGTCCCGGCTGCGATCCCTCCAGTTCTTGCTGAAAACGTGAAATCGTCCACCGTACTTGTCAATCAGATCTCTCAGGGGCCAGTCGGTCTTCAGCACCCTGTCTTCCACTTCAGCTACCCCCAGGGTTCCCTCATAAGCTAGGAGGACCATGCAGTGTCTCGGACTGTGTCTTCCAAAGCGTTCCCTCATCAGTTTGGGGGTTTTCATATCATTCTGGGAGATTTTCTCCACATCGAAGGCCATGAGAAATGCATGAGGACCGGGAATGCATAAGCACTTAGACCTCCTCAGCTCCAGCTTCCTTTTCGATCGAGATATATCCTTGTCATAGATGTTTGGTCCGTGGACCAAAGCTACTCGTCTCCCAGCCAGCTCTGCAGTGTACTTCCTGCTGTCCGAAATGCTGGAGGTATCCTTAGCAAACTCCTCTCTCCCGAGTATGGAATTTATCAGAAGGAACTGTGAAGGTCCACTGCTTCCCACCACCATCAGCCTTAATTCTACAGGAGATACTGTGGAAAATGCAAAAAAAAGGAATGTGCGTTTGTTCACACTTCTTATTGTATATCACTGTTTTTTCACAATGCTTTTAAGAACATCAAACATATGTAGTAGTTGCTACAAGAAGCTGACAAAATCCTGATAAAGAGGGGAGAGTAGAGTTTCAAAAAGTACACTACCAATACCAACACCAGTAACCCTAAAGTGATACCAATACCAATAGAGTATCATTTTTCATACCCTTTTCTACTTTATTGGAGACCGATCATGTGAATGAAAGCATTCAGTTGTGTGAAAAGCCTATTCACTATTCACCCCCTGCATTATATTAAATCAGTGAGCTTACCTTTTACTTTTTTCCTCTTATCCATTTGGCAAATTCACAGTACGGATATAGTCTTTTAATGTGGATGATCACAAAGTTCTCCAGCTCATCACTGGACTGAAGTCGTCACCATAAGTGTTGCATGCATTCAATAAAAACACATCCCTCTCTCTCTCTCTGTTGATTAGGTAATTGGGTACCAGATTTAATATTAAATGGAAAATGCCCCCAGGGTTATAAACTGGCTGTGAGTACATTAACATGTATTGGCATTCCTAATGAAACACTCAGATTAAGTGCTTAATGTGTTTTGTATTTTTGCAAGTTTGTATTTTGGTAAAGCTGAGACTGGAGGGATGTTTTTCTACTTACACAGCTGAATTGGCTCAAAATGATGAATTGATTCAATTTCATTTCACATTGATATGTGAACAATTTCATAAACATTAAAAAAGTGCAGATTTCTTTCTTTCTCTGGTAGAATTAACACTAAAAGTGACCCTACAAGGTTATCTCACTGCCGGCCCACCAGACAGAGTTTTTTCTCCGGGGTTGGAGAGATCAATAGCTCATTAAATTAGTTTGATCCTGTGTGAGTAGAGCGCACATTTATAATCTAAATATAGACCACTCTTCATGTGTTCTCACTGCAACCATAAATGAGAGTGTTTACAAAAGTCTGCAGACGAAAATCATTGCATTTACTGCTTTAAAATAATACTCCACTATCTTATAGGAAAGGTGTGATTTTTACTCCACTGCATTCATTTGACACCTTTAGTTATTAGTTACTTTGAGTATTGATTCGGACAATAATAAACAAATAAATTATGATGAATGATTATGGATAAAGAAAGGACTTTATTGGTGAAATTCATGTTACCCTGCTTTAGGCCTACATATACTAATAATAAAAAAAATGCAATATTAAAGCAATGCAGCCTATATATGAAGTCATCAATAATTACAAAATAATAATATAACATATATGATTCTAAAATTGGACATGTGCATAATGTGTTCTATCATTTTTGGAACTATAACTATATATTTTTTTACTTGTGAGTATTTTCATACTTTAGTTTACTTAAATAAATGATGGGAGCACCTCTTCCACCACTGCACACAGTGCAGTAATCTGCAGCTTGCTAATTGTAACTCTTCCGCTAGTGAAACAGCGCCACTGTGCGGTCAAACTACGTAACTGCACACGCGGAGGAAACCACATTTATCTGCTTCCTGTTTAGAGTGACGTCACAGCCACCAGGAAGAGATTTGTAAACAGACAGATGACTTTGTTGTGACCGTTGTGACTCAATTGTCATTGAAACTTTGACACAGTCTTCATGTCGATGATGCAGACAGCCTCGCGCAGCTGACAGATAAACACTGTCGACTGATGAGACTGACTGACTGACTGACGGCATGATGAGACTGACGCTGCACGCGGCCAAACGTGCCCTGTCTCCCGGCCTGCGCTGCTTGTCTCAGACTTCCGCCGGCGGAGACATAATTGAGGACGTATTTGAAGGGACAGGCTCTCCACGTCCCGCAAATCAGGCGTCTCTCTACGTGCACGTGAGCAGGCTTTGGTCATTTTAACTGATTCGATATTTCTGTGCAGAGAAATATGCATACCCATGCATGCACTGATCTGAATCTATTTCTCAGGCCAATGCAAATACTATGTCATGTCTAGAAAGTTTGCCCACATTATGTCAAAGTCACCTTCCTCCTCTCTTCCTCTGCAGTGGCCTTACTGTCTCCGGAGGTGCTCCTACTGCAACTTCAACAAGTACATACCCAGAGACAACAATGACCACATGATGACTGAGTGTCTTCAGAGGGAGACGGAGACGCTTCTGCAGCTCAGTCAGGTATCCTGGTATGATGCTTTGTTTGACTTTTCACAATAAAATCAGCTTTTCAACACATTTTATTTTCATTCATTAAGGGCAAGCCCTCATTTTTAATGATGTTAAGAGCACAGGAAAAAAACATAAGCAAAGAACAATCAACAACCATTGGAAAACAATTGTGTTGAGTGTCACCGTATGTTGTAAGATGTCCAAGAAGATGCAGCAGAAATTCAGTATTTGTCCTGGGAACATTGAGTGTGTAGGTTAATTACTAAGTGACCAGTTTATTAAAGTGCTGAGGTATGGTGGCATGTTGCCTATCAAGAAAAGGATCCAGTGCATATCTCATCTCCCAGATAAAGGTGCCCATTCCACCTTGTGTGTAAATAGCAATGATGGGTGGAGTACCTGTCACCAGTAATGAATGGGAGTGCAGAGTGATAACATTAACATAATCTAGAACTGATGAAAAGACAGCCTGAATGATCCGTTTCCGACTAAATTTGTTCGATAGCTGATTTTTTGTTTTAATTAACTTACAAGTATGCCAATCTGAAGTTTAAATGTAAGCCTTTAACCCTAATGTCTCCCTGCAGCATCACCTCTGTGTTTTTTGGTGGAGGGACTCCAAGCCTGGCTCCTCCTTCAACTATCGCTGCAGTCCTTGAAACCGTTTCCAGGCGGGCGTATCTGTCAGATAAGGCCGAGGTCACGCTCGAGGTCAACCCGACTCCTGTGGGAAAATCAAAGTTAGAGGACTACTGCCATGCAGGGGTGAACCGCCTCTCCATCGGAGTCCAGGTGAATATATAATCTACAGAACACAGAATATTCATTATGAATTATATAACATTATCAATGCTCCAGTCTTTGCAGGATGAGGATTTGCAGATTCTGGGAAGAGACCACAGCCCCCATCAGGCCCTGCAGACCGTGGAAGAGGCCAGGAGGCTGTGTCCCGGGAGGGTGTCGGTGGACGTCATGTTCGGTCGGCCCAGACAGAGCGTTGCATCCTGGGAGAACGAGTTGTCGGAGCTGCTGAAGGTGTGCGACGACCACGTGTCTCTGTACCAGCTGACGTTGGAGCGGGGCACCCAGCTGTTCAGAGAGGTGCAGCGAGGAGAGGTGACCGTGCCCGCCGAAGAGGTGACAGCAGAGATGTACCAGAGCGCCAGGACGACTCTGCAGCAGCATGGCTTCCTGCAGTACGAGGTGTCCAACTTTGCAAGACATGTAAGTCCCTCAGAAAAAAGACGTCGAAGAATAATAACCTATTATATTATTATTTGGGATCCCTGCTCTAGGCCTTAGGAGACATTATTTATGTTATGTGGATTAAAGGAAAGTTTTTAGGAAACCTTTGGATTACTGAGATGATACGATGATCAATGACTGTTTTTTCCTATATCAACAATAACAACAACAAGGCAATTTTAACTAACTAATGTGAGCTAAAATGGGATATAAATAACACAAAAATCTGAGATATTTCTGGTGGAGCATCATGTCCGCCCACTGAAGAACTGAAGTGACTGTTAAACTTTTAGTTTGCCATCTGTATCCCATGGATCCTTCTCCATCCTTCGACACTGCCGACTATTATTCAGCTTTTCTTCTTTGTTTCTGGTGAAATGTCTCAAACAACACAAGGCAGATGTCCACCTCCCTTCTGCAACAGTTTGCAAAAAAAAACAATCTCAATAACATGTTTGCTGTGTGTTGTGCAGAAAGCAGTGAGTCATCACAATGTGAGCTACTGGAAAGGAAGACAGTACATCGGTGTTGGCCCAGGTGAGTCATCATGTAGTTTGAAGGCAGGGATTTGTAAGAATATTGTGCTATTTTTAACGCTTTTGTTTGTGGCAGGAGCTCATGGGCGGTTTGTGCCTGTCGGGGAGGGAGGTGCGGTTCGGGAGGCGCGGACCCAGACCCTGGAGCCTGACGTCTGGATCCGTGAAGTCCAGCAGAGGGGACATGGGACACGGAGGCGGATTCAACTGGGCCACCTTGAAGTGTGAGCTGTTGCACTTACAGGCTGTCGTGTTGTAACGAGTGTTTTTGGTCACTGTTACTCACTGGGGCAGCTGCTGTTTCCATGTGAAATCTGACCATTCTGCATGACACAGTGTGAGAGACAGTGTTGGAGGTCGCTGTACATGTGCTTGTTCTTTCAGACGTTCTGTCCTTGTGGGGCTCCATTGTCAGCTGTCCTTGTCATTATCAGATAGTCTGTTCTGAAAGATGCTTCTTTTACAGACTGGAGGAGGTGTTGGTGATGGGAATGAGAATGACCGAGGGCATTAGTCACAAGGTGAGCCCGACGTTAAATGCACTAATGGAAAATATTCTATTCAGCCTTGTTTCTGTGAAAGCTTTTCTCTCAGTGAAGGTGATTTTTTTTTTGTGGTGTTTTAACAGCACTGGGCAATGTTTTGCCCTCAGCTTGGCCTCCATGAAGTGTTTGATTCATCCACTGATGTCCAGGAGTTACTGCAGAGTGGGCAGCTCATTCTTGATGACAGGTGACTCATGTCTTTCTTTTTAGAAAGTTAATGTTCTGGTTATTTAAAAATGAATTAATTCCCAAGGTTGGTGTATTCATACAGCTCATTATACTTGACCAGCAGTCTGGAATATTCACTTAACTGTAATTCAGGACGAAGAAAAGTATGAGACACATTTAATAAGCTGCATTCAGATTAATTTTATGTCAATCAGGTTTTCAATTAATCAACCAATCATTGCAGGTTTACTCTTTACTGCCTGTGTCTCTTATCATTTATTTATCTTTTTTTGTTTCTCATCAGAGGTCTGCGCTGCTCCTGGGACGGACTGGCCGTACTGGACAGCATGCTGCCGGCTCTGCTGGTGGAACTGGAAAGACAAATCTCTGATAGGCTACAAAGGGACCAACACACTGATGGACAAACAAGGAAAACCTCCAACCCACGATGACAGTAATGTGAATACAAAAGGTAAATTCAGAGAAGGCCTGTTGGTGGATTAGGCTGATGGGACAACTAAATCTTTATTATTTAAGCTTTATGTTCAATATTTTATATTTATATTTTTTGTATGAGGAGAGTTTTTCTTCTGTGTTACTTTGCTGCTACGCTCTATAAGAACAGTGTGTTATTTGAGCTTGTTTTATAGAGAAATAAAACAGGCCCCACTGGCTTTTTCTATCATATTGACTCTGTATCAAACTGTAAGACTTGCCATCACTCAGACTCAGAACATTACATTTTAATATATTTTTTAATGACTGCAGGTGCTGCCGTGTCGTTATTGCTCAGCCGGAAACATTTCTCAATAAGTAATTTTACTGTCATCAAAACATAACGATCCCTCTCCCAGTACACAGGAAATTGTATCTACTTTGAATAGACTTTAACGCTCCTTTGGAGGATAAATGTATTAATTAAGAAAGAATCTTTGCTCTGTAATTTCTTCATTATTTCCTGCAATGCGTTATTAATATGTCAGCTCTTTGAAGAAATTTCCTCCTGAAATCTGCCCCCGTTATAAACTCCACAAACTCAAGTCAAATAGCATTAAATACAGCCTGAGTGCTTTGTAATTTGGCACTTACTATCAGGAAACACGTAGAGATATATAGACGCAGACATTTGTAGGGAAATTATTAACCATAAAATCTGGTGTCACCGTTTTCCCCCTTTAAGTGTCATTTTGATGTGGATTCATGCAGTGAATCAAACTAATAGATGGAGGAGAGAATATGTGATGAACGCTGGTGGTGTGTGACCTCTCACCTCCTGTTTATGTATTTTTCTGCTCATATAAGCATCACTCGGTGTTCTCCCAGCCGAGGCCACTTGACATAACTGTGTGCTTGGGATGTTTTTATTCATGAGGCTATTACTAGCAGAACATAATCCCTGTTTATCATCACGATGCTCTCAGCGTAAAGGCTGGAGAAACAGCTCACTGTGTGATTCATGAGGCCTGATGATGAGACCGCAGCAGCACCGGCAGCTTCAACAACTGCAATCTGCTTTTATTTTCAGCTCTATATGCAGTTTAGAACGTACCGGGGACATCATTTTAAAGATACATATCATTGCCGCCACTTTAAAAACACAAATGCATTAATTTGCATTGTAATTTTTTATATTTGAGAGAGAAGTTTTTGAAAGAAGCACAGTGACGGACGTGTAAACTGGATATTAACATTCTAGCAGCAGCAAGTTCTTGTGCTGTGGCTTTGTCTTCAAGAAACCATCCTTTTCACAAACCAAGGCCTCTGTGTGTAAACTGCCCACGCGTTACTTTCTTCGTGGAGTGGGCTGCATGTGTAAGAAAGAAAAGGCTGTGTGTTTTTCAGGACACAAATTGAATCTGTACGTGGCAGAGCTGAGTGGGCCCTCTCCATGGTGCTGATTTCACAGAGTCTTAATATGTCTCTCACATCCGCCTCTTGATACAGGATGCTCCACAAACCCCATTGTGAGCATGCAGGCTATTAGTGCTGATTATCAGCCATTGTAACACCTCTGCCCTCGCCGCCATTCACAGCGCCGTGGGATGATCTGAAACGTGAACAATAATTTCGGATAACAAGTCTAACAAATACTACAAGACGTTTAAGGTCGCTGTGTGAGTCATCTCCCACACCTCCTCCCACACACTTATGCTCATGTTTTGCATCATCACTTGAAGACAATTGATTGCTGACGTCCACAAACACGATCTAACAATCATGGCTGCATGATCTGGACTAAATATTGAATTACAATTAGTTTGAGTGATATTGCGGCTGCGATATGATTCACAGTATTGAAGGGAGATGCTAATTCTTGCGTCATTATTTGCATTTTCAATGAAAAATATATCAAATTATCATGTTTTGGGGAGGATCTGTACCAGATAAATATTTTTTCTTAAGTTTCTAGAATATGTTATGTACACTGGGACAGCTTGTACCACAATGCTTCATTTTGTTTAATGAATTTGGCTTTTAACAAATATTGCACTGGCCCATGTTTTTAAAAAATCTGCTTCTTATTGCATCACTTTAAAGGCGTATATCATTACGGCACTTTAAGAACACAAATACATTAATTTGCATCAGTAATTTTTATATTTTTGAGAGACGTTTTAGAAAGAAACACAGTGATGGACGTGTGCTTAAGGAATGCTTAATTTTGTTTAATTAATTTGGCTTTGAACAAATATTGCACTGGTCCATAATGCAATTTTATATATATATATATATAAATTGTGCAATATCTGCTTCTTATTGGCCTTCTTTTGAAAGTAAACTGAATAAAAGAACAGAAGCACATGTGATCATTATAAATATTTTTTATTACAGGATGATATAAATACAGTTACATAAAAACAATGCACTGGTCCAGCCAGGTGCTACAGAGTATAACTCCTTACATAATATGACATTGCAGCATACTACTGCAATTGGTTTATCGAGAAGGCTCACGATTCATTGAATCTGACACCTCTCGGGTTTGTTGCTCTTGGTGCTTGATCTCAGCACCAGCCGCAGGTCGCTGGTGAAGCTCGGGCGGCGCGCCAGGGGGTCCACGGCGGCGCAGGGCGCTGCGGTTCCCCGGCTCCCTCTCCTCCTGCCCCGCTGGCCGATGCACATCGACTGGTAGCTGAGGATGGGGATGATCTGATGCCGGGACGGAATGGTCTCGTCCGGCAGTCCGCCCAAAGAAGCAAGGGCCGCGAACACAGCATCCAGCCCGGATTCGTCTTTCGCGGAGGTTTCGAAGAAGGCGACGTCCTCCCCGAGTGTCTCCGTCACCTGGGACCGGCTGACGGCTCTCTGCGCCTCCAGGTCCGCCTTGTTCCCGCAGAGCACCACTGGCACTCTCGCGGGATGCTTTAATTTCAGTAACTTTGCTTTGGCAGCTTTGATCTCCTCGATCAGCTCACAGGCTTCATTGAAAGAGTCTCTGTCATCCAGACTGAACACGAGCAGGAAAGAGTCACCTGGGGATGAAGAGAGCGTCACATAAATTAAAGAGTAAAGCCAGTAAGGAGATTTTATCTCGTGTTAGCATCATTCTGACATCTGTATGTACAGTTTTTCTTGTTAAAAAAATATTTCTAAGCAAATAATTACTTTAAATGCAGGCAGTGGTTATTATTATCAGCCGACGTGCTCACCTGTCAGTATGGATAACCTCCGCTTCGCAGGGAAGTCCCTCTCGCTTGCTGCGTCCAGCAGATCGACCTGGTACGCCTCCCCTCCTATGTGGAACAGTTTCCTGTGGAAGTCCTCGGTTGTGGGTTCGTACTCCTCATCAAAGTCTTTACCCAAGAACCGATGGAGGATGTTGGTCTTGCCAACTTTGGGTGCGCCAAGCACAACTATTCTGTGACAGTTCCTGGACTTGGTGAGACCCAGCTCCAGCAGGTCCACGCTCCTTTTGGGGAGCCGATCGGTCGAATTTCCACTGGAGGATCTACCGGTGCTCATTTTCTTATCCTGCTGCCTCCAGCGCCCCTTTACGGTCTTAATAATGCCCAAGCCAGTCTTGGAGATGTTTGAGACTTTCGGTACTGGTGTGAGGGCTGCGCTCTGTAGGACTGGGTGCGTAATGCCGGTGAGAGAGTTGAACATTTCCAGGATGCCGTCAACGGGAAGGTAAATCTTCTCAGTTGCGTTCATCTCCATGTTGTTTCAAGCGTCTCCGGGCACCGACAGAATAAGAGCAAATCTTACCGACCCACTTGCTTCTCCATGTGTGCGCTGTAACAGAGCCGAGAGCCCCCTCTTTATACACCCACAGGGAGCGCAGTGTCTGCGTCAGCATCTCATCCAGTCATCACACTCCTTTTATAGAAGCACAAAGCAGCGCCCCAAACTAAAGAAAGCACGCAAGATCTCCTCTGAAACTGTAGTTTTCCTCTAAAAGAAGTTCCCCAAATGTGTTAAAAATGATCCAAATCAGACTTAAATGATCCTTTTTGTATCTATCAGCCTAATGAAAGCACTGTTGTTTTTAGCACATCATGTTTACATGTCACCTGCCTCATTATATACAAATGAATGAATGAACAGGATGTCCTGATATCTACTTAAATCCCTGTTGCCATGGCATAAAGCATAAAAAGCCTCACACAAAAGGAAAAATGTGCCTGACATACTTGTGCATCTGGGAATAAGTTATTCATGAGGCTGTTATGAACAGCACTTCCAACCCTCCTCGTATCTGCAGTGATCACGACGCCCTCGGTGCCAAGACTGGAGAAACAGCTCACTCTCTGCAGTAGGACTTATGAAGCTATGTGAGGAGACCTGGTTTTATCTTTTAGTGTATAAAGACGTGAAAAATGATTCTGGGAACATCACTTAAAGCTGAAGGACAGGGTGTAAAAACCTGGCCTGACTTTACTGAGGTGAATATTTGAAAGGACTTGATAACAGGAGTCAGAACATACTGAATAAGTGCAATTTCTTCTCCTGTGCACAAACCAAGGCCAGTGAATAATAGCTTCTTTCTGGAGAGTGGGCTGATTATGTAGTCGCACAGAGAGGAAAGGCGGATGGCTGCGGAGAATGCAATCTCATTTCAACAAGTGCAGTTTAATGAAAACAGAGAAACATGCAGTGATTGGAAATCTAATAGAGGTCTGCCCCTGAAAATGATGATGGAGGACAAACATTTTGGTACAAAATGCTATTAAAATAGAATAAAAATAGCGACAACGAAACATAACACAGGGAGTCTTTGTTTGTATGTGGGCTTCAGGTGATTCATACATATGTGCAGTACATTTATTTCTATGTGGAAACATATTTCTCTATTTGGTGTAATGGCAATTTCTGTATATTTTCATCTCTATAAAATGTGTTTTCCTACATATTTTTAATAACTTGGAGAAGAGAAGAAAAAATATTTAAAAGGTAAAATATAGAGTTTTTATATGATGATAATGGATAATCAAGCTCTAGAGATGAACAATTGTATTCGACTTACTATCTGATTTATACAATTCTTATTTGTATCCATAATTAATAATCAAACAGGTATTTTCATACAAAAATCTGGGTGTAATTTTGATGATTTTCAGATATATATTTATATATGATACACTGATAATCTGCAGAAGGACAAAACAATGTTATTTTCTTCTTCTTTGGTGTTCGTCTGTATTGTAATATTACCATGCTATATGTGTTAGGCCACAACAATAACCCTCTTAACCTTGTTAGGAACAGAAAGATCGTGTTAAAAAGAATAAATTCAGCTCTCCTCAGCAGCACTGTGAAGCCAGGATTGATTTTGCTGAGACTAGCAGTCACGTAACTATTATTCACTGAAAATCTGACATAACAGCGAGCTGTTTACACAGAGCAGATGGAGAGACAGGAGAGGTTGTGAAAATAAAAATAGTTCAATATGTATAGCATGTGGAAGCTGTTTTTCTTCTCTTAGAAATATGTTGCATGTATAAATTAATTCCAATTAAAGAAATAATAATAATAATAGAGAACCTGCTTTTTTTATGATTTGTCATTAACTGTTATTCTGCACAAAAGACACTTTGAGTTGTCCTCACTTCTAGCCCTGATGGTGCTGTTTCCATAGAGCTGCAGGACTTGTATATTGCAGTGAAATACAAGGACACAGTGAGTAAAATATAAAAGGAGTGCCCTGAAATGGCTTTGGGGTGCAGAGGGTTGAAGTGAAAACTGCTCCATAAATGCAAATCTGCTCAAAGATCAAAGGGTAAAAAACTATGAATCAATGACAAAAGGCTAGTCAACAACATCCTCTGACTCCAGCCGTGTCCTGAACACTAAATATAGATTGCAACCCCCAAATTGGAAACACAAGGTTCTAAAAAAAAGGCTTTACTGAAGCGATGTTTCCTGCACAAGTCAGCCGTGTCGTCATCATCATGCGGTGATTTCCCTCGATGAAGGGTTCAGTCGTGTATCGATATGATTGCCAACCCGCCCTTAGTCACAGTGCAACGTCATAGTGGACTAATGGCTTTAAATTATGCATGCACTTCACTCCTGCACACCGTGATTACATGAGTAAATATAGAAACCACTTTCATAGGATATGGCTATGTTTGTATTTATAGAAATGATTGGACCAAATCATCACACCCATTAAAATATTCACATATTGTGTCATCATCTTTAGGGTCACATGGTTCAGTGTAAAGCAGACACAAACACATCATAGACCTGATGATCAGCAGTATTAATAGTTAATAGTAAGTATTAATAGTTACTAAATATGTAGAACTAATTGGTCTCTTTGTGGGGGGTTTTAAAAACCACACAAATGTGCGAAGACAAACTATTTTATCCTCTTATTTCTCCACAGGCACTTAGAAACCATGAGTCCTCCACAGCTTAAATGAATAAGTCAATTAATTAATTGACTGAAAATTAATAGTTTGATTTTTTTCCACTTAGATAATGCTTCGAGAATCCCTGGTAGTCTTTTAGCACTCGGAGAAAACTCTTAATATCACAACCCACCAGAAAACACACACAGAGCCACCAGGGGGCAGCAGAGAGACAGACTCCACACAGTCCACAGTGGACACAAAGTGATTACTGTGATTACACACTTTCATGTTGGGGATTTTTTTTTACACACAAGATGTCAGATTTCCTCTCCCGTGTGACGTCGCTGCAGGCGGGGGTTATTTATCGCTCCTCTCTCTCCTCCCCCTCTGTGTTCCCAGACCTCGCCTGCATGTCCCCCCTGCACTGACCTCATCACGCCTTTGTTGGGAAACAAAGAGTGTTCAGGCATCTGTTTTCAGGAGAAATAAAGACATAGGGTGCCAAGACAGAGAGGAGGAGGTGCCAGATGAGGTATATAAATTTGGGACCTGATCAATGAGAGCCACATGAAAATGAAACAGAGCTGCGGGAAGTGAATAATACCCCACACTAAAAAAACTCCTTTAGACCCCTAACCAGAAGTTTCACTGCTTGATAAACTTGTGTACACTTTACCCTTGTGTCGTCTCCAGGAGTCGTGCCTTTGTTGTTTGAAGGTGGAGCTGGTATTTCCTGTATATCCTGCTCAGTGAACCAACCACAGGGCCCACTGCTCCCTCCTGCTGCTTCCACCTCAGTTAGATAATCATTACTCACTCACCGTCATGATCCTGCCGTACTTTCATACGGACAGCTTGTAGTGAGCAGAGATTGCTTTGCACATTTTGAACCGAGTCCAAGTCAAGGTAAACACAGAAGAGATTTGGGCCGTGTATAATGCATTAGGATGTGACTTCAGACAACATCCCATTAGCTGTAATAAATAAGTAAACAGCAGAGATGAAGCTGCTGAAGAGGAAATGCGGTGCGTTGTTGAAATCCCTCTGGGACGCTCACTCACTCTGTGAGGAGGAGTTAGCAGCATAGCTGGGTCTGTGCTGCTCACTTATACATAGACACGGACAGAGACGACGGGCCCCTGGGCACACACATGTAGAGGCCCCCATCCTGGTTACACAGCAACAACACAAACTCAAATAAAGTTCACTCTTAGTCGTTTTTTACTCCTTTCAATTTGCATTTTTTGTTATTGTTTAGCATCTTTCATTCTATCATATCTTATGTCTTAATGTGGTTCCTTTTTTGTTGCCTTATTGCATTGTTTGTAGTCATTTGTGTATGTTTTGGTCATTTTGTATCTATTTTCAATCTTTTTTCCCTGTGGTTCTTTGTCTTTGTGGTCATTTTGCATCTTTTCTTCTGCTTTGAAAGTCTATGATTGTTTTTAGTAAGTTTACACCTTGAAGCTGTTTTGCATGTATTTTGAGTGGTTTTATGTTGTCTTGTAGTTGTTTTGTGTATCTTTGTTGTCATTTTGGTTCTTTCATCATAAGTATGTGTGCATTTAGTCATTTTGTGTAAATTTTCAGTCTTTTCAGTGTTATTTGTAGTTATTTGTGGTCATTTTGCATCTATTTCCAATTCTTGTTGTCTCTGTGGGCATTGTGCAACTTTGTGGTCATTTTGCATATATTTTTTGTGTTTCGCAAGTCTGATTGTTTTGCATATGTGTTGAATCATTTTGCGTATCCTTGTAGTTATTTCTGGTCACTTGTAGCCTGTATGTAAATGTTTTTGCTTGTTTTGTGTTTATTTTCAGTCTTTTAGAGTCTCTTTGTGGTTGTCATGGATCTATGTGGTTGTTTTGCATTATTTTTTATTCCTTCTACACCTCCTCAAAGTCGTTTTGCATCTATTTTTAATTGTATTATGTCTTCTTGTGGTTGTTTTGTGTCTCTTTGTAGTCATTTTGGTTCTTTCGTCATCAACATGTGTCTGTTTTTAGTCGTTTTGTCTATTTTCAATCTATTAGCATCTTTTGTGGTCACTTGTTTGTAGTCATTTTGTGTATGTTTGTGGTCATTTAGCGACTCTTGGTGATCATTTTGTGTTACTGTTCAGCTACATTTTGTAAGTCACATTTGTTTTTGTCTCATTGTGCAAAAATATAAACTCCCTAAATGTTTCTGCCTGTGTAGCTTCTGTTACATATAAAACTGCTTGCAGTGCTTTTTGCCCTCCTGAAATACAATATATGATCACAATTCAGGATATAAGATTTAAGAGTATTGACAGTGTGCCTCCACTTAAACCAGTTATTTCGTGTGATTCCTCATTGTGCTCTGATCACCTGCTCCAGTGAGCTCAGATGCTTTTCCCTCCGGCAGTGAAAGGGTTAAGTCTGACTCTGCATGCACCGAGCAGGCCTCCCTCCCTCCCTCCCTCCCTCTGCTCTCCCTCTCCATCCATTTTTACTGTGTGTGTGTTTTTAGGGGGGGCTCGGCCATCTGCAAGCCTGGATTGAGATATGCACACACAACTAACTTTGATAACAAAACTACACCGCCGCGCTTCAGTTTTGGATTCATTTTGAACAGACACGGCCATCATCGGCTCTTTGAATCTCTTTTTTTGAGTTCCTTTCTCTCCCCGAAAGCTCCGGGATATGTCGAGAGGCGGAGGCGTTTCTTCGTCCACCCAAAGCCTCCCCAAGTTGGGACCCCACTGACGCGCTATGACATGAAGGTAAGAGGGAAAGTGGAAGCGGGGGGACACGGGGTCGTTTCGATTTACTGTTTCCATCTTATTCTGTCGAGGTTTCAACTTTTAAACTCCGAAGCAGAGCTGAGTCACGGTCACATACTTCACCTACCCGATCATCCCGTTTGACGCAACGTGCATGATAATGGCTCCAGCCGTCCTAGTTTGGGACAAAAAGGACACAAGTTGAATCGAGAGCTGTGCTTTTTCATCCAGCGGTTTTTTAGTGTTTTTCCACACATCTGCAGGACGTCATTAAACACACCTGGGCGAGCATGTTGGCCTGATCTGGGAACAGTTTGCTTCCTGTAAGTGTCGATAAAGAGTGTTAGGAAATGACACTTTGCTAGATTGTGGGGGGATTTTTAGGCGAATCGAATGACCTGAAGTAGAAAACAGACAAAGTATATACTTTAAGAAGTCAGTCTAGTGTATTATCACATCAAGGTCACAAATTATACTGGAGCTGTGCAAGAAATCTTCATTTTTATGAGAAAAAAAGCGTGTTGTGTTTGATGTTATGGCTATGAGGTTTTCACTGCCCGATAATCGCGACCAAACTAAATTCATTGTAACGATATAATCGCGATATTTATGGAAAACGTGAAAAAGCTAGCCTTTAACTTTTTTAATTGTGCTTTTTTCTGTCTATTTATCGGAAAATTATAACTCAAAATACAAGTTTAGGGAGGTACAGTGTCAGTTTGTAGCCATAATGACATAAGAAAGGGAGAAAAATAAAGAAACTGGATTATTTACAATATATTATTTTGTGTATTATTAACCAAATATTAGTTAATATCAGTTTAATTTTGTAAATATCATGTTTATAGGTATTTTTGTCCGGCAGACATGTTGGCATGTGACAGTAGGAGAAAATGAATGAGGGCTGAATTCCATTTAGCTGCTTTTGTGTATGCTGGTATGACTTATTGGGACATTTTCCAGTTCCGAACAATCTTTAATGGTATTATTAACACCTGTCTCTAATGGGATACTGAAAAGGCTTTACTGGTATGTCCCAACAGCCAGTTTGACAGAAGGAATATTTGTGTGTGTTGGTGGGGAGGGGCTGTTTCCTCCCTACTGTCAGTCTGACTTATGTGATGGTAATTTGTGGGACACTCTAAAGAATGAGTTTATCATCATTATGAGTGTGAGTACAACAGTAATGGAGGCATCAAGATTGGATTAGAAATCTAGCCAGAGGGACGATTTAATTGCCATTCTTTGATCTCTCCTGTTACATCACGCCTCAAAGTGCACATTTGAACTGACTATCTAGTTATTCCTCATACAGGAAGTGACTGTCTAGTTATTCCTCACACAGTCGCCAGCCAGGACCCCAGGGACCGGGAGATAATGGGACTGAAAGGCTCGCATTGGTCACCACTTTAGATTTAACCTGTGGTCAGCTGAGCCACAAGCATTGTGTCTCCTACTACCACTTCACGGTCTATTTACAGCGCAGGAAGCTACCTCATAGTATGACTGATATTGCAGGGCGACTTTAAGGAATACCTCACCCCTAAAATGACCATTTGTCTGTCAATTACTCATCCTGTGTTACCTTAAATTTCTGGAGAAATATTTGTTTAGCTCACATGCCCCCAAGGTTAACGCAGGATCCCAAAATGTACCTAAATAAATCAAGAATTTTGATTGTTCACCGTAGATTCATGTGAGAAAAATCGTTTTTTTCGCCATTTCATGGTGAGTAATTGATCTACAAATGTTCATTTTGGGGCAAAGTAGTACATAAGTGTCTTTACTTTCTGTATGACAGTGTCAGCATGACTATATTTTGCTCCCATTATAAATCAGTTTTGTCATCTTCAACCTTTCAGTGACTCTGGGGGTAGATATCGACCATTTTAAAGGCCATCTCTCATCTCATGCCCCCCTTTTTAATATTTCGGAAATGCTTACTCATGACACAGCACTTAAGTGAAGAGGATTGATCCTTCGTGTTCATGCATTTCAGATGTTAGTTAAATAGTTGATAGATCTGGGAGTGGAAAGTTAAACTGAGTCCAATGTCCAGGGCAAAGTTACTGTAGATAGATAGATTCCTTGAGGTATGATAAGACCGTCTTCATTATTAATGTAGAATATAAAAAAACAGCATTAGTGATTCTGGTGCGCTGCTGTATCTGTGTTGCAGTTACAGTTTTGTGAGTCTTCGAATGCTTTGAAGGCCCTCTGCTGCTGCGGTGATGTAATCAGGT